>JZKD02S0482939.1:935799-988093 GCA_000966675.3 Picea glauca | reverse complement strand
AAGGAAAAACCAATTTGGTTGTCAATAAGAGCATGATCAATAGATTCTACCTCCCTAGCTTGTTCAACATTGTCGGAAGGATATTTCTCTTCTTGCGAAGAGAATTGTTCTTGCAGTCGAGTGATAGGATTTGCAATTGGTTCTTCGTTAGTGATTGAACATGACTGGATGGAGGGGATGGAAGGATCATAGAAGAGATTTAATGCCAATGACATGTCATCGAGATTAAATTTACAAAGGATATGATAGACTCTTGTCAAAAAGCCTTCTGGAGATGGATCGTCGTTGATTAGCGAAGTATGAAATTCTTCACATAATTGATCAAAATCATAAATTTCAAAAGCATCTAGAAAGTCATCTACAAATTGAAACCAATAAAAAATGTGACATGATGGAAAGGATTCAAACCAATGTTTGATCCGACCTCTAAAAGTAAAAGCGAATAGTCTGCATAAAACTCCTAAATCTGAGATGTCATGTTTGATGCACTTGCACCAAAACTTGTTAAGATGGTCTTTAGCAGATATATTGCCTTCACCATCAAAGGTGAGTTTGGACAAGCATGAGACTGTCTCGTTGGGAACATCGGGTAATGCGAAGTAGAAAGCATGTTCCAACACAGTGATTTGGGGAGCCATGGGGGAAACTGAATACACTTAAAATAAAGGCTCCTACAAGGTCAGCTTGTCAATCGGCCCTCCTTCTAGCACCATTTGTTGACAAGCGAAATTGACTGTCCGTCAACTGGGAGAGTGGATCCGGTTCGGGGTTGTCTAAATAACCCAAGACGTTTGGGATAACCCACCCTGACGGGTTTAGCGGCTCCGTTAGCCGATCTAAGTCCTAAGAAAACAAAAAGAAAACTACTCTAAATTAACTAATCTAAATGAAAAATAACAATTAAAACAAACTAATAAACAAATCTAAACTATTATATATACAATTTACTATCTAATACTATAATAATTCTATGAAATTTAACATTCAACTATCAACTGAATCAAATCTTAATAAAAAATGTACAATATTTATAAATTACAGATTTGGAAGAAAACCTGAAAAAATCAATTTCAAACTGTCCTAAGACAGCGAGACTATTTTTTTTTAGTTTTATGATAAAGAAATAGAATAAAAACTAACTATCTAAACTAAGCAACTAAAACACTAACTCTAACTATGAATCTAAACTATACATATATCTATCTAAACTAATTAAATTATACTAATAAGATAACCTGTAATAACGCTTTCCAATTCATCCTGTGTAAAGAATCCAGTTCAGCTGTTCGATGAGAGGAAACCCGGATCAATCCTCTGCCAGCCTCTAGTAAATAGTAAGCAGCAGTGATCTTTTGAAAATCGATAACAGAACAAACAAGACATAAAAGTTACAGCAATCTTATAATTTACAAATCATAACATTTAGATAAATCTACGTGCAAGGATTTGTATAAAGTGATTCAATTAACGAAGAAGAGAAATCTGTGATTCATTAACTGAAACAAATAATTGTTGTATTTTCAAATAATAAAAGAGATCAGATATGGATAACACATTAATCAAGTCACATCAACCTGCAATAGATTACGATAGCTAAAGTAGTCTATAATCAACTGCAAAATGATATGAATAAAACTTGAAATAGAAGTTTGATATATTGAAAGCGAAAGCTGTTACAAGACATCAACTTTCATCTCAGTCTGAATCATAAATCCATAGTTTGGTTCTCCCACAGTGAGGATGATGAGTTTATTACAAAAAATTGACAAGTATTTAAAGACCTCCCACAGGGTAAAACATCCTTGTGGGAGTTATCAAAACAGTTTACACAAATCTGGGAAAATATCCCAAGTCTCTATTTCTAACTCAAACTAACAACTTAAAAATAAAAACTACATCTCATAAATATCTCCTATATTGTCCCAGCATGCCCAAATTGATCATTGCAATTCGTATGTACCTGAACAAGGACAATAATAGACAATATTAGAGGATATTTTATTAATAAAATTGACAAAAATCTAATTTCTAAGACTAGCTACAGAATCTTGCGATTCTGTAGCTGGTCTAAATTGAACACAGAATCGTATTAAAACCAATTCAAAACTAGAAGAATTAAATTCAAACTATTAAACAAGTATCTAATTGCTATTTGAAAACCAACGAATCATTCAAATAAAAAACTATTATACTAATTTGAGAGCAAACAAGATTATGATTAATCGAATGATTACAGAGATACATGTACTTTGTTCCATTTGTTATCACAATTTTGGGTCAACAGAATCATATTGGATAACTCAACAGCAATGAAATCGTTTTCATGGACCAATTGAAATCAACACAAATAGTTGCTTCAGCCATCAACAAAATAATTTTTGAATCCAAATGAAATCGACAGGATTGTTTTCAAATCAATATAGATATATTAAACATAAACAAATGATCATGCTAATCGTGGCACACAGTAATCACTTGCATATCCAATCAAAGAAGAACGAATTGAAACGGTTTGAGGCTAACATAATCGTTATGAATTAACATTGTTTCCATGATTTTAGAAAATAGATCTTCAGCACAGGCCAAATGAGGATATCGATTCAATACAAAACAGAGTCGTTTTTGCCAAATCGAAGTCGAACAGAGTTGTTTTCCTAATTTAAAAGATTACATCATATTTATTAAACCAATCATTAATAATTACACATAACATATCTAGAGGATCATAACAATTCAAGCCCACGAAATCGTTCCAAAATCAAACCATAAAAACTAAATCAGAGCCGATATAATCCAACCACAACGAAATCATACCAAATCAAAACATAGCCGTGCTCTGATTTTAGCACAAAGATCTCTTATACAGGTCATATGCAATCAAAATCTAAACGAAAGAAAACCCCATTGATTTGGTTAATTCAAACCAACAGAATTATTCAAAAGGAATCAAACCCAAGTCAAAACCAATCAATCACTTCTTCTAAACTGGGCATGACAAAATCGCATAACAAAATCATAACCATATTCGACTTTAGTAAAATGAATCTATTGTACAGGATCCACGACATAACCGTTTTTTATAATCAAACTATGACAGAGTCATTTCAAATAATGAACAGAGCTAACTGAAAATCAAAAACCAATTCATTATATTAATCCAAGCAATTCATAAAATGAAATTGATATTGAAATTCATACCTGGATAATCAGGAGACAACTTGGTCATGATAGTTTGGAATTGATGAAGGCAGTTTCCGATTCGACATTCCTAAAAACGATCGAACCAGTGGTTTTTTGCTTCTTGTCATTAGCTTGAAGCCTCTCCCTTTCTCTCGACAACACGGTGACTTGGTTCTCTAAAGACTTGATCTTCGATTGTAATAAGGGGACGTCGGCATAGTAGCGCTCAAGCCACACATTACATTGGCTGCATGATGTCTATTCGGGCTTCGAAATTGCAGGCGAGGGTTTGTTTAAATCACCGAGGGTTTCATTATGAAGCTTGATTCCTAGGTAATTAGGATTGTTCTTTAGACATGGGGGGAAATTAGAAACATAGTCATAGTGTGGCTCGGAGCATAGGCCTTGGGAATAGGGGTACTCTCTAGCTAGGAAACGCTCGATATCAGAGTCTGAGTCTTCGCTCAGAACTATGGGCTTTTGGTCGACGCTAGGCTTAGGTTTATTCCGGGCCAGTATCGATATCAATCGAGCATTCTTTTTACCCTTGTTGTTGACGGTAGGGTTACCCTTGACTTTCTTACTTACAGGCTTCTTTATAGCCTCAACCTTGTCTGTTATGATGTCGGGTAGGTCAATATCAGGGCTGACCGAGGGTTTGGGAGAGGGTAGAAGGGCATGGAAAGGCACGGGTGGCCCGACCTTAGTCTTAGTGACCACAAACTTGTCGATTTGGACAGACTCTGAATCAACAAAGCCATTTCGAGATAAAAAGGCTTGCCAATTATCGCCATGGAGGTTTAAATGGTGAACGACGATGAGTCTAATCAAGCCATGGTGAAACAAGCTGCTATCAGCCTTTTTGCGTTTGAACCTCTTAGTCATTTTGTAGAGACTATGCAGGAAGTAAAATGGCATGTTTAATGGATAGCCCATGAAATTCATTAACAGTTGAAGGTGATAAAGAAAAACCAGTCCATACCGACCCTCACAGGTCACAAAATGTTTAACCATTATCAAAAGATCGTGCCACCTGGGTGTAAGTGTGTAAATAGGCATACCTTTGTCACAGGATGTAACCTTTTGTGATACGAACAGTAAATGCCACGACACCTCATCAACTTTGGAGTTCTTAAACCATTGCTGGCCTGTGGCTGCTAGTCCTGTGGCAGAACTTATAAATTCTTCATTAAGTTCAAGTTGAATGTCACCTACTTTAGCCCTACACCCATCAAAGGTAAGGGCGAATTGATGTGCAACAAATAGATTGAAACCCTCAAACCTCTGTACAAACGTGAGCCAACCACTATCCTCTAAATCCTTATGGGCGTTATCGAACAGTAACAGAGCTTGACTACCGTTCGGCTCTATTCGTACCACCGGTGCCATAGAGAGGAGCACACGGTGAGTGATGTGAACGAGCCAGGGTTTGAATCATAGCATATGCAGGGGTAGAATACTCACAGGCTTACCCGAAACTAGCAAAGGTGAAACAAGGATAGGGGAAGACATTAATGACATATCGTGCGAGGGTGGTGGAGCTATTTTGGCCCATGCACAACAGTCATATCCACAGTACAACCGCCGGTGCTTATAACTATTCAAATGACTATTCATATGTGTTAACAATTATGCCATTCAATCAACCAATGAAATCAATGGTAAGTGGATTAAACATTTGCGCGAACCATAGTTTTACCATAGTTTTAAAACCAAACAAACGAATCGAAACCAATACCAAGGGTTTGATTGTATGAAATGTGTTGTATAGAACGATTTATACCAAGATTTATAACACCAATGTGTTTTCATGAAACCAATGATCAAGTGAATCGATCAAAGAGCATATAAATCCAATCATCAATGCATCATAAACTCAATCACTCATAAAACGAAATTATCAATCAAAGAATGCCAAATGAATATAGATCAAGGGGTCTTGCCCATCGTATAACGATTAGTAAATTAGAAACGCAATGGGCATATCGAAAAGAATGATCGAAAAAATTTAGCGACGATTTTAATGTGACTTTGAAAACCAAGTTTTCACGCTTGCAATCGTGAAAACAAGAACAAAGGTAAGTGTGCACATGGCGCAAAAATAATAGTGTCGTTTTAATGAAGGATTGCGACGAAAATCAAGTTTTGTGAGGCACTGGTGTAGGCAGCTCATAAGGACAGTAGAAAAATGTGAATTGGTTGCCAACAAGACCAAAAAAGGGGTAAACTACTGCTGGATAGACCTGCCTTCAAATTTCAGTTTAGCGAGCGTGAAGGTCAACAAGATCGCTCGACAATCTTTTCATTTTTAGAGGGTATGACAAGGGCTTAAAAGAAGACCCATTGTGTTTTGGGAGTTCTGAGGATGAGTTCAAGTGAGATAATGAATCATGCAAATGAGGCTCATACTCGTAATAAGGAAAAAATAATAAGGACTCCCAAGCCTATAGTCATTAGTGACAGCATGGACGCCAAAATGCAACCAGGATCTACCTAGGGCATCCATGTACAGGTAGGCTCTACCACTAAATTACAACACTTATAGAGAAAAGAAAGAGGGTTTCATGTCGTAATTTAGTGGGATCAATCCTATGGCAAAGCGAAAAAGACAACGAGGTGAAACTAGTGGAAGTGGAATCCTATCTTACTTGCAAAAAGTTGGAAAAACATCTTTTCACCAAAAGACCTTTAAAAAGACCCAAATATCCAAAAAAAATTCCCAATACCCAAAGTAAAACTTGTCATAACATCCCCTAAGAAACTCTTGAACCATTTTTCAGGTTAGAAAAAACGACAAAAGGGTCCACAAAATGACAAAAAGTGACCAAAAAGTCTATAAATAGAAGTTGCCAGCTCATTATCACTATTGCTAATTGAGAAATTGATTAAAAGCCAAAAATACCCCTTTGTTAAAAGAATTGATTATGGGAGTTTCAATGGATGAAACGAACTTCCACTTGGACCAAGTAAGTACATACTAGCCCCTCTTTCATTTCAATTTTTAAATTATGCATTTATTTTTGTTTTTTGAGGGGGTGTTGACCTTTAAAAAGGTCGGCCCTACGTATATGCAGTCTGTCCTATGACAGCCTACATGTGCATGCGTGCAGAAGAAAGACTGCACACGTGCACATGCGACTGTGTACATTACAACTCGCATATACCCTCTAATATGTGAAAAAATAAAAATAAAAACAAGAGTTAACCCTCTTGAGATTTGTCTATTGTAGGATGTATGTTCACTGGAAAGAAAGGGAGCATGAGGACATTGATATTTTGGTTGATGAGGACCCTAATTCTCTTGCCGCATTGACGCAATGTGGTTTGATAAAGGTTTTCCATTGTCCTTTCATGCAGGCACAACCCAGGCTGCTGAATGCCTTGGTGGATTATTCACATCCAGATCCAGAGGCCTTCATGCTTGAGGGACAGTCATTGACTCCAATGACTGAATATATCTACTTTTTGACTGGCCTCTCAAGGAGAGGGGAACCATTCAAATTTTGCACATTTCCCTCCAAGCCTCAAAACATAGAGTAGTTTATTGTACTCCATTGCGAGGATGGCATAGAAAAAATGGGCACACAGGTGCCGATAAACAATATTACAAACCTATCACTGAAAGTGATAGTATTTCTCATTTGGAGGATCACTGGGTCTATGTATTTTCATCAGGCTTCCTAGGCGCACATGAATTGTGTGGTTCAGTGCTTAAATTCAATTTTTTTTTATTGGAGCACCACATTACTAGACTACATGAAGAAGTAGTTGACAGTGTGTCGTATGTGGAGGCACATAAACTTTGGGTTTGGGACTATTCTTTGTTCTTTCTTCTTCTTCAAGAGTACCTAGTCTCAGTCCTAGAGAGACTATATGAGGGCACGAGGCCCCTCACCCTACGCTATGCATATGGCCAATGTTGTTGTTGCGGCAGGGGGGAGGAAGGACCATTGAGGCCTTTGACGACAAGTTTTTTGCTTAGTGGGTGCAATAGATTCTGGCCATAGAGGACTACCCCTATGCCGGGATCAATTTCTCTAAAGATCCTGAGATGTCGGTACCTCCCGGAGAGGAGCGAGGAGAGATGGGTAAGTTTGTTTCTTTGTTTTATAAAGTTATTTAATTTTTATGTTTTTTCAAATATATCATTTTTTTTGTATACCAGAGTATCTGACACATATGTCTCTGTTATGTGCAGACGTGGGGCCAGTGCGTCCAACAGACTTTGCGAGGACAAGGTGACATCCTCGACCAGAGGCGGGACCAGCCGCAGTCAGTGGACCAACAACAACAGGGGGACTTCCACCTGGGGAAGCTGAGAGAGTTTTGAGATAGGTAGAGTGGAACCTCACCGTGCTTACTCGGACAGTCCCCATGGAAGAGATCAAGGATCTCCCACTGTCCATGCAAAATCACGTTGTTGAGGTACCACAGACCTAGGTCCATCCTTTTCGGCGTCTGGCTAACATCATTTTTCATTATGGAAGGGCCAACATGCCCCACCCTTAGCCTAGAATAGACTTCTTATGTGCCAAGGGCACCTTTTGTCTATTTTTGAGGGCATAAGCCCCTTGAATCTTTACTGTACACATATTTTTTGATGCGCTCGTGCCCACTTATGTACTCTGATACTTTGCGATATATATATATATATATGTGTGTGTGTGTGTGTTTACATCTCTTCATGTTTTATGGATTATATTTACAAATGTATTTACATGTGTATGTGTGTGTCTTTTCTTACATATGTGCAAGATGTCAATCTAATATACGATTAGCTAGAGTATATGTTACTTGATTTAATCTCCTAGGAACATGGATATACGTAATGTAATCAAATTTTCGTTCTAAGAGACTTACCCTAAGGAACCTTCTGTGTAGAGTAGGATCATGAACGTGGTAAACTCGATTTAACTGAGACACAACCAGATGAGCATCTAAATAGACCCGTCTAAATAACTGTGCTATATTCGATGATATTGTTTGTGGTGTCGCCTAAAAAGATACCTCCTGAAGATAGCAATTGGCCTTGAGGTGTGAAAATCACCCAAGATGCAGAAGCAATCCTCTGAGTGTGTCGGATAGCATTGTTTGTGAACCCAACAAACACCTCTGATTCACTTGACATCTGCCACAGTAAAAAAAGATAACATAAAAAATGACACGTCCATAAAACCAAAAGACAAAACTAAAAGTAATAGTACAAAGACTATACATATGTTACAAAAAGTCACCCAAGGCAACCCACCTATGAGTAATACTTCTTGAGGTAGAGCCCATTTCTAGGCTCCATCGAAACATTTCCCTCAAATTCCACCAGATAATAAGTTCCCTTTTTTAGAAACTCTTTCATGATGAAAGGTCCGAACCACATAGGTTTGAACTTGCTTGCCCCTAGGGGGTCCTTATCTTGGTCATAGACCAGGACAAGGTCGCCTTTAGAGAAAATCCGAGGGCGAACGGACCAATCATATTGACACTTGACTTTTTGTTTGTGAGCTTCATTAGCTAAGGCTGCGTCATGACGTTGCTCATTGGTTGCTCGAGATATAATAAACTCTCTTCAAGCGGTGAAGTGTCTGGCAATAATTTCACTGCCAATTTTAAGGACAAGATCTGGTACTCTATGGGAAAGAATGCTTCCAAACCATAAACGAGTTGAAAAGGTGAAAAACCAGTTGCATTCTTAACAGACATTCGGTAAGCCCATAATGTTGAGTATAACATCAAATGCCAATTTGACTTGGCCAAATTGATCATTCGCTATAGAATGGTATTAAGAGATTTATTTACAGCTTCCACCTGACCATTTGCTTGTGGGTAGTAGGGTGATGAATGTTCTTTCCGCAACCCAAGCTTTGAATTTAACTCAGTCATCATTTTGTTCTGAAAGTGACTTCCATGGTCAGAGACAATCACTCTCGGGACGCTGAACCTTGCTATTATCTGGCTAAACAAAAAGAGAGTTGTTGCTATTATCACTCTCAGGACGCCGAACCTTGCTATTATCTGTATGAACAAAAAGTGAAGTAGTCTACTGCTACGATGATATAGAGGTGCCCCCTTGCTAAAGGGGGGTTGCATGTAGTGTAATCAATCCCCCATTTAGTGAAGGGACCAATGGTAATAACGGGAAACAGGGAAGCGGGGTGTGCCCTCATCTTTCGAGAGAAGATCTGACATGGGTGTCACTTCTTAACCGATTCAACACAATCTTTGATTAATGTCTGCCAGAAGTAACCGACTCATAGAATTTTTTGGTTTGTTTCCAACCCAGACAAATGACCACCACATGCTCTAGTGTGGAAATCGTTAAGCACGATTTCTACTTCTTCATGAGTGAGACATCGGCGAAGGATGAATTCTACACCTCCATGATAGAAAGTGTCTTCGAGTATGATATAGTTCTTAGCCTGATGTCATATACGACGACACTCATCATGAGAAGCAGAGGCAAGACACTTCAAAGTATGGATATAGAAAAGCAGATTGCTATACCAAGGGTCTGAAGATGAGATAAAAAATGTCTCCTTTGAAAGGCGACTCGTCGGGTATAAAATCACCTCATTCGACTGGAAGTTCTGATATGAGTTCCAAGAAGACCATCGAATTTTTGGATTTCGCCGAAACGAACTTCAAGTTGAATCCCTGGAGGATAATTATCCATCTACTGATCTTTTCACCGATGACTCGTCATGTTAATACATATTGAAACGGATTCATAATGACAATGATGGTGGTCTTGCAAAACAAAATGTAATGACAGAACCGTTGGATAGCATGGAATGCTGCCAACGCAAGTTTTTCAATGTGGGAATAATTGAGTTCCGGTCCAACTAGGCCTTGGCTCAGGTAATAAATCACGTATTCTGAGAGAAAATCATCCTCGTGAACTAAGACCATACCGATGGTCGACTCCGCAGCGACCAAGTACAATAAGAAATATTTATTATAGTTGGGTGGCCAAAGCATAGGGGTAGATGTGAGGGCGTGTTTCAATTATGTAAAAGAACGTTGAGTGACTTCGTCCTAATGAAAATGAATGTCCTTCTTCAATAAACACATAAAACCCTTTGTGATCTTGGCATAGTTTGCGATGAAACGTCGTAAAAAGTTTTCTTTTCCTTGCAAACTTTGAAGCTGAGGGATGCTGCACGGGGGAAACAACTAAACTATTGCCTCAACCTTTAGAGGATCGACCATGATCCCTATTTTCGAAACTATGAAACCTAGCAGACGACCCGATGTGACGCAAAAACTGCACTTGTTTGGATTCAAATGGATTCGGTAGTAGCGACATCGTTCAAGGATAAGTCAGAGGTGTGCCGGATGATTATCTCTCTTGCGAGATCATGATGCTAAATCATCAAGATAAGCCTCGACTATGTGTTTGAGGTCGTGGAAAGAAAAATACATATCCCACTGAAACGTAGCTCCAGCACTTTTCAGACCAAAAGGCATCTTCCGATAAGAGAATGTACCCCACGGACAAATGAAAGTAGTTTTGTGTCGGTCTTCGGGTTTGATATGTATCTGATTGTATCCTGAAAAACCATCCATGAAAGAAATGGCCTCGCAACCTGTGCATTCATCGACTATATGGTCAATAAATGGTGTGGGGAAATTATCTTTTGGGATTTCCTTGTTCACATCACGGAAGTCCATACATATGCGATTCATACCCTGTTTTTTATTGAATGGCACAGGATTTGACACCCATTGGATCAATTGGATGGGGTATATGAAACCATATTTAAGTAGTTTCTCTACTTCAACCTTAATAGTTGTTTCTTTCTTAGGATTGACTGAATGAAGCTTCTGCTAGACCGGTTTAAAATCAGGATAAGTCGTGATTTCATGTTCGAAAATTCTTGGATCTATGCCTGGAATTTCCTCGTAAGTCCAGGCAAACATGTCGCAGAGTTATTTAAATAAATCTATGTATATTTGAATCTCCTCGGGGGAGCAATCCGCTCCGATGAAGATATTCTCCACGATCTCAGGGGTTCTGTAGATGTCAATAGCTATCATTTCAACTATCATTGCCATATTTCTTTTAGCGTAAACAATGTGCATTGACAAAGGATTGATAGGACAATCTGTATCTACATTCATACTCAGAGTGAATTCACATGCTTCAATTCATCCTAACTCTGGGAGGAAGTAAGATCTATGATGAAGATAATCCCAGGGTCTGTCCGGACTAGTCATTGCCTCAATAATAACCTCGTCTGAGGGAAATAATAAGTCTAAAGAATCTGTATTGACAAGGGAACTTTGAGCCCAAATAGGCTCGAGCACTGGATCTAACTCTTGTGCTGGAGTCATATCAGGGTCGACAGAAGCTCGTTGAATGATCGAGTATGCAACTTCTATTGCGAACAAAGGCATGGCCATGCCATGGTGCTCTGTCCCTTCCATCATAGCTGATGGGGAAGGAAAAGTCCACAGATTGTTAAATTACATTGTGCGAAATGACGAGATTTGAAATTTTTTGGCTCGAGGCTAGTCAGGGACAACCGTGATGTAATGGACATTATCGTTCGGAGGCGGGTAATTGAAAGTAACCATCAAATATGGGCACAAACCAACCCCTACGTTGATGATGTCAGGCTGAGGGTTATCAATCATTGGGACCGTGGATACTCCCAATGAAGGGTCAGAACGAGAGAAGGATAAATGATCAATGGTCACGATCCGGCCCTTGTGTGGAAACAACAAGACCCAGAAAACTGTATGACCACTGCTTGCATAGCATAGGTCCAACTCCTTCCTAACAAGAGATTGTAGTCGAGAGACACATTGACCACTTCAGCTTCGATGCATACGGGTTTTCCCCCTAGCTACATGGGGAAAGAGGTAATGAACCCATGTGGTCGGAAAGAATGAACGTCAAAATCCGTAACAAGAGTAGGTGACGGAGACAAAATGGGTTGGTTGATGTTCTTCCAACACGCCAAATAAATCACACATTTCGATGCACCCTCATCCACCACTATGCGGAAAATGTTCTGGGTAAACGTTTTTGTGGTGTCAACCACTACTATCTGAAAAGCTACGTGTTAAGGAAGACGAGGTTTTAAGTTGGTCGTATCAAGCATGATCGTTCCCGGATTACAAGTCTCAACGGATCCTAGGGCGGCTAATGGAGCATTTCTCTGGAGGAGCTCCAAAGCAGACATCGCACAAGGGGTTTGTGATAAATCCTCCACCACAGAGTAGTTCTGGGTGGCTCGTGTATTTGGATTGTGAGAAGATTTATTGAATGCACCTTTTGCGATGCGGGTCGTTGTTTTTCCCAACGTATTCTCAATCTGGAGAGGAAGAGGTGGTTTTTTGGCTTCTTTACCCTTCTCAAAGGTGCTTGGATTTCTGTAATCATGTGCTCTAGTCGATATATAGGCATCACCTTTCATCATATACACATTTGCGGATGAAGGATTACTCAAATATGGAGGGGGTCCTTGACTTCCCCCTTCCGCGCTCGAGGAGTCTTGAGTTAGATTTTGCCCATGTGGAAATGGGTTCGTTAACACGACAGGCTGTTGTTGTGCCAATAAATTATGGGCTTCCGCAAGCTGAGGGCACTGATGGGTTGGGTGGTCTTCCTTGCAAAGATTACAAGGATACTTTGACTTCTTCTTTTCAGTGTCACCCCCGCCAGCATTATCGGTGGGTTTCTTATCCCCCTTACCCTTCTTTCATTGTTTCTTCTTTACGTCAAGTTGTTGGGTGGCCTTTGGGTTTGTCATCTTCACACTATGTACATCAGACTTTTGGGTAGGGGGAACAGCCAAACCGGTGGTCTGGTTGGCTGCTATCTATTGTATCGACAATTTTTGCAATTGATTTGACAATGGATCAACGAGCTTTATTTGTGCTGAACCAATAATGCCATCAAAATGTGGTCCTGACCTTTTTCTGGTCTTGTCAAGTATTGACCTCGGTGCATATGGAAAAATTTCGTAAATTAAACCAGATTGAGAGTAAATCAATTCTAGTTGTTGATCTCTCATTATCGCATCTTCCTCGGAAAACACCCTGGACATTGTGACGTCTTTAGAAAACTGGGGTACCAAAGACTTAAGGAACCACTCTAGAAAGAATGTTGGTGGGACTGACAGTTTTATCAAACTCTTCTGGCGTCTCCACTCTCAAATGTGATTCGAGATATGATCTGCTTTTGTCTGTTTGAAGTTGGCCAACAATTCAGTGTCGGCATCGTATCTCGTAGGTAATTGGAAATGGTTTAAGAAAACCATTGCCAATTTTCCGAAGGAAGAGTATCGTGAGTGGTCGAGCTCAATGTACCATTTCACAACACTCCCTATGAGGCCGCATTGAAACAATCGCAATTGGATAGATTCGCCTCTCAATAAGTTGGACAAGCACCATAAGTGGAAGGTAGTCACATGATCTCCAGGATCTTCATTAGGCTTGGCTGCTAACTTTGGGATGTCCAAAGGTAACTTGGTCAGCATAGGAGGCCAAATTGGATCATAACAGATGGGGTCATTTAATAACCTTGTTAAGTCTGGCAAGTGCAGGGTTGCCAGAAACAGTAGTTTGGGTTGTGGATTGTAGCCAAGGAAAAAGGAGCCTGGAGTTTGACTGGCACCAGGTTGCCAGGAAAAGTTAGGTTGTTGGCCAGGGCTCTGGTAATAACCATGGTCGTGACCAGCGTATGGATTATGTGCTTATTGAGACATCATCGGATGATTCCCGTAATAGGATGTAAAGGGATGAGCTTGTGTCGCATTCCAAGGATTTTGGGAAGGGTTTCCCCCTGCCAATCCGACGGGCATAGGCGTTGAGCCTTAACCGAGGTTCCACTAGGTATGGAAGGGGTTGCCCCTGATCGACATCCTTGGCAAGGGAACTGGTCGCTGCCACGGATTCCAGGGTACTTGTGAGGAAATAATTCCTAACTGTGCCCCCTATGCAGGAATAGTACCCTGTACATGATGTGGTTGTCCATGACTAGGGTTGCCCCCGATCGAGACGGTAGCTGACGAGAAAGCGTTGTTACCAAATGTGTCGAACAAAGAGAAAGGTGTTGAACCAACCAACATGTTATAAGAAGGGAGTGTTTGACTACGTGCTCCAAATAAGTTTGTGTTTGGCCCAGTGGAGTGTTGATGAACACCATCAGTCGAGGGGGACGAAGGGGGTATATTACCCTCGTCATAAGGGAAAACGATAAATGAGTTGTAGTGCCCCTCATAGATCCTTGCAGAGGAGTGTTGGAACTGCCTTCCCCTAGACCTAAAGTCTTTAGGAGGAGGAAAGTACAATACTCATACCGAAGCCAGGCATCATGTATGATAATGAAGGGCCTATCGCACTCTAGGTAAATGGAGTAGTGATCATCACCATAGACAAAATTAGACTGCTACCTGAGGTAGAAGCAGTCGATACCATAGTAGTCCGGACCGACGACGGTTGGTTAGGAGGTGGAACACCCCCTGTAGTGACAATCGTGGAGGGAATATGAGTATCGCCTGAAGAAGTAGCATCATTTGCTGCTTGATACACTATGATTGGTTCTTCCAGAATCCAATGTTCTCCTCTCGAAAATGGGTTGGGCACAATTTCTTGTAACCTAGTTTTCTCAAAAGACCCTTGTTGGTCTAGTTTTCTCCTTAGCGGGGATGGGGGGGGGTTCGAGGTCAACCGGCGGCAGGCCCAAAATCCTTCACGACTGGTGGAACTCTTGATCCTCCACTGTGTGAGAATATGAAATACACACTAGGGATATCTATAATTGTTTGAAAACCAGCATGCACTAGAAAAAGTACCTATGAGATAAAACAAGCAGTCACTAGCTAATTGGAAGAACAATTACAACAACCAACACTAGAGAAACTTACCGGTGCAAGTGAAAATCGAATACAGAAGCACCCTCCAGGTATAATCTACAAAGTGTGGCTCGATGTCTGTCCTAGGTACAATGGTATACCCCCGCAGTCACTTGTCTAAGTCATTAGAATGATAGGCAACTAGGTTGCCAACACACAAACAGTCACCAAGCGGGTACAGTTGATAGTCGGGTGGACTGCAATGAGAAGGGTATCAATCTCGAAAACTATCATGGGTATCGAAAGCAAGTGTTCCAAAATATGACTGAAGAGCTTGAAGGGATTCGAGACCCATGAAGCTCCGTGGAAAATGCGATCAACATAATCCCAAGATAAGCCCTCTATATGTGTTCCCCACTACACTTGGTCCGGCTTTGGAGGGTTTATCTCCACTACCTTTCTGCACGCGACCGCATGTTTAGCCCCTATGTTAGAGGGGAATCCTAGATGACCTTCATGATACTAGACTTTTAACACTCCCTAACACAGCCCCTTATGTTTGTTTTTTCATCCGTGAAGAGTTTCCTCTCCAATCCTAAATCAAGGCTCTAGCCTAGACTAGTTGATGGATCCCACAAACATAAAGTCTAGTTGATTTTAATTAATCATTAATTTTAGTGGCTATCTTAAGTCAAAGGGAACGAAAGTGAAACCGATGATGTTTTTTAGAGATGAAATAGAAGATCATATAATGAAACTGAAAACAAATTACTTCTTCACAAATTTAAATTTTCACATTCAAACTCTTTAACCAACTTTTCAAACTTTTTTTTTGTTAAGATATTTTTACTGAAAAAATCAAAACAAGCTTTCACTCGACTACGAGATACTTATTGTCCTAAGTCAATCAGCCAAGAACTTATGAAAGAAATATGTTTCCTGATGATTAATGCAAACAACCAACTACTTAATCAAACCAAGAAGTAAAAGAGATTTTTTTTATTGTTTAATTCTTAGAAAGAAAAAAGGGAAAATGACGACAAGTAAAGACCAAGAAATGACTTATGGCCTAAGCGCAAATCGCAAAGAGTTACTGACAACAACACACAAGATGATTGAAACAGACTCTCAAACTTGTCTAAAAACCCTATTAAAGAAAAACAGAGGAAATTTTTTAATGAAAAAGGAAGCTACGCTGTAATCAAGCCTAAGCTATAGACTGCTATGATAGAGACCCAAACTAGATCAAGAAAATCCCTAATAGGTGTGACTCTTGACATGGAAGAGGATGACTGCCTCTTATAAATAAAAAAATCTCAACAAGTATTCTACTGACAGTTCAACAACCATCGTATGTACGAGGGCTGTGCAAGGTCAGGGTGCGTATGCATGCGTTCAGGCCCACTACAGGTCGCGTGCACCTATGCAACTCCTCAAAAAATTGAAAACAAGCAATCAAGCACTGGTAGGGAGTATTGGTATTGACTGCCAGAATCCCTTGAAGACACAAAAACTTACTTTGACAGAAAAAGATGCAAGGAAACTTGATAAAACAAAGCTAATCTGAGGTTATACCTAGGCTACAGGCTGCAACAACTAAGACTAGAACTAGATCCAGAAAACCCTTGAGAAGGATCACTTCTAACAGGGAAGAGGATGATTGCCTCTCTTTAAAAAATATTTTCTGGACTCAGACACGCTACTGATCCTTTAGTAGTCAGCGTATGTACGCACGCTGTGTAAAGTTAGGGCACGTGTATATGCGTGCAGGCCTTCTACAGGTCGTGTATGCCTCTGTAGCTTCCCAGAAAAGAAAAAACAATCAAGCGAAGAAAACAGGGAGTACTGGTATGGAAGACCAGAATCCCTACTAGCTCAGACTCTTGCAGAAACTCAAAAAAAAGGTAATAAAACCAATTTAAAACACCCAAAAAGTATCCCAAAACCCTAGAGATCTCCCCAATATGGTTGCCAATTCTGTTGTGGGTGGGAAATCCGCCTACGGACTAGCATTAAGGGTTTTATAATGCATGAAAAAATGACCTAAAGTCTCCTACTTATTACCATCATCCCATTCATAAACCCCATTATTCATATGTAAATA
Organism: Picea glauca; assembly: GCA_000966675.3. Taxonomy (NCBI): domain Eukaryota; kingdom Viridiplantae; phylum Streptophyta; class Pinopsida; order Pinales; family Pinaceae; genus Picea; species Picea glauca. The sequence continues at coordinate 971,011 of JZKD02S0482939.1, read as the reverse complement.
CAAGGTTAAAAAGATCAAGTTACTATACCTTAGTTTCTGTGTTTGATGTCGATCCTTTAACGTTTGGTCGCTCCTTGACTGCAAATCTCCTCCCAATGATGACCTTCATTCACAAATAGACAAACAAAGAACTCCAAGCATGCATATGATCTATGAACTAATGGGTTATATATTCTATCAAAATATAATCAATATTAAACATTTAAAAACCTCATGTGGCGGGACGGGAAAAGTAGTTCTTTTTATGAATCTAACAAGAGTAACTTACAATAGTGATATTAGCCACTGCTCCTCGAATCTGGTCCTGGGCTCCTGTTCAACTGTGCTCCAATTGCTTTCATATATTCTTCTCTTCACACACTAGTTGAAAAAGGTTGGGGCAAAGGGAATGCGGAAATCAGGTAGAGTTTCTTTACTATTATCTTCCTCCTCCAAATGGGACCCATACCCCTTCTTTTATAGGCTAGAAAGGGCTAGGTTTTTGGTCGAGTGACCGACTATGGGTAGTCAAATGGTTTAGGTAATTTACCCAAAACTATGTGTTCCGTTTGCAACTTTCTATTTTTTTTGCTTTTGTAGGCATATGTGGGTTGTAGTGGGTCATCTAGTGTATACACACGTGAAGTAGTGGAGCAGGGTGTGTATGCCATAAAAAAAGGGTGTTTTTAAGAAGTTGTTCAGTAGTGGCTTGGAAAAATATGTAAAATGAGATGGCCTGATGTCAGGTAAGCATATCTGGTGAAAATTAGGGTTATAACACTAATGTTGGCATCTCCATCGGACGTGACGCACCTCTGTCTCCATGATGAAAACAAAATGGTTTATATCCCTCGTTTGACAACCAAAAACATATAAAAGACAAAACAAAAATATGTGTTGCAAGGTTATAATTTTTTTCGTACCTTATGCATCCCACTGTATGCCCTCAGGAAATACCAAGTCATCACTATCTCTGAAATATACCCCAGCATAGGGGAAGTCCTCAATCACCACTAATTGCCTCATCCACCATGCGAAGAAGTCGACACTGAATCTAAAATTCGAGGGCTCATTCCCCAACCTGGGGGAAATAATGGTCCACCTCTCCATGCAAGGCTTGGTCATAGGGCATGCTATCATTCCAACTTTCATTACATATGTACAGTCATATTAAGCATGGAGATCATAAATCCAACTCCAGCATTCAGATTCCAATGTGAGTTCTATAGGAGACATCAGAGGTATAGTGGGTCACTCTTCCTGAGGAGGCCTAGCGAACCTAAACCCTCATAAATAATTTAGGATCAGGGTAAGGTACTTCCTTTGAGCCATCAAACACATTTTTCTGAGCCTTCTATCCATCAGGGTGTCACATTTAGTTAGTGGAGTTACAACGTGTTTGATAGATAACTTGGAGAGATAAATAATTCTCAGATCTACTCGTAAAGAGGGATAGCGATCCAGATTCCTTCCGACCCATTGGAGAGGGAGGCAAGATGTAATATCCTTAGGATGAACCTGATTGTAAATGTAAATGAAAATGTTCTTAAGCTGGTGAGTTGTGTTATATATTTTGACATGCATCTTCCATGGTGTAGTGTGTGCATGTATTGTACAGTAAAATGATGAATTGGGCACATTCCAGGATACCGTGCGCAGCATATTAAGTGCACACAATATTGAGGCCAGCAATCCTTTGTGTATATGCTATATTTTATAGGTTGGTGAGCCAGTTATTATAAGCTAGGAGGCTTATGTTTTTATTAGGCCTGAGAGCCTAGATGTTAAAGGCTAGTGAGCCTGTTTTTGTACATATCTCATAATTAATATAAATACATCGTTGAGTGCAAACCGACCACGATAAAAGAGATTGGGGACTAAAATCCACTAGTCGGGGAAAGGGTGGGGGCCAAAAGTTAATAAAAAGGGCTAAGCTAGGGAGCTTAATCCAAAAAGGAATATTATATTAATATTTCTTAAAGTATAAAGTATGGATAATTATGTTATCCTAAGTTCTAAAGTTGGGGACAAGTGGGCAAAAGTAGCTCCCAACATGACAAGTGTCAAGTTGGGGACATGCATACATATTGTGGGGAATTAGTTCATTTCCAGCACTCCTTCTATCATTATTTCTATTATGCATTCATCCATGCAACCATCCCATGAGATTTCACTCACGTAGTCAGTTGACCTCCATAAATTCATGTCATTGTACCTAAACTGGTATCCATATCCATATATGTTCATCTAGTTGGTGAGCATGGGGGTTGGACTGAAGAAGAGGGTTGTCAGGACCGTGGGATATTGAAGAGGTGGGTTGTCAGGCCCATGAACAATTCTTTGAGTGAGAGAATTGCTGGGAATTGATTTCTTGAAGGCACTAAATTAAAGTTGCAGGGCTTTGAGACTTCTTGTCGGGCCTGTTGCTGAAGCCCTGGAAGGGAAGTGGGGCAGCCAAGGGAATGTTGAGAAGAGAAGGGGCACACTTCCTTAGGTGGGATAGGCATGTTAGGAATGAGAGACTGTAGGTTGTTAGTTTGATTAGGCACCTGTGATGGAGTCTTTCCTATTTTCCATGAGCTATTAGCCTGGTTAGGAACCCTTTACATAAGTGGAGATTAGTCCTAGCTCGGGGGTGAATCATTGTTGAGAGTGATGAAAAGTGTGGTCTAAGGTTGGGAGGTTTGTGGAAGGTCTTCACGCAGTTGGTGACATTCTTACCAAGATAAGTGTCAATTGTGTGATAAATTTACATGTTGCATTGTTATTTATGTACATATTTTTATGGGTTATCATATGTGCGATTATAACTGTGTTTATTTTTATGGGTATTGCTTATATACGTTGCATATATATGTTTATTGCTATTTCAGTGTGAATCTATGCATTTACATAACGTATTTGTCTCTTCACATTTTATATATAATCTTCCGCAAGAGTTATGTGTGTATATATTTTTAATCGCATGCAGATAGAAGATTGTATGTGGCATAGCTCAGTTTGGATGCTGGGTATGTTACAATATGTTCCGCACAGAGAACATAAGTGTTCTCTGGCATGGCATGGCCCGACCTGTTGGTGGCTGGGGATGTTACAAAATGGTATCAGAGCTAAGTAAAGCGTCTGAGAAGTAGCATGGCCTAGCCTGTTGGTGGCTGGGGATGTTACAAAATGGTATCAGAGCTAAGTAAAGTGTTTGAGAAGTGGCATGGCCTGGCCTGTTGGTGGCTGGGGATGTTACAAAATGGTATCAGAGCTTCATTTTTCAACACTGAGCCTAAATGGGCCAAACGCATTGAGTTGAAGCGAAATTATACAAAGGATTTAATTCAAAATGGCCAAATTTCAAGTCAGAGAGCGTCCATGGTAAATTTAGAAACAATGACGCGGAATTGGGAAAAGCCCCATTTTCGGTTGGCAAATTCATGAGAAAATTGAGAAATTCGGCCAAGTGGTGAGATATTATCGATTTAATATCTATTCTAGAAAATTCGGATCTAGAATGGGTCGAATTTGAAGTTACAGTAAAAACATGACAGATGGAGCAGAATTCGTAATTAAAATTTCCAATTCGTGAATTGATTTTGGGTGAATTCATTCCAGAAATGTCAACCCACGACGATTTGTAATTGCAGAGGTTGAATTGGTGTTATCCAGGTGAAATTGAACGAATTTTGTGGTTGCAGAATGTCTACGGTAAATTGGGGAAAAAAGGTTTAGCAAAAGCCTCAATTTCTGCAGCGGAATTCACTAGGAATTGATGCACATAAAAATGAATGTGCGCAGGTGGGCGCACTAAAAATGCATGTGGAGTAGTGAAAATCTTTGGATATGTAAAATTCAGCACCGGGTGGAAAAATGTTAGTGTGCGGGTGTGTGCACTAAATTTTGGTGTTGCGCAGAAAAATGTTTATGTGCGGGTGTGCACACTAAATTTAGCATTGTGCTGTCTACATCCGCATAAGAAGTGCACGTGGTTTGCACACTCATAATAGTGGCGCGCGTGGTGTGCACAGTATTGACACAACACAGTGGAGTTTGGTAGTTGCACACACAATCTGGGTATATTTTGTCGCACGACATCTTAGTTAGTGGAGTGCGCATAATTTTAATGTGCGGTGGAGACGTACTAAACTATGGCATGGTGCAGTGTGTCGAGTGAAATGCGCGCGAAATATCTGCACGCGAAACAAAAGTAGTGCGCAAGTTATTGGTGCAACGGAGAAGTGATACATAGTGGTTTTAAAGTGCACGACGCATGAGTTACCTTGTGTTGTTGTTTTTCATGGTGAATACAGGTGCACATATTGAAAATTGTGCACGCGAAGTCATTTTGAGGGTGAACAACAGTAGAAAATCACTAATTTTCTGCGACGTTTTATATCATTTGAACGTCATCTTTTTGCAAAGCATTTTTGAGGGCCTTAAGATCATTTTTAGCAACTCAAAAACCACGAGACAGAGGAGAATTGGATGTACAATTTTTTTTTGTAGCTCAAATTAAAGAACTTGGAGAGATCTTTCTAATTGTGTAAACCATTCGACAAACAAAGCCTTTATGAGAAAGTTACAGCTTAAACAATGGAGGGTAAATTATAAGACCCAACTAGCTTCCAAGATCCATAACTTTCTTCTCCGGAATCAGATTGAAGCACAGGAGTAGTCAATGGAAAGATATTGAACCATAGAAGACATTCCAAGATCTGAATTAAACTTCTAGTCATGTTAAAGGTGTTTAATATGGAAAATAAGTTACGTATAGCATACGAGTTACAATATGGTATTTTGGTATGGAACTTCAACAAGTTGTAACTAATAGCTCGGAACCCAAAATGAGGTGAAACTTGGAAAGAGTGTCCATATGATGTATAGTAAGAAACCCAATTGAGCTCCTATGAAAATTCCAAAGGAGTAGGTGCAAAAATGCATATTACAGCGTAGAGTTGTGCAAGTTGAAGTATGAACCAAAAAAAAAAGTTATTGGGCAATTTTCAATTAGCCATAACTTTCTACTCAAGACTCAAAATTGAGCATGGGAGAAGGCATTGGAAAGGTATCAGACAAAGGAATATAAGTATTCACCTAGAAAATTGATTTGGGAAGGAATTTCACATGAAATAAAAAGAAGAATTTTGATGCATTATTGGAACAAAATTATACGTAATTTCATAAATTTGTTAAATTCTTTTTCATAACAAATTTAGTTGGCTGTAGATTTTAACAGAGTTAAATTTTTTTAGTTATTAACAAGTGAGAAGGTTGAATTTTAGTTAAAATTAAGCAGAGGTACTCAGGGAAAGAATGCTATGACAAAATATTTCGTAAGATGATCAAAAGCCAAGACTACAAAAGGTTAAGGTATGAACGTTGGCAAAACCATAAATTCTTTGGAAGCCACTACAGGAAGTCCTCTCATGTTCATCAAGTATTCAATGGAATATGGGCAGAGTAATAGATCATGTAGTGAATGATTTAGTGAACACTCCCAAATAAATCAATATACAAATTAAGGAATGCATGGGAGTAAGATCTATTATAAAAGGAATTGACTATCATAATGATAGTAATCGGATAAAGAAAGAGGATTAATGCATATATGGATAAGAAGTGCATGATACCTAGGGATTAGATATGAAATGTTAGATTAATTCTTGCCTTATGGTTATCAGAGTGCACAGTGAAAGCATGGTATGAAAGGTATCAATATGGCATGATAGATGTGGATTGTGTAAGGCAGGTTAAAATCAGATGGTCAAGACAAGGGAAAGTAATACCCATCAAGAAAATCCAAGTGCTGAAAAATCAAGTATCTCAAGAAGGAAGTTGGTGTTAACTATCCAAGGTTACTCAGAAAACATGACTGGAAATAGAATTGGGTCATGTAGGAGTTGGATCAGAGGGATCCAAATAATAGTGGAATGCTGAAAATTAATATCAGCATAATATGTAGTTGGAAGTCCATGAACATCCTAGAATAATGGAAGAACAATTCATGGGTAGATATCCAACAAATGGGAATGAATGAAAACACTCCAAGAGGGAAAGAAAGAATAATATAGGATTAGTATGCATTCCAATGGTATTGAAGATATTTCCACAGTAGCATGGAGAGATTGAGAAAATAAAGACTTCAAAGAGAAATGAATCTCTGTAGAGAGTCGGTAAGGAACCATGAAAAAGAAAATGGTTCTATGCATAGTTTTAAATATAAAAGAGGTGGTTCCTTAGAAGAATCTATCTCAAGTGCCATAGAATCATGAGTGACATTTATAGGGGGTGGAAGTACCACTTTAATTATGTTAGTAAAGTAAAAGCAACATTAAGTGCTTTTAATTAATTCTATGCAGCCAAGGAAGGATTCATATGTGCATCCCTATAGGATGATAAGAGATTGGATATGCAAGCCAAATTTGATTCTAGTTGGCAAGGAGTGGAGAAGAATGCAAGAAAACTCAAATACTAAATTATTCATTCAAGGAAGAACTGGAATAGTTCAATCTGAAAAATAGATGGTTGTTGAATATCCATAGTCTATAGGACAACATGATTGGAATTATAATTCATCCAAGTATGAGTTGGGATAGATGGATCCAGGAAGTAAATAAAATATGAAGGTTATTATCAGTTTAGTATTTGGATGGACAATAAAAGGAAACCAAGAGTGATTTGGCTAGAAAGTGCTCAGATCAGAAATATTCATGCACAGTGGTTACAGTGAAGAGCACATGAAGATTCAAGAATCCAGAAGAATGGAAGACTTCTAGGATAAACAAGGAAATGTGATTCAGGAAGAAAGAATTTGCTGCAATTACTATAGTAACAAGTATTTTATGGCTTGTTGGGACAACCACAAAGAGTGGGAATGCTTGCATATTTGAAAGTGTTGCTGCTAATGTTGTTGCACATGGAAGGAAGCAACATAAGGCTGGAATGTTGATTATAAGACTGATAAAAAGGCATAAGAGATTCTATTGACATCAACTAATTAGGTAGCATTGAAATTGTTTAATGCCAGCTATGCAGGTAAGTATTCATTTTTAAAAATTATGTTGTATGATTGCCAAAGGGAAATATAGGTAAGAATTTCCCCAAATTGAATTTTAAACTACACTGCATGGTATTGTTTAAATGCATTGACATGATTAAGTTACCACTAGGTGTGGTAAAGGATAGAGGCATGTTATATTTATCAAATCTTTTATCTTTTGAATGCACACACTGACATAGTAGCATGTCATGTTAATTTGGTTATGAGGGAATAACCAGAGAAAATAAAAGATAATAACTTGTTATAGGAATGATGCTAAGAAAGATAGTCATGTATGAGACCAGGACATGGTTGGATATGGCAAGGTATGGTTATAGAAAGGTTATGTGCCACACAAATACCCAATGAGATTCCTACTTTAAATAAAACTTGGACTACAACCTTTTTGCTAACACTAATAAACACTACAGAATTGTATTCTTGGTGTAGTGTTCAGGTTGAAAAGGAAGGCATCCAAGTAATTGTGAAGACAATGGGAAGTGTGTGGAGATGTGTCAAGACATTGGCCAGATTTCCAATTTATAGATGGTGAAATGCATGACTTAGATAAAGCTCATTCTGAAAATCAATGCAAGGGTGCATTGAATAAATAGGCATTGAGAGTTGGACTCATGCATGGTAAGTGGCAGTGTTGCACTCATACATGATGGAATTGTATACTTAAATGCATTTTTTGAGTGCATGTATATATGTTTTTGCATGGAAATAATTATACTAATGTTTGAAATGTTGCTAACTCATGAAGTTGAGAACATTTCAGGAACTGTTAAACATTGCAACATGAAAGCTACAAGTGAGGTGGTCACAGGAATAGTGACTACAAAAAATTTATGTTTAGAAAATTGAAGAAATTAACTTGCTGTTATTAATTATGAGCATGCATATGCATAGAATGAAGAGTCATTCTATTTGGTTGAATTGTTTGGTAATTGTGATTGAATTGCTAGGTGCAGGCAATTCTAAGATCATGGCATAAGATGTTATACATGTTGAATTATGATGTACAGAAAATACTGACAATTTGTTCGTTGTATGCAATATATAATCATTGCAAGAAAACTCGTATTTAGCATGGTGCTTGCTGAAAGCCATAAGGAAAACTACATTCTATTATTCCAATAACGATGAAAAATTATGAAATAGAATTTCATATTTTGGGAAAAGTCGAATTCCTTATAAAATTAATTTGATTTTTGAAATGGAATTTTTATGATGCTCTCTCATGATAACTGCATGTGTATGATGTAGGTGAGATGATAATGATTAAAGTTGGAACTCCTAGAGACATGGTGCTCTGAGACTTCTTGTTTGGCCTATACTGGAGCCCTGGAAGGGAGGTTGTGCAGCTGATGGACTCTTGGACAATGAAGGTGCATACTACCTTGGGTTTTACAGGCATGTGGGGAAGAGAGACCGTTGATTAGAGTGTTGCTGAGGTTTGGTACCTTGGCCTAGACTATGTTGATATTGATTGTGGTCTGTGGTTATCTTGGGAAGCCATTTTCCTGATGGAGTGATATCCCATGCTTGGGGATGATATGCTGCTGAGATTTTATCAGTAGTGAGATATAAGGTTGGGTGGAACATCATGGATCTACAACCAATTACTACTTCAATGAAGTTTAATTGAAGCATGTAATAAGGAACAATGATCTAAATTATTTCGTGAAGTAGCTCCATGGAATAGAACAATTGACTTCAACTTGTAGTATGAGTACCAGAATTGGTGCTAGAAAGTAGAGCACTAAATGGATGACAAGATTTCAATAGCTAAAGCTTGTAGATTTTAAAGAATTTGAATGGTACATGGTATATAATGCACTAAGGACTTTTGAAAATTTTGTTGTATATGTGTACATGATGCACTGAGGATAGTGCATAAATAAGGGGAGGGGATTGTAATATCCCTAGGCTGAACCGAATTGTAAATGTAAATGCAAATGTACTTAAGCTGGTGAGTTGTGTTATATATTTTGACATGCATATTACATGGTGTAGTGCACGCATGTACTGCGCAGTAAAATGGTGAATTGGGAACATTCTAGGATACTGCGCACAACATATCAATTGCGCGCAATATTGAGGCCAGTGAGCCTTTGTGTATATGCTATATTTTATAGGTTGGTGAGTAAGTTATTATAAGCTAGGATGCTTATGTTTTTATTGGGCCAAAGAGCCTAGATGTTAAAGGCTAGTGCACCTATTTTTTTACATATCTCATAATTAATATAAATACATCGTTGCGCATAGATCGACCACGATAAAAGAGATGGGGCCTAAACTCCACTAGTCGGGGAAAGGGTGGGGGCCAAAAGTTAAGGAAAAGGGCTAAGCTAGGGAGCTTAAGTAAAAAAGGAATATTATATTAATATTTATTAAAGTATAATGATCCATATGGATATCGGTGGCCACCCACCTTTTCCAACTGGCTCAAAACAGTTTTCTAACAATTGTGGCAATTTACTATTTTTAGCAGTTTTATCTTTTGGGGCCATTTTGAGGGCCTAAATGAAGGTTTTTCAGTATCAAGATCCTCAATGATAGAAAAAGGCATGATTGAGCCCCCAAAATGAATCTCCTCGATGATACCTTTCCAACGGGATATCACACGCCTAAAACAGAGATCGTATGCAAAAGTTACGACCCCGGGAAGTTGATGTACTAACTTAGCCAAACGGGGCCCACATGACATTTGGTGCTTCATCTCCTAGGGTTAGGTTTTTGGATGTCTAGGGTTTTTGGCATTATTTATTATTATAAAAATGCCTTCATAGGATCATTGTAACCTTCTTCTTGTGAATGCGCACTGCCATCACATCTCTTCTCAGAGATAAGCCGCCACCATTCCAGCAAGCTTTTTTCCGCTGAATTTTACAGTTTCAACTTATTTCGTTATTGAATAGAAAACCAATTTTATTGTATATCTGTTATTTTATGTTAAGCACCTATTAATAATTTGTATTCATTTCGTTCTGGTCATAAAATCTGGATCAGTGGTATTAGAGAGGTCTTCTCCTTGTCGTCTTAATGCATGTCCCCAACGAGGTCGGAGTACAAAGAGTTGGGGCTTGAGCTTGTTTCTCTTGAGGACAGAAGCTCTCGCACGCCCAAGCGACCTCCCATGGCAGGAGAAGAGAAGGATGATGGGACAGGAGATCCTTTCAAACTATTGATAGAGGAGGCCCTCAAGCAACAGAGGAACGAGATGATGGATAGTTTCACACAAATCCTTTGGTGGCTACCAGCAGGCAATGCATCTTCTTCGAACGAAGGCATTTCTCCCTTCAAGGTACAAATAAATTTCGATATTCCTATATTTGAAGGTCAGATAGACACATATGTTGTAGACAAGTGGTTGAATCTACTAGAAGGGTATTTTTCTATACATAACTTTTCGAATAGAGAAACAATTACTTTTCTGCTCCTCAAAGTCGTTCCCCATGTCAAAGATTGGTGGGAAACTTTCTATGAGCAAAAGGAAATAGAGGAAACCTCATTATTTTTATTCATGACCACCTAGGAATCCTTCATGGATTCTATTAAGGAACAATGCTACCCTGTCAAAAGTTATGACGACTTGTATACCAAATGGACCACACTGCGGCAAGATAGAGACCAAGCAGTGCCATATTTCAAAAATATCTTCCATACCTTGTGCACCAAGTTGGGTATCAAATATTTGGAGAGACATATGGTGCTCAAGTATCGCGGTGCTCTGCATAGATACATATAGACCGAAATGGAATTTCTGGACATCTCATCCTTGGGCGCGGCCTACCGATATGTCGTCAAAATCGAGTGGAAGCTCAAACAAAAGACGCAGAAATTTGGGCTTGGGAAACCCTCACAACAAAAGCCAGGAAAGGGTGGCCCCAACCCAACAAACAAAGGATAGAGAAAAGATGGACAGTATCAAGACAACCAGTCCAAGCCACAAGCAAAGAAGGGCACCAGAAAGACAAAGAAAGATACTGGGAAGTGGTGTGACTTCCATAAGAGCCCTTGGATTAACACTGCTGACTACTGCTCAAAGAAGTTGTTGGTGACCAAAGAGAAAGCCTCTGAATCAGATGAATATTTTGACTCTGAGCTAGAACCATAAAGGAGAAGACGGATCCTTGACACAGAACCCAGTGCCACTGTTTCTACCACCAAGCTCTAGCCTAGTGAACCAGAGGAGCCAGAAGAAGGAGAGCACCTCTTCCATTCATAGATGTGGGTAAAAGGCACCCCGTTGCACTTCATCATTGATAGCGATATCCAGAAGAACCTCATCTCAACAAAGGTCATCAAGCAGCTGGCCCTTCCAACAACGTCGCACCCACAACCCTACATCATTGGATGGCTCTGCCGAGGAAGCGATCTCCGCGTCAACCAACAATGTCGACTGTCGTACGACATCAAGCCATTCAAAGACGAGGTATTGTGTGATGTTGCTCCTCTCAAAGTTTGTGATGTTCTTTTGGTCCAACCTTATTTATGGAAATGTCATATTGTATATGAGTCTAGGCCTTGTAGTGTTATTATTACTTTGAACAGGAAATTGGACAGGATAACCGAGGCAGTCCCACCTAGTGCTATTTCCTTGATATTTTCTAAGCAATGCAGGAAGGTCATCTCTCAGATGGGGAAGTTTGTCTTCTTCGTGATTCTCTCCTAGAATAAGCGAAAGATCACAACCACATCCAGGGTCTCTGTGGTCAACCTCTACACACAACAAAAAAAAGTAGATAAGGTAATGGAAGAATACTCAGATATCTTCTCCTCACCTACAGGGGTACCTTTGCACTTCCAGGTCAAGCACCCCATCGATATGACCCCTGGTGCACCGCTTCCCAATGGGTGAGCCTATCTTCTCTCTTTTTTAGAGAATGAGGAGATCAAGCGACAGATCCAAGAGCTGCTCCACAAGGGGCACATCCGCCTGAGCTCATCACCTTGCGGGAGCCCAATCATGATGGTACAGAAGAAAGATGGAACCTGGCGACTCTATATTGATTACCGGGCTCTGAATAAAATCACAATAAAAAACTGGTACCCAATTCCCTGAATCTATGACCTCCTTGATCAGCTCACAGGGGTCAAATACTTCAGTAAGATTGATCTGAAGTCTGGCTACCACCAGGTCCCGATAGAACAAATAGATGTATGGAAGACCACCTTCAAGTCAAAGGAAGGCCTTTTTGAATGGTTGGTCATGCCCTTTGGTTTGACAAATGCTCCAGCCACTTTCATGAGGATGATGGATGATATCCTGTGACCATTCACCAATACTTTTGTAGTGGTGTATCTGGATGACATTCTAATTTACTTGTAGCATATTTAACAGGTTTTGCACACCCTGCGGCAGCACAAGCTATACGCCAACTTGGAAAACTGTTCCTTCGGCATGGCCAGGGTCCATTACCTGGGCTACATCATTGATCAACATGGTGTACATGTGGATATAGCTAAGATCCAAGTCATTCATGACTGGCCAACCCCAACAACACTCACTGATCTTTGGAGCTTCTTGGGCCTTGCCAATTTCTACCACAGGTTCATGTTGGGATTCTCCCATATTTCATGGGCCCTCAACGAAATAAACAGGGGTGGTGGTAAGGAGAAATTTGCATGGGGTCGGTCCCAACAACAAGCATTCAATGATTTGAAGTGGCGTGTGTGCTCAACCCCAGTACTTTCACTACCATACCTGCAACATCCCTTTGAGATCGAGACAGATGCTTCATATTATGTTGTGGGTGTCGTTCTCACTCAGTATGGCCACCTCGTGGCCTATCATAGTGAGACACTGTCAGATACTGTCCATAAGTACCCTACTTATGAACTACCCGCCAGTGGAGACATTACATTCTTGGGAAGGAGACAGTCATCCACACTGATCATAAGCCACTGCAGTTCATGAAGACACAGGGAAAATTGCAGAATGACCGCCATCAAAAGTGGTCCACATACTTGCAAAAATTCCACCTCAACATCAAGTATAAAACAGGAAGCACCAATCGTGTCGTTGATTGCCTCAGCAAAATTCCAGTCATGACACTCACCACGGTGCTAGACTCTTGTGGCCATGAGACATCTGGATGGCCCCAAATCTATGAGATAGACCCTGACTTCTCCACCACCTACCAAATGTTGGGTGCAAACACAGTTGTCGATAATTTCCATCTTCAGGATGGGTTGTTGTGTCATCTGGGCCATATCTGTGTTCCATCAAGTGAGTGAGCGAAGCTGATCTGGAAATCCCACTACAGTCGGTTGGTAGGACACTTCGGTGTCGAAAAGACAGTGGTGATTCTACAAAAACATTTCTACTGACCGAAACTTCGACAGGAAGTCGGCAAGTATATCAAGTCCTACACTACCTGTGCTATTGCCAAACCGACCACTAAGAAACAGGGCCTGTACACCCCTCTTCCTACGCCTGACAGGCCATGGGAATCCATCTCAATGGACTACATGTCGAGCCTCCCATCCACCAACTGGGGAAATGACTGTGTTTTTGTGGTTGTTGATCGCTTTTCTAAGATGGCAATTCTGGTTGCATGCAAGAAGAGCATCACAGTAGAGGCCACTGCCAAGCTCTTCTTTAAACAAGTCTAGGTACATTTGGAATCCCACAAACTATTGAATTAGATCAGGATAGTCGATTTCTCATCACATTCTGGTCGAGCCTCTGGTCACTGTTGGACACCAAGCTCACCAAATTCACAACCTTCCAGCCCCAGACAGATGGCCAAACCGAGGTTGTAAATTGAATGATTGTGCATATCCTTCACATGTATAATTAAAAGAACCCTCTCACATGGGATGAGAGTCTTCCCTATGTCCATCATAGCTACAACCGATCCCTGCATATCTCAATCGACCATAGCCCCTTTCAAGTGGGGTTGGGATTCCAACCATTGGGTCCCATAGATGTTGCACTTCCCCTTGCGGTCACCTCGACCGACTCATCTCCTGCTCCAACTGAAGCTGACAAATCCACTCGGTTCATTGAGAGGATCTAGCACATCTTCCAACAGGTTGAGGATATCCTACAGAAGTCCAATGAAAAGTACAAATAGTTCCATGATTAACATCGGGTGCCGCACAAGTTTCAGGTGGGCGAAAAATTTTGGTTGCACTTACAGAAAGAACGCCTTACAGGACCCCATCAGAAGATTCCCCCACTCCATTATGGGTTGTACACTATCACCAAGGCCATGGGGGATAATTATTTTGAGCTCAAAATTCCTCTTTTCCTTGGCTTGTACCCAACATTTAATGTGGATCTCCTTCTCCCTTATTTCCCACCATTATTGGACACCTTAGAAGTAGAAAAACAACTAACACCAACAGAGCTCAACCCCGACTACATATAACAGGAATCCAATGATAATATTGTGGAAAGATAGATCAAGGGCACTCGACAACAAAGGATCCAACTTTATCGAGTCGTTAAAGAAGGGTAGCTCCTGCACCAAGGCAAGTCACTCACCCGGGGCCAAATTTAGCACAAATTTCCTCATCTGATGGGGGACCTCAACGCAATGTAGACCATTTCTTCCCAAGGAGGGAGGATTGATCCACATGGATATTGGTGGCCACCCACATTTTCCAACTGGCTCAAAACAATTTTCTGACAATTGTGGCAATTTACTATTTTTAGATGTTTTAACTTCTGGGGCCATTTTGAGGGCCTAAATGAAGGTTTTTCGGGATCAAGCTCCGCAATTATATTCAAAGGAATTTTTGAGCCCCCAAAATGAATCTCCTCGATGATACCTTTCCAATGGGCTATCACACCCTAAAACGGAGATCATATGAAAAAGTTACGACCCTGGGAAGTTGATGTACTAACTTACCCAAACGAGGCCCACATGACTTTTGGTGCTTCATCTCCTAGGGTTAGGTTTTTGGATGTCTAGGGTTTTTGGCATTCTTTATTATTTTAAAAATGCCTTCAAAGCCTCATTGTAACCTTCTTCTTGTGAATTTTCACTGCCGTCACATCTCTTCTCAGAGATAAGCCACCCCCATTCCAACAAGCTTGTTTCCGCTGCATTTTACAGTTTCAACTTATTTCGTTATTGAATAGAAAACCAGTTTTACTGTATCTCTATTATTTTGTGTTAAGCACCTATTAATAATCTATATTCATTTTGTTCTGCTCATAAAATCTGGATCATATAAAGTATGGATAATTATGTTATCCTAAGTTCTAAAGTTGGGGACAAGTGGGCCAAAGTAGCTCCCAACATGACAAGTGTCAAGTTGGGGACATGCATACATATTGTGGGGACTTAGTTCATTTCCAACACTTCTTATATCATTCTTTATATTATGCATTCATCCATGCAGCCATCCCATGAACTTTCACTCATGTAGTCAGTTGACCTCCATAACTTCATGTCATTGTACCTAAACCACTATCCATAGCCATATCTGTTCATCTAGTTGGTGAGTGTGGGAGTTGGACTGAAGAAGTGGGTTTTCAGGCTCGTGGGATATTGAGGAGGTGGTTTGTTAGGCTCGTGAGAAATTCTCTGAGTGAGAGAATTGTTGGGAATTGATTTCATGAAAGCACTAAACTACAGCTGCAGGGCTCTGAGACATCCTATCCGAACTGTTGCTAAAGCGTTGGAAGGGAAGTGGGGCAGTCGAGGGACTGTTGAGCAAAGAAGGGGCACACTTCCTTGGGTGGGATAGGCATGTGGGGAATGAGAGACTGTAGGCTGTTAGTTTGAGTAGGCACATGTGATGGAGTCTTTCCTATTTTCCATGAGCCATTAGCCTAGTTAGGAACCCTTTACCTGAGTGGAGTTTAGACCCAGCTCGGGTGTGACTCACTATTGAGAGTGATGAACAGTGTGGTCTAAGGTTGGGAGGTTCATGGAATGTTTGCACGCAGTTGGTGACATTCTTACCAAGATAAGTGTCAACTGTGTGATAAATTTACATGCTGCATTGTTATTTATGTGCATATTTTTATGAGTTATCATATGTGCGATTATAACTATGTTTATTTTTATGGGTATTTCTTGTATATGCTTCATGTATATGTTTACTGCTATTTCAGTGTGAATATGTGGATTTACATAATGTATTTGTCTATTCACGTTTTATATATAAGCTTTCACAAGAGTTCTGTGCATGGATATGTTTTAATCGCATGAAGATAGAATATTGTATGTGGCATAGCTCAGTTTGGATGCTGAGTCTATTACAGTATGTTCCACACAAAGAACGAAAGTGTTCTCTGGTGTGGTGCAGCCTGACCTGTTGGTGGTTGGGGATGTTACAAAATGGTATCAGAGCTAAGTAAAGCGTTTGAGAAGTGGCATGACCCGACCTGTTGGTGGATGGGGATGTTACAACATGGTATCAGAGCTGAGTAAAGCATCTGAGAAGTGGCATGGCCCAGCCTGTTGGTGGCTAGGGATGTTACAAAAGACGCTCCATTCAAAATAGGTTCCATCATATTCTGATGATGGAATCTACTTTGGAGACTTTTTCAGTGTTAGCTAGTGTGAGTGCATTCCTAGCATTTGGACAGAATACTTCTAGCATTGATAGAGAGATTCAAGAGCCTAGGAATAAGAGATCCATATAGGACGAGTGTTTTAGGGAACAAGGTGAGTACATTGGGACAGATCTCATCAGATTCAGAGGATTCTTTCTCGTGCATGCATCAGATTCATCTTCTGGCAACAGATCCATCGCTGCATGCAACAGTAAACTCACGCATGTCACAGATCGAGATTACATGCCAATGATCTAATGACGCATGTTACCTATAGGTATTGTTCCATGATTTTACTAGTATTCTAGTATAGATCTAGTCATTTGAAGGTCTAACTGAATATTGGTTTGGTTACTTTTACATGTATGCACTCTCTCTGTGAAGTTTTGTACATGCATGTCATTATTGTAATTGGTTAACTATTCAATATATCTTAAACAAGTTGTTCCACCTAAAACCACATGCAAAATCACCATCCATGTTAAATTCAAGTTATCAAATGCAATCAGAAACTTAAATAACCCATTCAACCACCCAAAGCATATCATATATATGAAAGACAGGTTTAGTAGAGAATTAATATCCAGATATGCGGATTTGGGATGCAGATTTGGGATAATATAGGCTTGATATTGACCTTCTTAAAATTAGATTATGATTATTACTAGTAACAACCACATTTAAGTAAAGAGTGGTTGATATAAGTCATTTTCCACCCTTTAAAATAATGAGGCTGATAGACCTATATAAACCACCTTTTACTTAAATGTGTTTATTGCTACCTTATAATTATAGTAAAAACAATCACTTAATCCCAACCAAACCACTTGTAGTTTCAACAATATTATTTATTTATTAAAACGTAATAAAACTTGGAAATGAGACATGAAAGAATATTTAAAACCTTCCAATTGAAAATATCTTACAATCGATTATATTCATAGAACATTTTGATCCCATTAGCTTCAATTCTGGATATGATAGGAACATGGACAAGAAGGATGAGATGATCTTAGAAAATCAAGGACCGAACAAAATTCATTGGGAGAAGGACAAGAAAGATATTCCCTAAATATATATCGTTATATTAATATATTCTATAAAATGAATGAGATTATATCATGGAAGCTGACTTTTCAATTTCAATTGGTAGATTCCATTATTATTTATTTTTATTTATCCATTTTTCCTGATTTATATTCTCATGTTTTAGTTGGGACACCGATCTTTGTATATTTTATTTTGTTAATTACGCCGATAGGCGTACATCTATTGGAAATGGTCACAATTAATTATCTTTTAATTTTAAATTCTAATTGTATGGCTAGCAATTGAAGATGCTGGCATATTCTTGGTCATTCTCCCAAATGAATGAATAAGATTTAATTTTCATAACTTCCTTTCATTTCTGAATGCATCAGTTAACCTATTTACTTTTTCACATTTACTTAATCATATTGATAAATGGCTGGCTACCCATATGATTGTCATGTTTAAATGATTAACAAGAATTAATATATAAGCATTGTTTTATACAGACACGTTTGAGTGATTAACAGAGCAGATCACACATTTCATATTGGGGGAAGCATTCCTTTTATGGGATGTGGACCATGGCATCGCATGATGCCACATTTTCAATTTAAAGGTATGGCCATGTTATTATTTTGGATGGCGTTTCACATTATAGACTTTTTGTGATCATATATGATCATATACCTACAAATATACTGCTATTATCGAGGAATATTGTTATTGTTGAGGGATTGTGTTTTATGTCTTTTCACATTATACCCTCTTTTCTTTGTTCATATACGATCATATATGTTATAACCCTATGTTTCATAGGATCAACTGGTGATTGAAATTTTTTACTCTTATTGTATTTCTTGTTGTAAATAATATTTCATTTTGGAAATTATTTTCAAAAAGAAAAGAAAAAGAATAAAAGAGGGCATAAAAGAAAAATGGATAAGGCCCCATGCAATAAGGACAACTTGATCCATACAGTCTAACCATGGTCAAGTCTTTTTAAATTTATGTTGATAGGATTAGTGAATAAGTCTTGGTTAAACCGTTTAATCTTAACCAGGTAGATAGGTTAGTTAGTGAATAAATTTGATGAAACTGGTTAAACTTGATCAAATAGCCCCAGGGTAGAGTAATTTTTATCCCAACAATCTAATATGGGTTAAATTTGCTAGAAAAATATATTAGAATATAGGTTAGTTGTCTTTCCTTTCAATAAAACAAGAAAAAGGTTGGGTGAAGATTTTTTTTTTTATGTTAGAAGGTTCTGGTCTAATCCCTTGGTGGAAAAATGAAAAGGGAGCATCACAAAAAAACCCACAAAATGGCACTAAATTAAGTTTCTGCAGTGTAATATGATTCACGCTCCACAGGTAAAAAGTGTGCCAAGATCTACGACTGAGGAGTAAACAACGCTCAGATTGACGGCCAATAGGTAATATCAGACCCCCCGACCATTCTACCTTTAGTGGCCTGGGGGGGGGGTTTGAGTTGGTGGTATTCCCCAACGGACCCCATCCTAATGTGTCGCCATTGTGTTAACTCAAACCCCCCTTGCTCTAAACCGGCTACTGCCTACCCCCCCCTCCGATTTAATCGCCATACCAGTTTCCCATACCACCATTGTCTCGTGACATCACACTCCACTACCACCGTCGTCTCGTGACATCACACTCCACTACCATCGTTTATAAGTCACGTCTCATTATTTCGCCAGCGTACTTTCCTCCACTCACCCATCACACGTTATATCCCATTCGCTTATCCTCCAATCACTGCCTTCCACATCATCCTCACACACCTGCCGCCCATCCTTTACCCTCCACCTCATACCCGAGGTACCTGTTTGGATGAATAATATAGGAAAACATATATGTTAGCCTGCTGATTTGTCCTACGTGCCTCCAATGGATACCCAATTTCCCAAATAATCTTGTTTTTTCGCCATTCCTTCAACATTTGCGATCCAGACACCTCTGAAACCATTATTCTCTTTTCTTTTTCCGTCTACGACCTCCATTGATTCCTAGAATCTGCAGTCAGCGTCATTTGTTTTTCAAATTTTCATAGGTATCAGTCGTAGTAATGGCGCCAAAGTCGAAACAATCAGAAGTCGATGAAAATCCTTTCCTCCCGCCTCCTGTTGACCTCGAATGGATCCCTCTAGCCGACAAATATTACCTGATTTCAAAGCCCAAATGTGAATTTGATTTTGCTGAGTTACACTCGTGGTTCAGAGACACCTTCTTAGACCAGAGTGATGAGATTGGAATCTGGGAGTCCAATCTCCCACTGTATATTCTTCCCCATATTCATCATTTCCCCGAGTTCTCCCTCAAGTGCCAGGCACACTATCTTCCTGATCAGAGAGCTATTGTTTCATCCTCCAGAGAGATCATGTTCACTATCACACCCGAAGCCATTGACTAGATATTGCAAATACCCAGAGCTGAATCACTTTCTCCTTTTACCATTGAGATCATAACCAAAATGTGTCAAAACTTGTCTTTTCCCCAGAGAGTGCATATTTTTGAGCTTTTCCTCCCTGAGAATTCCCCATTACCCAAAGAAAATCCCCCGTATCAGTCATCGATTTTCTCAGCAAAAGGAAATCAAATTATTTCATCTCTTTGCAGTCTACTTGGATATTAGTGAGACGAGTAGTAGATGAACTAATCTTGGGTTATCTATACATTTTCTCTACCAAGGAAAGGACCACAATGCATTCGACTACAACATTTTTCTGGCCGAGAATATTCATGAACAACTTTTCAAGTTTCCCACAGAAGGCATGTTCCAATATTCTTCAATATTGGCATACTTGTTCGTATTTTTCCAAACATACAAGTTTCTATTTTCCATGCTGAAGCTAGATGAGAATGGAAAACCACAATCGGTCATATTCTGGACGTCATTACTGAGAACAAATTCACCAGAATTCAGTTTTAATCAATTCATAGATCAGTTTTACCACCCCGTGGTAAGCATGCTCAGCGATAGACAAGAACTAAGGATAAACGAAGAAATCCAATGAATTCTACATATCTCAGACCTCTCCAAGACCGGAGACTGGTACTTGTACCAAAACCACACATAGATTAGAATTTATGGATGCGAGCTTGCTCCCTACAAACTACCTAGATATTTTCCCGTGTGCATATTCACCTTGGAATATATTAGGCAAATGATTAACTCAAATGATATTCATTTTGTAGCCTTCAAGAAGAAACAACAATTGAGTATCAAGGGACATATAGAACCTTTCATCTGTAACAGTCGAGACGCAAGGGCAATGGTCGATAAACTTTTGAAGGAAATGAAGTTTAGCATCAGTTTTTTGTGGCACTATGATCCTTGTGGCATCATCGTAGAAACCAGGCTGAAGAATAAAATCTCTCCATATGCTCATGTTCCCAAACCAAAAATTGAGAAATTCATGAACCGGACAGAGTGGGAAGTGAACACTTTGGAAGACTCAGAAAAACAACCTCCTTTAGCTAGTGTTTCTCAAACCACTACTCCACAGGTACCAGAAGAGAAGAGTCCCAGAAAGGAAGTCTCCCCATCAGTTACTGAAGTCTCAGTAGAGGATTTTTGGGTTTACAGGAAAAATCCCAAGACCAGTCATACCCCTGACAGATCTAGGGGAGAAGAGACCCAGTCTACCACAATAGTAGAGTGAAAACATTCACCATTGTTCTCAAGAAGTAAAAGAATGATGTCTACCTCTTCATCAAAGAAGCAAACTGATACCACCTTGACCACCCAGCCATCACAAGGATTCACAGGACTAAGAATTTTAGAGAAATACAATCTGATTAAGAAAAAGAATGAGATGCTGACCAAAAACACCTATGTCCAATTCTGGAAAAAAACATCAACAACGTAGCATAGACTGCTCTCCACCTTCGATACAAAAAAGGGGAGGATGAATATGGCCTTCTTGCAGGCACAGGTGCCTCAACCAAAGAAAATTTATGATTACAAAAGGTCAACTTTTGAGTTTGATGCTGCAGAGGTACATCCAGTTGACCAAATGGACTTACACAGATAGACTGAAGAAATAATTTTCTCAACATTGGCAAACACTTCCACAACTACTGCAAAGTTGCAGGTTTCTCTAAACAATGTTCAGACCCAACTAAAGATGGAGAAAGTGTCATCTTTTGCGAAGGACAACAAGATCAAATCTTTAGAAGAGTTGGCACTTAAAATTGGGTACGACCCCTCCAATGTGAAAGTAGTTGAAGAATTGCTAAAGAATAAGAATGATGACATAGCATCCTTGAGGAAACAATTAAAATTTCTAGCTACTGAAGACTCACAGGCCAAAGAGATAGCTGAGACAAAAGGCCAAAAAGAAGAAATGTTAAAGTAGAAGCCAAGGAGAAAATTTGGATGGATATCACGAAATCCATGACAGAAATCTGGCTACTAGTGCAGATCATGTTTTAACAACATGAATTGATTTTGAGGAGCAGGAAGGCCATTGACAGGACAAAAGGAGAGCTGGGAGAAATTCCCACAGAGGAAAATGAAATCATCAGGTTTCTAAATTCCAAGACTAAAGAGGAGCTGGAAAGCCTGGAAATTGAGGATAGGATAGAGAATATCCTTAAGGTTAAGAAAGTACTTACCAAGAGAGGACTAATGTTACAATTGGAGGAGAGATCCCAGAACATGGATAGCCAAGTTCAGAGATTCTTCAGTAAGATTGAAGATTTGCAAAAGAAAGGTCTTCCTAGTTTAATGGTTCTAAATGATAAGCTGATGACTCTCTCCGACTACAAGCAAAAGATCACCATGGTGTCAAAGGATAGCTCCAAGTTTTCAGGAATACAGGGTAGAATAATAGGCAAATCATTTTTAGAGACCTTGTAGTTGGACCTCAGTATCCAACATGAAATCAAGTATATTTTCATCACCAAGCCAACTTTTGCCAAATATACAGAGATGGATGAAGTCTACTATAGGTTACTAAAAGTCAACATTCCTAGTCAAAAGAGATGGGAGGATCTGTGCACTCTGATCGAGTAAGTGATGAGGTGTGCAATCCAAGTTAGCATGCAGAGCAGTCAAAGTCAAGTTGATGACTCGCCAACAACTTTCCCCAAAATCAGCACAAAGAATCCAACAGATCATTAATAGTTCCTACAATTTTGTATTTTGTTATCTAGTTAGTTAGCTTTGGATTTTACCATGTCCTGATCATTAATGACATGATCGATTGTAATATTTTCTATATATACTTCAAACTTCAAAGTATTGAGGGTTGATCTTTACGCCCAATTAAGATGTAATCACTGTAATCTTTTTCAAGAGATCTACCAGTAATAAAAAGGATGATTCACAGGATTCCTGCGTGTTAACTGTTGGTGATGTTTACTCCTCTTCATTGAATGGTTTTATCTTTCTTTGTTATCATTGTGTTTTCTAGATCTGATCATTTAAAAGAAGTTAAAGTTGCAGAATTTATCTTCGTATACTCTGTTTCTGGATTTTATAGATCTAAATGTTTGTCTTCGGATATTGTGATAAATAAATTCTTGAATGCTTCTTTATTATAGTTGATTTTCTCATCTATTTCTGCTATCCATCACTTTAAATTCTAAAGGATCCAACAGTTGCATTATCCTGGCCTATGAAGAAACCTAATAAAATCTGTTCTTTGATCTCAAACCTTAACACAGACCCCATTGCCCAATGGATGCATAAGAAATATTTCATCCATTTTATAAAACAAAGCAACACAGTCCTATTTATTTAACTAGCCTAATATCTGAAATCTGAAACATATCTAAACCTTAAAGAGAGATCCCTCTCTAAAATTGGAAGGGCTAGATCCCAGTTTCAAAGTGGTTGGATAAAGTTACCTCCAATAAATTTCTTCTACCTCCCAACAACCTYTGGAAATTTACARAGMGATAMYAATATACATGCAASTATACTGCCTATGTTGAGGGATATTGTTATTGTTGAGGRATTGTGGATCGATTGGAAGMATTGRAGCATAAKMGASAKAAGGAGATMAKTGTTTCATACATATTGGAGTGGAAATAAGGTCAACACAGTAAAGMATCAAGMARRATGAGGTAAGATCTTCCTTTATCTCTTTATCTCTTTAAAATTTCTGAAATCRGTTTCTTTGAATTATAGTTTACAGGTTACATATAATTTAGCGATGAGGTTTACAGGTTGGAAATGAGGTTTACATATTTGTTTACAAGTTAAATATGGTTAGCTATGAGGGATATAAGTTCCTTATAACCCTCATCAGAGTTTCATATGGGTTTGAATTTGTAACACCATGTTTCCCCCAATTTGTAATTAATCATAAAATAGGAATTACCATGCTAATGCATGAGGAAAAATTATTGTTTGAGTTGCCAATAAATGATTGTGGGGGTGAAGCCTTGAAAGTACTGGCCATGATATCACTAGAGGAAGAATGTGAAAACTATAAGAGAGGGTTCATTATGACAAACAACCCCAAATTTCCCTTGATGAGGATGACAACCTCCTTCGGATCCCAAGGAGAGAAATCAGTTGATGAGGCAAGGACCGGTGGTTGAAAAACCAACCACCCCCATGAATGGAAGAATGGTCTAGTTGTAGGAAGTCATTATAAAGTATTGTAGGGTTTGATAGACCAGGCGGACCTAAGATTCCTTCTGATAGAAGGAAGGTGACAATTATACACACGGAGGCAGCAAGAGGGGGAGACACCAGACAAGGGCGGAAGCTCACAAGGGAGAGGCACAAAGCTCTCCAATGAATCACAAACAAAAGGCTGCAAGATTGATGCTGAAGAGCATCTAAGAAACCTCATCAAGGCCACAACCAAGTGAGAAATCTTCGAGTTGCAAAAAACAAGACCCGAACAGAAGCTAAAACAGAGAGAGAACCCTCGAGAACTATGAGAATTCCCTAGTGATATCATGGCTTGGCATGGGGGTGGCCAGAGTGATAAGAATGAATGCCTCTGAGCCTATGGTCAGGTGGAAGGACAAACACCCATAGATGGCAGAAACCTATAATAGATAAGTGATTTCCTACCCTATGTAACTTAGTTGTGACTATGTATGAATTGGTTATACTGTGCATGCTTTCAGGAATGTGAATGAAAGATTAATGGATATATTGTATCCCTTCTATTTCTGCTTGTTTGTATAATTAGGAAAGTAAGGAATTATATGGGTCGAACATGACTTGTTCTCATAAATTCTGGATTTATGTAACGTCTTAAGCTAGAGCCACAAATTGTGAGATCATCGACCTTAGGTATAGTTGCATGTACGATGGTTTACTCACCTAGTCGTTCTGAGTCCCTTGGAGGACGGAGTTTGTTAAGCTCATGAGAGGTAGTGCCGATATGCACAGGCCATTTTCGATCAAATAGATCCCCAAAACCCCTTGATGAAGGAGAGAAATAGTTGTACTGAAGACTCTTCTAAGAGTCAAGTCCGGGAGACAGACTGCAAAGCTCTCAAGTGTTTCATAGTTGACAAAGTTCAGGAAGGATAGAGAGTTTCAAATACCGAAGGAGAGTACCCTTTCGTTTGTTAGATGAATGGACGAGATCCTTTCGGGGGATCTGAGGTCTGTCACGACCGTTAGATTGGAGGAAGGAACGTAGGAGTTAATGCCTCAACCCCTTTCAGCCTTCGCAAGTAGTGAAGGAATCGGGACCGTAGATCCAAAGATCCATGGGAGTTACCTAGACCGTCCATTTGTAGAGGACACATGGATTTCGGTCGGCATTTCGGCACCCGGGAAACCCAAGGGCAAGATCCCTTGTCTTCGAAAGTTGTGAAATCCCGAAGCGGTGTAGTGTGAAATGATTTCGGCGTTTCGGCACCCGAGAAACCCAAGGGTATGAACCCTCATCTTCGCAAGTTGCGAAATCCTGATACACAAAATCCCGGTATGTGAAACTCCGAGTCGGCTTAGTGTGAATAGGAATTTGAGGTTTGAAAAGGGAAGGGGACAACAATTCAATTTTCTCTTGAGTCTCGAAAGTCGAAGGCTCGGACGGACAGGTGGCACATCCTAGATGTAGGAGCCACGTGGATGACAAGTGGTACATCCCAGAACTGGGGTCACGTGGAGGTGACAGGTGGTGTGTTCTCATCACAGGGAAGGAGTCAACACCCTATTGACCTATATCGCGTTTTGGGGTTTTACATTCCAAAAGGTAAGGAAGACTTGCAACAGGAATTGCGAAGTCGCAAAAACTGAAAGAGATAGGTGCTGAGACTTGCATCCTAGCCGAAGGTCACATGACACTGAGACAAAGGTGGAGCCGAGTACCTTATCCCATTTAAGATTTCGGGGTTTGAAGAGTCGAAAGACTCGACTCTCTTGCATTACGAACTCCCGGTTACTGAAATCCCGATACGGCTAGGACCATCGGATCAGGGGGAGA
The DNA here is from genome assembly GCA_000966675.3 of Picea glauca. Classification (NCBI taxonomy): domain Eukaryota; kingdom Viridiplantae; phylum Streptophyta; class Pinopsida; order Pinales; family Pinaceae; genus Picea; species Picea glauca. The sequence continues at coordinate 945,025 of JZKD02S0482939.1, read as the reverse complement.
CTCGCAACTGTCAATCTCCTCGAAGGTAAGATTTCGAGTTTCGGGGTTTGTGGGGTCGAAATATTTGACTCGCTTGTATTGTGAAGTCGTGAAATACGAAATGGTGCCTAGTTTGTTTGGATTGTGGTCATAACCAATGATCACATGGAGGTGGATAAGGGAAGAACTAGCTTGTGCTAGGCCCCCGTAGGACTTCAGGGATTCTGTCCCTCGAGAAGAGGCGAAAAACTTATTATGCCGTAGTGGGTGTGTGACAAATTGGTATCAGACCATGGTTACAACACCTGGCTTAGTTGGGCTCATGTACGAGCTGCGTAAAGAAATATTTTTATCTACATTTTCTCTTTAAGAAGAAGGACCGTAGAATGAAACTGTAAATTGGGAATTTATTTAACCCCTCTATTAAGATGGTAACTACTCTTATAGGAGTAGGAATGCACTAATCAATATTATTGATAAGACCTGAGTGTGAATAACAGAGGTGGAATAAATTGTGCTATGAAGTTGCACGAGCCAAATAAGGGACAGGAACTGAGTTGTTCTGTTATAGTGTGACGATGGCTACCTACTAAAGCAGGTAGAGTCTCTTGCAATTGAGATGGTTGGTTAGGTAAGAATTAAGATCCTCATGAAGAACTCCTTCATGATTTAGGAAATCTGGTAAAGACTGGTAGGATCCTTAGAAAGTTATAATTACTACATTATTAAAAGACTAAACCCTGAGCATATAACTTCCCATGATTGAGAGGATTGATGAAAATATGTAGGGTCAGATTACCTGACCTATAATTGTTAGAATAAAAAAAAAGGATAATTTGTTTAAACAAGATTAAGAGGAGTCCTTTGGGACTGTTGTTAATTCCCAAGAGTGACCCTTGTTGGTTGTTCCCATAAAGAGAGGGTAACATCCGTATGAGTTATGACTATGAGATTAGTCTTGTAAGTAACTTAAAAGCTCAGAAGAGATAGCGAGAAATTTCGTATGCTGAGTGTGCATATAGAGAACAGGGAGTGCATATAGAAACAAGCTTGTGTTAAAGTTTGAAATATCTGGAGGTTGAACACAAAGGATGATTCTAGAAGAGTTGATGCCAAGTTCACGGCTAGAGGTTATTGAAAATTTGAACGGACGGTGGAATTCTCGGAGGGAGGAATACTGAAATTCCGTGAACCGTTAGATCTAGTAGATCAACGGAAAAGATAAGGATGATAACCTCTCATCACTCACAAGATCAGGAGGAATAGTATCTGTTAGATTGGAATCAATGAGAGCCATTGATCTAGAGCTTTGAGGTTTCATCTATTGGGAAAATAGAAGTGTAGACCTTCCAAAGTCACGCCAGGTAAATCACTGATTCAATCAAGGTCATTGGTTAGCAGATGACTTGAACTGTAGATCCAGTGTAATTGGATCTTCGGGAATCAGAGGTTTAGAATTCAACGGGCAGAGTTTTGAGGACTCACATGTCACGAAATCCCGACATCCAACCTGAGCCATTGGATCGAGACAGGCGGTGGATCGTTGATCTGACACATACACGTTTCGGGGATTCAAAATCGGAAGTTAAGGGGTGAAGACTCTGCCAGAATCTTGAAAGGTGGAAAGTCGGGATTTGACTAGGACTGTTGATTGCCAGAGAGATCTGGACCATGGGATCCAGGTTTCCAGACCCTCGTGGATCAAATTTTTTGGGAAACGGTGGGGCGTTGTCTATGGATTCGCCGAAACACGGGATCCCGACGCGTGTCTGGGAGTTGACCCCAGGTTCCGAGCGAAGGGTCATGTGAATAAAAGAGCTGAGAAAACCTTAGCTTTGGTCTTTCAGGTTTTTGGATTTCAGGGATCGAGGAACCAGAGTTCCTTGCAACATGAATCCTGAAATCATGAAACGCGAAGCGCCTTTTATTTGGATCGTGGTCACCGCCAGTGGTTGCGTGAGGAAAAGGCGTGAGCTAGTATGATGAATATGCATGAGTTGAATCTAGTGTGAAGATTCATAATAGGAAGACTGATATTAATACTAGTAAGGTATGAATGATATTAAACGTGCAAGTAATGCACATGTATGATGTAAGAGTAGAAGTATACTAGAGGCCCAATATGATTGCCCCGATGAGTGAAATATAAAGCAAGTATTGCTTTTGCCAAGATTGAAGGAATACTATGGAGGCACAGCTGACTCCATTCTGGGGGGTCATGAAAGTTTTTTTCCAAATAATATCCTGAGGGGAAGGTATTCCATTTCCTCAGGAAGTACCAATATAATTAGATGAAAGGGTAAATGAGAAAAGACGCTCTCTTGTCATAATAAGAGACAAATGATTACACCTTTGAGCATCACATGAGAAGGATTGTGAATGAATCTGAATTGACTGATCTTAACAGTAAATATGCATGTTTATATTTGATTCCAAATGCCCTTCCTCACAACCCGCAGGTCGGAAGGTCTACGTCAGCTCAGGATATTTTCTTCCTTCTCAGCCCGAATAACTTCAAAAGGTTCTTCTATTTACCTATCGGGAAATCTGCACCCACAGAACTTCTCACGCGATCCCCTCTTTACAATCGGGAGATCGGACTTCGCAGTATCGCGAGGTCAGTGGCTGAGCTTTGGATTCTCAAAACCCCGAACCCTGAAAGTAGTCAACGCTGACCCTTTTCCTCTCCTGTCGGGACTTTCCCTATCGCTATTTCGACACTCGCGATGTCTAACAGCTTGTCTCTCCGACTCCCGAACCCCGATACGCCGAAAATCCTATGCGCTCGCGAGTTGACTTTTCAACGGTCCCTTCACTCCATCGACATTTTGGAGTTCGCAATATCGTGAATCCTAATGTGATGTTTTCGGCACTTCACCCTGCGAAACCCCAAAACTTGTGCCACCTGTCCACTCGCTGACTCCGCTGTGGCCCCACACTATTCCTTTAGCTGTCCGGATATCGCGGTTCGTGATTTCATGATTCCAGCTGCTATGTTCACGGGTCTTCAACCCACGAAACTCTGATGCATGATATACGTATAGATCCGATGACCCTTATGGCTCAGATCAATGGTTCTACCCCTCCTGAGCTTCAAACTGTTGAGAATACTCTGTCATATCTCCCTTACACCTCCGCGAGATCTAATGGCCCACGGGATGTCGCGAATCCTCCTCGGAGAATATCAACTGTCCGTTTCTCCTTTGAGAAATCTGTGAAATGACTAAGTGTTCTTCCATAGAACTCGTCCACCTGCAGCGTAAACTTACGAAGCTTTCTTAACTCTTCAAGGCACAGATCCTCTGTGTTGTCCTTCAACAAATTCAAAGGCTTTATCCTTCCGGAACTTTCCCAACTCTGAATCTTGGAAAAGACTCTTGCGCGCACTCCTTGCGGCAACTTCCAGACACTTCAAATGCTTGAATCCTTTCGACTCTGCGCACACTTGCAGCAGTAGTCCTTCAACTCTTGCTCAGGTTCGCAACCCTGAACTTCACTCGGCCTACGCACTCCTTGCACAGCTCCTGTGCCCAACTACACCTTTTGAGAGAATGAGAACAAAATCAACCCTATTTGAACCCTCTGTCAACACACTCCTTGCAGACACTTCAACTGCACTCCTTGCAGGAATCCTCAGCTCAAATAGAGAAACAATTGAAACTCATTCCTACTTCCTCTCAAACTTCAATTCAAACATGAAATCATATACACAGCACATAAAGTAAATGTATAACAGGAAGCAAACATTCATGAGCATATCATTCAACATCAATACACAGAGAACAGACACAAAACCATGAATTTGAATCAAAGATTTCTTCTATTAATTCAAATATCTGTACATGGATATTTTTACAGAGCTCTATGCATGCTCTTGCTCTTCCTGCTCAATAATGTTACAATACACAATGAGGGTGTCTATATCCCGTTTCCCTCTTGCGCTCTCAAACAGTCTAATCTAGAATTAAATTCTATCTACCTCCATTAACTACTTTAAATGCCTTCTACCTACTAAGGACGAGAGCAATCCGCTCAAGGTCTATTTACATTTTACAAGTGCGTTTCATTAAATTTCCACATTAATGTTCGCGCATCAAATCCAAGAGAAACTCAAAATTTGTGCTGGCTCGTCCAGCTGTCTTCTTCTTCTGCGCTGGCTCGCTTGATGTGTTGGTGATACTTCTGCATCATACTCCCTCGCTTGAAAAACCTTCATGGGCTCCTTTCCATGATCTCCTGCACGGTATGTCCATTCTTCTGTATTTCTGCTTCAGTCTCCCAACTGGAATCTTCAACTGGATGATTCTTCCACTTGACCAGATACTCAAAGTATTCTTTTCTCCTGGTCCTCTTGCTCACTCTCTTGTCCAGTATGCACTCCATCTGCGACCTATCTGCAACTGGCATCTGTTTTGTCCACCGGATCATTGGTTGCTCATCTCCAGTTTCTGCTTCCCCAACTCTATATGGGTACAAATCAGAGATATTGAATATCGGAGAAATTCTGATCCCATCGGGTAATTCAATCTCATAAGCATTTGCCCCAAACTTCTTCAAGACCCTACATGGCCCAATTTTCTTCATCTTCATCTTATTATATGTTCCTCTCGGGAACCTTTCTTTCCTCAAATGTGCCAGAACCAAATCACCAACCTCGAATTGAAGTTGTCTCTTCCGCTGATCGGCTCTGTGCTTATACTCCTGACTTGAATCCAGCAGTCCCTGCTTCACCTGGCTGTGAAGTTCTTTCATCGCCTCTGCGAAATCTTCTTCACTAGCACTCCTAGTCGCAGTCTGTTCTGAATCCCTCAGTTCAAAAATTCCTCTTGGTTGCATGCCATAGAAAATCCGGAATGGGCTCTGTCATGTTCTCCTATTCACTGAGTCATTATAAGCAAACTCTGTTTGTGGTAATATGTTGTCCCACTGGCTATGGTGTTCTGTCACCAAGCTCCTCAGCAAGTCTCCCAGACTTTTATTGACCAATTCTGTCTGTCCATCCGTCTAAGGGTGATACGCTGAACTAAATGACAAGTTAGTTCCCAGCTTCTTCCATAAGGTCCTCCAAAAATGCCCTATGAACTTCGTATCTCGATTCAAAACTATACTCCTCGGTAAACCATGAAGTCGAATGACCTCTTTGAAAAACAGGTTCGCGATGTGAGTTGCATCACTGGTCTTATGACATGGAATGAAGTGTACCATCTTGGAAAATCTATCCACGACCACAAAGATTGAATCACAACCTCTTTGTGTTCTCGGCAACCCCAATACAAAATCCATGCTAATCGCATCCCACGGCCTCTCTGGTATGGGAAATGGTTGATAGAATCCCGCATTATGTCTTCTCCCCTTCGAATGCTGGCAAATTCTACATCTGTCTATGAACCTCTTGACATATGCTTGCATTCCCGACCAAAAATATGACTCGTTCAACTTTGCGAACGTCTTGTCATGACCAAAATGTCCTGCCAATCCTCCACTTTGTTTCTCCTTTAACATATTCTCCCTCATGGAGCATTTTGGAATACATAGTTGATTACCTCTAAACAATAATCCTTCCTGGATCATATAATCTATCCATTAGATTCTGTCTCTGAGAACTGGATTCTCAGCTGCTTCATATGCTTCTCTGAAATCTGGATCATCTGTGTACATGTTCCTGAGATTATCAAAACCCAACGTTCTGACTCTGAATTCCTGCAACAGCAAACACTTCCTGCTCAAATAATCAGCAACTTTGTTAGCAGTACCAGAAATATGTTTAATCACAAATGTGAAATTCTGCATATACTCAATCCATTTGGCATGTTTCTGATTCAACTTTTCCTATTGAGTCACAAACTGCAATGCATGATTATCACTGTACAAAACAAATTCTTTCGGGATCAAGTAATGCCTCCATTTCTTCAATGCCTGTATGATAGCATAAAAATCCTTGTCATATGTGGAGTATTTCAATTTCACTTCATTCAGCTTCTCGCTGAAGTATGCTATCAGCCTGTCTTCTTGACTCAAGACTGCCCCTATTGCAAATCTGCTTGCATCGCATTTCACCTGAAATGTCTTCTGGAAATACGGCAACACCAAAACTGGTTGTTCCGTAATCTTCCTCTTCAACAGATTGAAAATTTTCTCAGCTTCTGTTGTCCAGTGAAAATACTTATGTCTTTTCTTCACTGTATCCATCATTGTTGCGCTAATTCCACTGAAATTCCTAATGAACTTTCGGTAGAAACTAGACAATCCATGAAAACTTCTCACCTCAAAAATATTCCTCAGTGATGGCCAATTCTTGATTACCTCCACCTTATCTGGATCCATCCTCAACTCATTTTCTGAAATAACAAACCCCAAGTAAATGAGCTTTGTCTTCATGAATGAGGACTTCTTCATGTTAATCAACAACTTCTCCTGCTGCAATTTCTGCATCACTATAGCCAAATGCTTCAAGTGTTCTGCCACTGATTTACTGTAAATCAGTATGTCATCCAAATACATAATGACAAATTTCCTGATGAACTCCTTCAGGACTTCGTTCATCAACCTCATGAAGGTAATCGACGCATTTGTTAAGCCAAACGGAATAACAAGCCATTCATACAACCCTTCGTTTGTTTTGAATGCTATCTTCCATTCATCACCTTCTCTCATGCGAATTTGGTGATATCCGATTTTCAAATCAATCTTTGAAAAGTACTTTTCTCCACTCAAGCAATCCATCAGATCATCCATCCTTGGCAATGGAAATCTGTACCTGATGTTTATCTTGTTAATCGCCCTTGAGTCAATACACATCCTCCAGCCTCCGTCTTTCTTCGGACTGAGTACTGTTGGAACAACACACGGACTCAAGATTTCTCTGACTAAACCTTTGTCCAACAACTCATGGACTTGCCTTTTAACCTCTTCATTCTCTTGCGGCGTCAATCTGTACGCGGATTTATTTGGAAAACTAGCTCCTGGTATGAGATCAATATGATGACTCACACTTCTCATCGGTGGCAACGAACGAGCTAATTCGTCCACTACTATATTAGCGAACTCTTCCTGTAGTTCCTGAATTTCCTCTAGTAAATCATCCACTCTTGTGCTAGTCAGAACAATCCTCGGTTTCCTGACCACAAAGAATTGTGGATCCTCCTTCTTATTAACCTCTGTAAGAAGTTCCTTCCCACTTATGAGAAGTACAGTGTTGCATACCTCCGGCTTTACCTCCTTCTCCTTTATCGAAAGCAACATGTGTGTCCTCCCATTCTTATCTAGGGTGTATGTGTTCATTCTCTCATCATGAATCACATTCCTATCATATTTCCATGGTCTACCCAACAATAGATGACAAACATCCATAGGAATGACATCGCACAATATCTTATCATTATATCCTCCTATCTTGAATTCAACTAAACATTGTTTAGTGAGAGTTACCTGGTGTCCTTTCTGTAGCCACGAAACTCTATATGGGCTTGGATTATCAGTTATCTCCAGCTCCAGCTTCTCTACCATCTCTGTAGATATGAGATTATCTGTGCTACCACTATCCACGATGACCTTGCATACCCTGTCCTTGGTCTTGCAAGAAGTCCTGAAAAGTCTGGTCCTTTGGACTGAACTCTCCACCTCCTTCTTGGGTGTCAAAAGGAATTTTCACATCATCAGCGATCTTCCACCTTCAACGTCTTCTGCCTCAACATCCCGCCTCTGTGCTTCGGCGATGTGAGTTTCTCTAGTCTCCTTCTTTTTATCTGGACACTCGTAAGACTTGTGCCCATTCTTTCCACATGTGAAGCATGTGATCACTCCACCTCTTCCTCTTCCTCTACCTCTAGTACGAGGAAAAGTATTGTTGTCAGCATAATCTCCTTTCGGCTCATTATGTTGTCCTCTTTGTTCAGCATATTTCCCTCGCTGTGAGGTTTCACCTCTCTCTGTCCGAGTCTGAGGGTTCTTCCAGTCTTCCCTAGGCTTCTGAGTTCTATCCTGGGCAACTGATTTGCCTCTAGGCTGGCTTCTACCTTGGCCCCTCTGACTCGGCTTTCAGCTCATCTTCTCTTCAGCTTTCAGAGCCATCTGATAAGCATCTTTGACCATTCGAATGGTTACCATGCTCATCTCATCTTGGATATCATATCTCAGGCCATTCATGTATCTGGAAAAATTTTCATCATCACTCTCCCGATGACCTGCCCTGATGTTCAATTTATAGGATTCCTCAGTGTATTCTTTCACTGTCATCATCTTCTGTCTCAGGTTCTGCATCCTCCTGAACAGAGTAATTTGATAGTCCCTAGGGATGAATTTCGCCTTCATCTTTGCGATCATTCTATCCTAGATCTTAATCTTCTGCTTGCCCTTGCAATTTTTGTCAGCTTGTAGTTCATCCCACCACAATGTTGCATGTCCTTTCAGTCTTGTGACAACATGCTTGACTTTCTTGTCTTCCTCGACATCTTCATAGTCAAAGTATGTTTCTAGAGCTCTAATCCAATCTAGAAGCTCCTCCGCATCCAAGTTTCCCTCATAAACTGGAATGTCCATCTTTTCTCTTACACCCATCCTGGAAATAGCTTTGATCAAACGCTCGTTTGATTCATCTTCGGCTGCAACTTCTTCTTCTCGTTCATCCTCAACTTCACTTTCGGAATCACTGAGATCCCCAGCACTGACTGTGCGTCTTTGCACTGTCTCCATGTCTTCGAGTCTAGGTTGTAGATCATGCATCTGTCTCTTCATAGCTGGATCTGTCATCTGCCTGCCTCTTCTCCGCGACATTTCCCTATCCTCTAGATCGGGTCACTGTCTATCTCTCCTTGGAAGCATAGTGAATTCTTCCTTCTCTGATACAGAAAGAAAATAACCTTTTTGTGCTCTGATACCACTTGATGCGTATCAGAGTACTCTTTACCTCTTATGCCTCCCTTGCCTAAAATATACAGACAAGAATCAGGCTCTGATACCATCCTGATGCCAAATGCCCTTCCTCACAACCCGCAGGTCGGAAGGTCTACGTCAGCTTAGGATCTTTTCTTCCTTCTCGGCCCGAAGAACTTCAAAAGGTTCTTCTATTTCCCTATCGGGAAATCTACACCCACAGAAATTCTCACGCGATCCCCTCTTTACAATCAGAAGATCAGACTTCGCGGTATCGCGAGGTCAGTGGTCGAGCGTTGGATTCTCAAAACCCCAAACCTCGACAGTAGTCAACACTGACCCTTTTCCTCTCCTATCGGGACTTTCCCTATCATGA
>JZKD02S0482939.1:835302-849310 GCA_000966675.3 Picea glauca | reverse complement strand
GTTTACTTTTTAATATTTACCTAATCACATAAAAATGTTTTAAGGTTATATAATTACTACGTTTAATAATTAAATAAGATAAATCCGCGGAATCTAAATAATTATCCCCGTCTGCTAGCCACGTTTCTGCGTTCGCCAGCGCTATGTGCCTTTCGGCACTAGTGTTCTTCTTAAGGCGTTTTACTTGGTGGGTGGTCTTGGGTACAACAGTTAAAGTATTTATAAGTAAACTTATTTGTAAAAGAAGCAACGCATGGCGCATTGGTAGGGCGGACTTTGTAAGGGCTTTCACGGTGGAAGGAGGTTCTGGGTTCAATCCTCGTGCACCCCATAAAATTTATACTTAGCCCTAACTAATATTTTATTAAGCTAAATAACTTAACTTAACTTAGTTAATTAGTTAATTAACTTAATCCTAACTTAACTTAATTAGTTTAATAACTTAATTATTTTTACCTAATTTAATTTAACTAATTTATCTTAAATTATTTTAATTAATTTAACTTCATTTAGTTTAAATTTAAATACAAATAATTTTTTTTGTAAAACCTTATTTTAGAATAACTATAATTTAAAAAAAATTAGCCCTTAATTCATTATGTATAGGAATTGATTATATAAAATAAAATAAAATTAAACCCTCAATTTATTACGTGTAGGAATTGGCATCGTGGGTCCTCACATGAGGCCCACGTGCCCGGCCTCTGGCCTTCAGTACCTAACACCTATCTCTCCCATCCTTAAACGTGTCCTTCACTTCCGCGTCCTTCCTCTTCCGCCTCTCCACTTTGCTTTGCTGCCGCCATTATCGTTGTTGAGCTTCTGGTAAGGGAATGAGATTGACATTGGTAGTGCACCAGGGATATATGTGTTTATACTTCCGCAGTTTTATATAACTACAAGGGATGGGAATCAAAGGCTGCAAATGCTAAGCATTGGCATTCCACGTCGGGATTGAGATACTTAAGAGGTCCGTCTTCCTGGTCATTTCCTTTCTCCCAAACATGATGTCTAAATTTGGAAGCATTGTTTTTTTTTTTCTTGAAATAACACCTACTGTTTTTTTTTTCAGCATACATAGTTTAATCAAGGACTCGGTATGGTTCCAGTTTTTTTTTTTTATAATGGATTTCATCTATTGCTTGCACATTATATTAATTTGACATGCATTGGAGGATCCTTAGTTTCTCGTCTGATTGTAGCTTAGTTTGCATTTAGATTGTTAAAGAGTGACTATAGCTTTCGCCTTGCAGTTTTTCCACCTATTACCCAGTCCATTCGGATACATTACTCGATGCATTTTGTCACAATCAAAAAAAAATTCCAGAATAAATAAATAATCTCTCATTGAAATCCTTAATTCAGACACGGTTTCGAAATTTCTGCGTATATATAGATCTCACTTGGAATGCTAGGAGTGATGGTCGCCCCTGCATCGCAAGGTAGTTGGTTGTTGGTCTTGGAAGGGTTGGCTTATGAGAGAATAAATCCAGGCAAGAAGAGTAATGGTTTCATGCGAAGGCGATATAGGCGATATAGATAGGGAAGATAGCTAGGCCGATACTGATTGAGGAGCCGGGAAGCAGTTAAGCCATTTAGCATTTGTTTAACCAATAGATTCGATGTGAATATTTTTCCATTTCGTAATGTTAATATTGTAATCTGGCTGGGGTTGTGATGGGAATTTATTAGTCCTGGGGTTGGGCTGGGACTGTATTAGCCCTGGTGTGTTCAAATTTTTTTCCAACTATTTCTCGGAAATAATAAATAATTAAAAATTGCATAATTTCTAAAAATTCCACGCACATGATAAGTGGCATAGGGTTCCTGTAATCTAGGCTTGCTGCAGTCTATACTCGTATTTTTGGGTTATATTCGTCACCAGTAAATTGTTGGCAGTTTGAACCTCATGCAATAACACCCCTATGTAGAGCGTATTGCCTTCTACGGTCCACACAAAGACCTAATTGGATCGCTGGTTTCTGAATGTATTGGAAGCAAATTGTTGAGTGTACTATCTTCAGAATACATTATCTACAACGATCTTAGAATTAGGAATTTGCTGGAATGTTGAGCGATTAAGAATACCAGTGTTTGCAAACCATTTAATTGAGTTTTATCTTCATATGATTACAGAACTGTTAATTCCGCTGCTTCTTCCACAAATCCACTGCATGTGTTTGCAGACATTTTTCACTCCAGTTTCTTATTAAATTTACAAGTGTTTGTTGCTCGAGTGCCATGCTTGGTTGTCTTTGGTTTGCCAAATGTTTTAAGAAAATTAATATGAGTAGTTTGGACTACGTCCGATTTGTTAATTCCTATAGGAGGGCGCTTCTGGAACTAACTGGTTGTTGAACACTTATCCGGCTTGACTTGACTCTTTTCTTTATTTACCTATTATTACACGCATCTGCAAGAAGAGAGCTTGTGTCTCTGTGTCCATGAAATGTGTACAAAACACGTCTCCTTTCGTGGTATATAGAATCTATACCCAAACTTCACTGTATCAGAGGCGCAATCTATACCCAAACTTCACTGTATCAGAGGTGCGAATTTAAAGTGAAACATTCACTCGCACTCTGATTTCGCAAGTTGACCCACGTGCAGTCTATCGAGATAAAGAGGATGAATATAAATCGATCATGCAGTCGTACCTTGGCGCGCTGTTGGAACAACGGTGTAATATTAGATTCATTCACCCTACATACATCGACGACTTTGGTTGAAGATTTACGTTGTTTTTGTCAAAAGTTACAGCTTTAAGATTTTATCTCCATTTCGGATCAGTGAGCTGTGCGTGGGAGTCGGTACTCTCTTCCAAGTCTGTTGATTAATGCCTGAGTTTATCTCATCCTTATTGGCCTTGAGCCTCAAAGGCTTTAGAGGGCCAAACGATTTCCTGAAATCCTTTGTCCCTTAAACCCTATCAAAGCGCGTGACCAATTTTTCTTCTTCCTAAAGGCCTGTCATTTACCAGAAGCAATTGATGAACATTACCATGGGATCACAACTATCAGGTAAGAAAACATCCCTAACATTTATTGTTTCAGCTTTTTTTTTTTTTGCTTTAAATTCTTCTTTAAAATCCTCATAGAAAACCCCAAAATTTATATATCCCAAAGGAATCTTCACTCTACTTCCTTGAGATCTCTGTTCATTAATCTTCAGGTTTCAGCTGCTTCAACAACTAGATGCTTTCCAACTCTCTCAATTTCCAAAATCTCAAGAAATTGTGCTTTAATAGAAAACCTCCTGCATCCCAATTGCCATTGCATTCACTGCCAACTATGTTGCAGTCAGAAACCCCATTGGAATTGGATCAGATACAGTACAAGCCCAGACAATTTACTTCCTGCACTTAGCAATCGGTACATTACAAGATCTTTATTGCCATACATTCGTTTTCCACCATTAACCATAGAAGAAGAGGGATTCATCCACAATGTCTGTTCTGCTGTAATGCAAAACCGCTGGGACTCTCTTCAGCAGTTTGCGTCCCAATTGAACACCCACCTTGTTTCTGGGGTCTTGCAGCATTTGCTTAGTGATGCTGATTTGGCAGTTAGATTCTTTGATTGGGTAGGGAAGGAAAATGGGCCTGAGCATTCGATTGGGTCATATTTAGCGATCGTCGAAGCCCTTGTTCGAGCGGGTAGGCTAAGTGATGTAGAGCCATACATACATCGTCTGACAGAAAATAATACCATTCCAGTGTCTGAGGTGACAAAATCCTTGTTGAATGCATTCAAAGGTTGGGAGTCTGCTCCTCTGATTTTTGATTGTCTTTACAAAAGTTTCTTGTCATCTGGTAAGGTGAAAGAAGCAATTGATGCATTTCATCAGTTGAAAACTCATGGGTATTTGCCAACTGTTCAATCATGCAATAAAATACTTGGAGGGTTACTCAAATTGAATTGCTCGGAGCAGGCTTGGAAATTTTATGGAGAAATGATTCAATTTAAAATTCCTCCCAGCAGTTATACCTTGAATATAATGATCCACTCTCTCAGCAAAAACGGACAAATTCAGAAGGCCACGGATTTTTTTGACCAGATGCTTGAAAATGGTTTTGTTCCTGATATTGTGACTTATAATACTCTTATAGAGGGACATTGTAGAAAGGGCAATGTCAAAGAAGCTTTGAGTTTGTTGTGTGCAATGTCTAGGAAAGGTTTTACACCAGACGTTATCACTTACAATGCTCTGATCGCTGGCCATTGCAAAGCAAAGATGTTTGAAGAAGCAAGGAGGCTTTTAAAAGAAATGTCCTTGATGGGTGTGGCACCGAACCTTGTTAGTTATAATAAATTGGTAAGTGGCTTTTGTGAGCAAGGCAAGCTGGACAGTGCTTTCAAAATACGGGATGAAATGCTAGAAAAAGGGATTGTACCGAACGCTGTCATTTATACAGCACTAATACGTGCTCTTTGCAAGGACGGGAGGACTCAAAAAGCATTGCAGTTGTTGAAGAGGGGCATGGCGGAAGATGGTCTAATGCCGGATTGTGTTATTTACACCATGCTGATCCACGGATACTGTAAAAAGGGAAAGACGCAAGAAGCCCTCTGGTTGCGTGATGAAATGGTGGGGAGAGGTCTCATGCCAGACACAGTTACATACAATGCACTCATCAACGGTTTCTCCAAAAAAGGTCAGATTGATAAAGTAAAAGAATTGTTTGATGACATGCTGAACAGGAATCTGGTTCCTGACTGTTTTACTTACACCACACTAATTGATGCATTGTGCAAGAATGGCAGACTATCGGAAGCTTTGGAACTTCTAGATGATATCCGGCAAAAGGATTTTATGCTTGACGTAGTTTCTTACAATGCACTTATTGATGGGTGCTGTAAGAATGGGAAAATGGAGAAGGTGGAGAATCTAATAAACCTTTTGAAGGAAGATGGATTGCTTCCAGATTGTGCTACATATAATACTCTAATTGATGGGCACTGCAAGAAAGGTAATATACAACAGGCTTTACAATTACTGCATGAAATGAAGAACAGAGGTAGAGGTTTTGTGCCAAATACACTTAGTTATGAGGGTCTTATAAATGGGCTTTGCAACGAAGGAAACACAACAGAGGCAAACCCTATCTTTAAGGAAATGCTCAGCAGAGATTTAATTCCTAGTCATGCTACACGTGCTGCTATAGTTAATAGTTTATGTGAAAAAGGGGATATGATCAATGCAGTGGAAATCAATGTTACAATGGATGGCAAAGGTTTGTCTACTTTCCACACTTACAAAGCGATTGTTAGAGGATATTGCAAGGAAGACAAATTGCAGGAAGCAGGTGACTTTCTAAATAAAATGAAGAAAAGAGGTATACTTCCCGATGTCAGCATCTATCAGTTGTTAATTGAGGGATATCGAAGGAGAGGTGATTTGCAAGGGGCTATAAAAGTATATGATAAAGTAGTGGATGAACGGCTGGGGTCTCATATCTTCCTTTATAACTCATGCATTGCCAATCATTGCAGCATAGGGCAGATGCGAGCGGCATTAACAGTATTCAAAGGAATGAAGATAAAAGGCATAGCTCCAGATATTATGACTTACAGCCTTCTGATTGAGGGGTGCTGCATGGTGGGTTATACTAAAGATGCCATCAGGCTGCGTCGTGCTATGGTTAAACAAGGCTTTGTTCTTGATGTAGTCATTTATAATTCTCTAATTAAAGGTTATTGCATGAAAGGCAGCCTAGGGAAGGCATGCTCAGTCTTGGATGAAATGCAGAAAAAGGAGGTGGTTCCTAATGTTACTACTTATATTACAATGCTTGATGGTTACCACAAGAAGGGCTATATGCGAGAGGCAACGCAACTGTTTAATGAAATGTCAGAAAAGGGTTTAACAGTAGATGCTAGGACATTTAGCCGAGTCATTGTTGCATGTTACAAGGCTGGACTGCCAACAAACGCAGATTATTTTATTAAAGGTGATCTCAATCATTTTTTGGTTCTTGACCGCACTAAATTCTCTATGCTGATTAAATGTTTCTGTAAAGAAGGAAGAATTCAAGATGCTTTGATACTGCATGATGAAATGGTAAGAAGAGAAATTGTACCCGATCATTATATTTATAATGAACTTGTTAATGGTCTTTGTAAAGAGAAGAATATGCAGAAAACCAAGGCGATATTTAATTGGATTTTGGAGAATGAATTGCCAGTGGCTGTTGCTAACTGATTATGAGAACTGGTTAAGAACAGAAGAAGGAAAATTCATAACTAGATGGAGAAACTGGCAGACTCATTGTCCATATGATTTGCAAATGGCAGTGAGAAAAGGGACAATGCAAAATGGGCACTATATTCAGTTAAAGATATTGTCATATAGAACCTTTTTCCAGCCTCTCTAAACTATTATAAAAATGATACACAGCCTCAAGTTTAGTTTGGAAAAGAATCAGAGGACGCATCCAAATCTCAGGCATTGCAAACATTAGAAGGGTTAAGAAATGAACATACGAGCATACATTATAATTAATCTGGCAGAGAGGAGAGGCTTTAGTATCAGCTTTTGGTGGGGACTGTCAGTGATCATATTGTGTGTTCTCTATACAAGATGGCATGCAGAATTGTTTCAGCATTGCAAGATCTACAATCCGAGGACCAAGCAATGATAAAGACTTGACAAGCTGTAGCAACAGCTACAATGGTGAACACATGCCAATGTCAGTTTCTTTGAAGATACCTCCAATTAGAATGGGGGAACGTTTTGACCTAAGCTTAGCCCAAGGAAACTGAGCGGGAAAATAACAATCGTGTGATTGGATGAATAGTTCATTAATTAGAATGAACATGAGAGGGAGGATGGTAGGGCTTATGGAAAGCCTTCAAGGTTTTAGAAAGGATGCTAATGTTCTGGGCAGGTGGGTCTACCGATAGTTGGAGGAATGCTGAAGGTGGATGCTATTACTACAGCAATACTTGATTGTCTGCCTGCCTCTGCATGTGATTTTGACACTGAAGGAGTGCTTGGCTGAACGAGTAGCTTGAGACACTCTCAGGAGTCAGAACTTGCTGTGCTTACACTAAAGGCAGACTATCTCAACAGGCATGGTTTTATTTCATGCTTTAGGCAAATTCTAATGAAGGCATGTCTCTTCGTGCTTGTGGTCCTTGTCCTCTATTCTTAATTGCGTATTGACATAAAGAATTTGATTGTGTTACTAGTTGTAGGTGGACTCAGGCTGTCATGGCAACTTTCCTTCGGAATATTTGTGTTGTTGCACTTACATTCACGTCACTTCTTTGCTAGTGTTGCATTTCATATTGGGGGCAATGTTCACTTGCTCTTTCTCCATTACAAGTGCTTTAGTAACTCCACCTCTGCTTCGGGAGATGGTTCTTCAATTACTTTCATATTTTTTCCAGATGCCGTACACATTATGATATCATGTTGGCACGTGTTCTGTTAGCCTAACGATGTTCAGTTGGCTTCATGGTGAGATTATGGCTTTATCATCACTTTAGCGAATGTTCTTTTTGTCTTCGAATTGAACTCGTCTGTTGGAAAACACTGGGCTTCTGGTAGTTTGTCAAAATAGGTAGCTGTGTTGAAAAACAAATAATGTTGAATTTGCAAATTCCAGGAAATTTGGAACTTGTTCAGATGACTCTTTCAGATAGACTGATATCAGTTATTGACTAAGAGTTGGTACTTACATTTACCCCATTTCATTTTCGGGATGGAACAATGCAATGGTCACTATGATAATTTATTCTTTTGGGAATCAATATGTTTTTCACTTTGGTAATTGATGTTATCGAGTTTGGAAAATATAAACCATGTATTACAAATTGAAAAACTTTTCTTCACATAAGCAAAGAGGTTGGGCAAAATAATTAAGCATAAAAATATGTTCTAATGACCATAAATATGATATACTTAGTATAACTCTGAGCTTAAAAGGGTCAAGAATATTTTTAAATGAAGACCTTATTCTAAAAGACCAAGTTGAATTAAGAAATCGAAGTTCAAAAGGTAAAGGAAGCCAACAAGAAAGGAAAATGGACGATAATTAGGAATTAAAAAACTATTATTAGGGATAGAGACCACAAAGATAATGATAAATAGAAATTTTGGATAGTCCGGATCCTCTCTTAGAATTGTCATGGCTTTCCATGGAGCAAAGGGCCTATGTTAAGCTGGATCTTGAGTGACACTGATATTATATTGCTTGTTGAAAGTTGGGAGCATGGAGAATCTAAGGTCCCTAAAATAGAATGATTTGTATTATGGTTGGAATGGAATAGGAAATCCTACCACAGAGGTTGGAGGCATAGCTTGTTAAATTAAAAAAACATTTTTTCTCACATTAGGCTTCACAAGAAAGATCCTTTCAATCAATACATGTGGATGGAAATCTTAGATGTTCATGCTAATAAGTTTATATAGCAATTTGTCATTGCACGCCTATTAACTCCATCTATTATAAGAAAAACAATCTAGATAAAAATTGCCCTTACAACGACTTAAAAGAAGATTTTTATAGTTTGAGAAATGATGGAAATATTCTCTTGTTAGGAGACTCTAATGCTAGAAGAACAAGTAATCAATCTATCATTTTAAGCAATGATTCCAACCCTAATCCTCTATGGCTAGGTGAGGACTTTGTTTTAGCGAACAATTACAAAAGAAACTCTAAGACTCGGGTGAGAATTTGTTTGGTATCAAGTTAATCAAGCTTGAAAACTTTCAAGATATTATAATTTGCAATGGTCTAATGAAATGGCCATAATCCAATTGAATTACTTGTATTCATGGGCTTGGTAGCAATGTAGTAGACTATTGATATTTGATATCTCCATATACAACCAAATCGTAAAATTTAACCTCTTAAACGACCACGAGACCAACTTTGATCATAGACCTTTAGTCCTTACTTTAAACATTTCCATGCACAAAAGTTCCATTGAGGAGAATTCTGATTACCAAAAGCACCTGATTTTTGACAAAAATAAAACATATCTTTTTTTTAAAGGATTTAAATAATGAACTAAATCTCCTATCAAATTAAAACAATATTGACGATCTCTATCATAATTTTACAACAACCCTCTCTACTTCCATCAACAAATTATCTATCAAGGTGTTGTGTAAAAAAGAAAATATGACAAGCAACCCTTAGTATGATAAATAATGTAAGATTGCTAGAAAAGTCATCAAGGATGCTTCTAATGAGTCCTTAAAATCTAACAAGATAAATAAATACAAAGCCCTAATAAAAAAGAAAGAAAAGTAATATATAAATAGAAAACAAGAAAAACTTTTGTGCCTATCTAAGCTAGATCCTAAGAAATTTTGGAGGTAGATTAGAAAACAATATAATTCCCTTGAGGAACTAAGATTCCTGCCTTAAAAATATTTACCATTTCCTTAATGTTATGGAGAACAGTCAAACCACTCTATAGAGGAATAAGTGTTTTCAATAGATGACATAGAGTTTGGGGTTAAGCGGCTCACAAAAGGGAAAGCTAAGGACATCAAAGGCTACTAAGCATAAATCTTAAAAATTGGAGGGTCCATCTTCATCTCTCAAATCCACATACTCTTCAATTTAGCAGTAAAGTAGGGCTTCCCTAAACCTTTGACTCAAAACCTCATTGTACCTATTTTTAAAAGTGGGGATAAATACAATCCTTTAACTATAGGGCCATTATGATTAGCCCCATTTTAGCTAATTTATATGGAATTATTTTGGAAAAGAAGATCATCGTATGGCTAGAAAGTCACAAAAAAAAGCTAAAGGCCAGGCTGTATTTAGGAGCTATCTATTGTGCCTACAACAACTCCCATTAAATTTTTATTTTGTGGGAAAATTAAATGCCCCCCCCCTTTTAAAATTTCTAGATTGATTATGATTTAAAATAGTAATTCTTTGGATCCTAGTAGTCTTATGGTATTAACAAACGATGAAAACTCTTTTTTCCTTAATTTTGCCTTGATTTTTATTTACATTTCGATATTGATTGATCATTGAAAGTCAGGTAGGTTGTTTGAATATTTATTGATCCTTCCAGTTTCTATCTATCCGTGACTTAGCTTTTGAGTTGCTTTGCATTTGGCTTCCTTTTATTGGGTTTGCTTGCACATACTGGCGACATTCCATGTAACATAACCAATGAACCCTGTCGACATCGCGCTATCGGGTCGCGTGCGTCGAAATATTTCATTTACCAAGTTTTTTAATTTCTTGATCGTCATTATCCGCAGTCACTTCAGACTCATTTCATCTGATCCACGATCTTTAATTGTATCACTAATGGATATTTCCCTGAGACTCTTCGTTCGACGTTCTTTATCGGACCACGCTCTTTGGATGTGCATATCAAAAACATTGCATTGCAATTTTTCCCGATATATCGTCTTAGGAAATCTTGGTCAGGTTTTCCTTTTAACGGTCCCATGTTTATAATCCGATCAACCTTTTCCGATCTTCATTCATCGCGTCATACTCAACATATCGGGATTTCAAGTTTAACGTTCATAATAGTTGCACTAGATTAGGGTTTTTCAATGTCATTACGAGTCTTTGTACCTTTCCCTCCCATTATAAGTTTAAAAAGTTTGAATGGATTAATTGTAGGGCAAGGGGTTGGTGAATTCACTATATAAACTTGATTCATGTGGTTTTCAATTTTTATCTTTTGACTTCTTGTTGAAGAAAAGAGTGAAATCTTAGTTTTCCAATCCATCTCCTGAACTGTCAAAGATCCTCTTGTTGAATTTGCTTTGAATATAGGTGAAGTGATTTTATAGTTCTAATCTTATGTTGTTTCCTGCTACTCTGAGAATAACAATAAATTTTCTTCTTTTACGAAACCCTTGACACACTTTGAATTTTGCAGGACCTTAGGAGCTAAGATGTCGAAAGCTCAAGCCCAAAAAGGGAAAGTTGTCGTTGAGGAGAATTTCACCCAGGGAAAGGATTTTAATGCCATGCTGTTATCATACACAAATCATTTTAATGGAATCAAAGGATGCCCCAATTGGAATGAAATGTACAAGATCTTCATCAACGAGGATTTCTCGAAGGATGATGAATATCTTGTAGTTTATCAGAACATCAAGAAAAGCGAGCTATATGTCATTGCCACCAGACATGATATTATGCCTTATAATGACACAATGTGATGTATTTTCTCACATTTGGAGCCAACTATAGCTTCCATAGTGAATGAGGCAAGAACTCATATTGCTTCGTTACAACTAGAGGTTATTCACACAACGTACAAGCTATGACAACCAGAAATATTTATGAAGAAACTGTTTTTGGAAGTATTCAAAGGTGAAAACCCCAGTTTGGTATAAGTGGTTAAAAATGATGGGGTGATCATAAAACATTCACAGAAAAGGCTAACCAATTGTACCAATTTACCAAATCTAGTATTTCAAGGAACCATATCATCTTTTGGCAGCCATGATTTGCAGACTATATGGTGAACAAGGTTTCAATCACTTCAGGCTTGAGTGGGTACCATTAGCCGTACACCACGTAGCTGAAAGTGGTCAAGCATTCAACTGGGCCCATATTTGATCTCTCAACCTTCTCAAAGTTGCCAAAGAAGCACCAAGAAACAAGAAGCCAGGCTTTTATATGTATGCGTTCTTAATTGATGATGTATGTTCATCAATTTCTTTTCCCTTAATGGGTTGGAACTGAAACCCCAACATGCCTCTTATACATGTGTTTTGTTTAGAGTTATGGGAATGTGATTTTAAGAAGTATTTTTAGGATACATGTGACAACTTCATGGCTCCTTTATTCTATATCATCTTTAATCGACGAGCCCCATGAATGTCAAATGAAGCCATAAATACCATCATGGATATATGATACTGGTATATGGAGAAGCATTACACCTAAATCAGGATTTTTGGATGTACCTTTGCCCCACACTTGCTTCCCAAGTATGTACCTGACAAGCTGGTCATTAGGGAAATTGCTTATCAAATTGTTGATAAAGAGATTACCTCCTTTCTATCTACACACACAAAAATATATGACCAAGGTTCCCTATCAAAGTGGGATATTTTCATTATTGAATGCTCCTCACGCAAGAAAAGAAGCCACAACCATCAAAGAGCTCAATCTATGTACATAAATTTCTAGGAGACATGACCCAAGGGGTATTGTTGAAGAACACTTTAAAGTTGTGGGATTTTCCCCCTCTTACAAACATGATCCTAATGTTGTGGATGTTATATTCTAGGAGTCATGTCATATTCATAGGTATTAGCTAATATCTAAGACAGTAAGGAATAGGAAAAACGACAAGTTGTTCAAGAGGAAAAAATAAGAATGACCAGTATTGAAAGAGAAGAACTATTAGCAGGCGAGTAGGAACAATATGTAGCTAATAAGCAAGCCAAGAACCTCAAAGGAGAATAAATTATAAATAAGGCCCCGGAGGCAGAGGAGCAACTAAAGATGAAAAAGAAACAAGAGGAAGAAGCGACCCAAAGGGATAAAGAGGGAAAGAAAAAGACAGAGGAAGAAAGGAAAAGGGAAGAAGAAATATAAGCCAAGAAGAGAGAAGAGGAGGTCGTTGATGTAGAAAGAATCAAACAAAAGAAACTGTAGGAGGATAAGGCTAAAGAGGTTGAGAAGAATGTTCCTTCACCAAGTCAAGGAATTGGTCCAAGCACATGACATGGGCTTGCACTACTTACTTCTCCTATCAATCCCAACACTCCAACTACCACTTTGCTAGGTGGTTTTTCCTCTCCTTCTTCATAAATAGTTGACATTGGTGATGATGTAGTATCCCTAAGGGATAACGTTTTCAACAAATCTAGCAGGATAATTGTTAAAAGAGCATCAAAGTGGAAAAAAGTTGAACCATCAGACCAAATGATTGTGTGGAACATTGGCAACCAGGATCCTCAAAGAAATGCAACATATACAACTTTTGCTTTGAGTTCCAATTCCATCACTCTTAATGAGCTTAATGCTACATTGGATACATGTAAAATGAAGGTATTAGTTTTGGAAGGCTAGCTTAAGCAACAAAGAACCCAAATAAAGGATGAATTTAGGCAACAAGCCATTGGGAAAGATCAACAACATGAATTTGAACTGGAGACCCCGAGGAAGAAACACCTATAAGATATTGAAAGGATGGAAATAAAGCACCAAGAAAAAATCACTATCTCTAAGCAACATAAACTACAAATCAAAGAGTATGGAGGAAAAGTTCAATCTCTTGAGGCTCAATTGAATGAGAGAAATAAAGTCATAATTGACTTAGAAGTTGTGAAAGGAGAAGCACTGGTAGCAAATGAAAATCTGAGGGAGGCTCATAAGTTCTTCTTCATGAAATTGGATGAAATCCAACAATGCCATGACTATTTAACTAATCTTTTTGATTAGGTAGATGTGCAATTAGATAAGAAGAAAGCTGCCCAAGATGCCTTTGATGATGTTATAGATTGGTAGAAACAATATAAAGAGGCCCCTTCATATCTCGCAAGGTTTGATCACATGGAAAATGATAAAACTCAAGTTTTGTTAGATACATGGAAGACATCATGTGAAGAAATTGATGAGAATGTTAGAATAGCCACCAAGTCATGTTTCAAATTATGGAACTTAGTCGATGACATCTCGGAGTAGTGCATTATGCTAGCAATGGAAGATTTGAACCAGACAGTTCCCAACCAATTGTGAATTGCAGAGGTAGAGCAGAGCTGAGACAACCGTAAAGAAACAATTACTCAGTGAAGTGAACAAAGATGTTTTGAACCGCTTCCTCGTAAACCCAGTAAAGTTAGCCACTATCTTTGATGCCTATATTCAAAGAGTGTGTAAGGATATGAAATGAGATGTTGCTGAGAAGATTTATGGTGGTGAGCTGCGAATAGAAAGAATGAAGTTGGGTCATGTTAAAGAACTCTCCAAGCTCCATGATTCATGGATTGCTTATAGAAAAAATTTAACTTTAGAAAAGTCTTCATAAATGTTATATAAGTAGTTAAATTGGTTATT
>JZKD02S0482939.1:814175-835252 GCA_000966675.3 Picea glauca | reverse complement strand
CTTTTGCTAGATGCCTTCACTTTTGCTCATGGATCACAAGGTTTGACTAGGGTCACAGAGGTTGTACGTTCCCCCTGGATTTTTCACTACTCTTTCTATGCTCACAGAGGATGTACATTCCCCCTGACTTTTTCACTAGACTATATATTCTCATAGAGGTTGTACATTCCCCCTGACTTTTTCATTAGACTCACATAGCATCTCGTTTGTCCTGACTTTTGGTTTGACTCACAGAGGTTGTACATTCCCCCTGGCTTTTGTCAATACCTCACAAGACTGGTTGATTCTCCAAATCTCCTTGGCTAGCCTCAGGGTGGCCGATATGGCCTCTCATTAGAGAATGACTGTCAATTCTTCCAAATTTAATATATAGGTGGTTTGCATAGTTATTTATGACATACCATTCTTATGTTTAATCCAACTAGTTTAGATGAGGTGTGTCTGCAAGCGACTCATCTTGAATCTAGAGGAAAGAATGTAAATGTTGATTTTGTAAAACCATTTAAACCTATTGAAGGAAAATTCAAAGGAAAGGGTAAAGAGAAGTTCAAAGGGAAGAAAAATAATATAGTGAAGAAGGAAAAACCTACATGCACTCATTGTATGAAAGAAGGCACCCAGAATTGAAACCAACAAAGTTCGTAAATAAAGGGAAGCCAAAGACGACTGCAACAACTCAAAGAGATTTGGGGTCCGATTCAAGAGATGAGAACAAAGTCACAGTCACGAGAATCAAAGGTAAAATTTTTGAAGCTAGTACAAGTTCTTCAGTTCAGTATTTAACATTTGATAATGAAGTTGATGAGGTCAAACAAACATAAAATTTTCACATAAGATTAATTTCCAAACATACAAAAATTGATACTCTATTTGACAGTGGCTCACAAGTAAATTTGATATCAGAGACAATTGTTAAAAAGTTGGGATTAGTCACTAAACCTCATAAGAAACCATATCCTTTAGGATGGATTCATAATGATAATCAGTTGCAAGTGAATAGATAATGTGTTATAAAGTTTGCTATCAATTCATAGTTTATAGATGAGGTTGAGTTGCATGTGGTTCCACTAGATATATGTGGTATTGTACTTGGGATTCCATATCTGTATGACAGAAAGGAAATATTCTATCGTGAAGAAAATAGTATTAATTAACTAAATATGGAAATTAATATGTTGTAAGGGCTCATCAGAATAATTTGAATCTATCACTAATCAAGTCAGGGAAAATGAAGAGAATTGTAAATGTCAATAAGAGATATTTACTAATGGTTTTAAAAGATAAAGACACTGTTAGAATTTATACTTTCAAATATTGTGATACAAAGTTGAAAGATGACTTAGTTAGAATTGTTTCTGACTATGATGCGATATTTCAATTCCTGAAAGGATTACCTCCAAAGATACAAGTTGAACATGAGATACAGTTGCAACAAGATGTTCCTCTTCCTAACATTGGAATGTACAGGTTATCAATTTTTGAAAATGCAGAGATAAATAAACAGGCACAAGATTTGGTTGAACAAGAGGTCATCAGACCAAGTGATTCTCCATGTGGGTCACCTATCATCCCGGTGCTAAGGAAATATGGCATATGGCACATGTGCATGGACTTCCGATCCTTGAACAAGATCATGGTAAACAATCATTACCCTTTGCCTCACATTGATGATTTATTATATCAATTGAAACATGTGGTTTATTTTACTAAGTTAGCCTTAAGAAGTGGGTAGCATCAAATCATAGTTATTGAACAGGATATATGGAAAACCACGTTTAAAACAAAAAATGGATTATTTGAAAGGTTAGTGATGCCATTTGGGCTTACTAATGCACCTTCTACTTTTTTGCGGGCAATGAATGATATTTTTAGGCCATGCATTGATGAGTTTGTAATATTCTACTTAGATGATATTCTTATTTTCAGTAGAACTAGGGAAGAGCATGTCTAGCATGTTAGGAATATACTTTTAGTGTTGCAGAGAGATAAAATTTTTGTAAAGTTGTCAAAATGTGAATTTGGCAAAACATCTCTTATATATTCGGGTTACATTGTAGGGCGTGGAGAGCTTAAGATTGATCCCTATAAAGTTGAGGTCATTGTAAATTGGCCAACGCCTACAAATGTAACTAAAGTAAGAAGCTTCATGAGGGAAAAAAATTATTGGAGGAATTTTATTGAAAACTTCTCTCTAATTGAAATACCTTTACATGCATTGACAAGTGTGAAAAGGGGATTCTAGTGGGGAGGAAGCCAACAAAAGGCTTTTGATACTTTGAAAGTAAAGATTAGTACAGGTCATGTTCTGGCATTGCCAGATCTCCAACAGTCTTTTGAAATTGAAACCGATGCAAGTGACTATGACTTCGAGGTAGTGTTGATGCAGCATCGAAAACCCATACGCTATCATTTTGAGACCTTCACTACATCAGTAATTAACTATCCAACCTATGATAAAGAATTGTATGCTTTAGTACAAAGTGTTAAAAAGTGTAAAAATTACTTAATGGGAAAAGAAACAATAATACATATCGATAATCAACCATTACAATATCTACAATCACAAACTAAGCTACAACAATCAAGGCATTTTAGATGGATGGGGTTTTTGCAGAAATTTCATTTGGTCATCAAATATAAAAAGGGAATTCATAATAAAGTTGTTGATATGTAATCAATACCTCCTAGTATAATTGCTACAATGCTTAGTCACAATTCAATTACTCATGAAAGTTACATTGAACAATATGCCGAGGACAAATATTTTAAGGAAGTCTATGCAACTTTAAGTCATGGTAAAAGAGAAGAAGAAATGAATTATCATATTAAAGAAAAACTTTTGTATCATTTGGGAAAATTATGTATTCCAGAAAGTGAAAGGGTCTATGTGATCAGGGAGGCACATACTTCTTTTATAGAAGGACATTTTGATGTAGACAAAACATTTTCTCAGTGTTGTTCCAGAGTTTGTACTTAAGGCTTAGAAAGTACAATGTCTAGGAATTTGAAAGTGAGTAAAGGATAAAGAAGGGGGAAAGCATCAACCTTCGAGAAAGGAAGCTAAGGCTTATTTCTAGGTTGTCGCTATCTAGCCTCCAACTGTTTCTGGATGTTTATATCTCGTTCAATCACAACCCACGAACACTCAAGTTCTACTCGGGTAGTGGTTGTTTTAAGAATAGTATCGAAAAGGTTCAATGCAATATGTGTTTGGTCCGAAAAAACGGGTTCAATGTTAGGCTGTCTTACAATGGGGACAGTCATAGAGGAACAATAAAATTAAAGAAAGTTTCAAAGTTTTAAATGCTGTCTCAATTCGATCGTATAAAAGAGAACTATTTGATTTATTGTTAAAGATAAATTACAAACCAAAGTCCTTTTCCAGTAACTGTGTTATCTATTAAATAATTGGTGTGTGTGAAAATATGAGAAAAACATAAAGCTGTTTATAATATGAGGCTCCTATCAAGGGAGAATCTTGCCCTGTAAATAGAAAAAGAAAAAGGTGAGAAGAAATTTGATGAATGTATAAAATATGAAAATCTAAAGAGTCCACAGGTCTTGTACCTGCTAATAGACGATATAGAGGAAAAGCTATAAACCGTATAGACAATTAAAATTAATTACCATAGTAGAGGTGTTACTAAATTGCAGTGAAACATTCATCAAACATATATGTGCGAAATAAAATTGAACATCAAATCATAGAGGAAACAAACTCATAACACAGTCTTGACGGAATCAGGAGTCTTCAGATTGCTTGCATTAATATTCAAAAGGAGAGAGTCTCTATTACAATCGAACAAAATAGGTCCAACCTCTTGTTCTTTCTTCAAAATGTATATTTATACAAATTTCTATAGTCTGGAATCTCAATAATTCTAGAGGTTTTCGGTTACAACAAAGAAGATTAAACGTTTCAATTCTTTGTTTCTGTCCTTATTTGGTACCAAAAACCTTCCTCTTCGCATGCTTTGTGAAAATGACGCACTTCTCCACCAGCTGGGATATCAACTTAGAAGGTTCTGCTTGATTATTGGCCTCGAAAGTGTAACAATCCTTCGCCAATTGTGGCAACTTTCCTTCCACCTGTTGGTATTTGGCGCTGATAGAACATAATTGTACACTTGGTTTAATTAGCCATTTATCTATTTGGACTATGTCTGCCTAGGTTATTTGTGATATTTTAGCCAATTCTCTTTCTTCATTATCCTTGATCTTGAGAAGATGCTTGGCTATATTGATCTAGCCCAGTATTTCAGTGCTTCTTTCATCATCGGAACCCAACCAACTCCCATCTAGAAAACCGAAGGTTTCTTCACAAGATTTTCTTACCTCTTTAGCTTGTTGTCTGCCTTCGGATATGTTACGCTCCCATTCTTTCAACAAGATGTTACCTCAGGTCTGCTCTGAGATAGAAAACCTAGAACTACTGCATGTTTCCCTTCTCATCGTGGCTATAATAGCTTCTTGGAAAGAAAATCGAGCCGCCCCAACGTCTTTTTCTCTGAGAGTGAGGTTTTCCAATACTCGATCAAGGAGTTGGTAGTTATTTTGAATTGCTTCCACCTTAGCAAGTAGACCTTGTTGAGCTTCCAACACTCTTTTTCTAATTTCTATAGCTTGGGATTGAAATATCCTGATATTGATTACTTGGCTTTCGGTGAAGTCTAACTTGGATTGTATCTGCTCTATCAATTCTTATTGCTAGCCTATCTATATCTGATTTGTCTGAACCATCAATTGTGTCTATTTGAGATTGGCTTTGAGCCGCCAGATTTCCTTTTGATTAGATACTCTAGTCTGTTCTAAATCTGTATTCGCCTGATCTTTCGCAGTGGCCTCTATTGTAGCTAGTTTAGCCTCTAATGTTTTGATCAAACGATTTTTTCGCTTCAGCTGATCCTTTAGGGTCCTGACTGAATATTGGTTGGCTATAGAGAAAGCCTCCAATGTTCTTGCTATTTGAGTTGCAAATTCCTCCTTTTTCATAGCTCTCCCATCAGTCAAAATTTTAAATTTCTTTGATACGGTACCTACCTCTTGGTAAAGTTCTTGTTTTATGATAGCCTTTCTCTTCTTATCAAAGAATAATTCATTCGGAGGTAGCTCTTCCATTGTTATGGGCGTTAATTCTTCACCGAAAACCCAACCTGCATCTGGGACCCCCTTCATGGACTGTAGGGGGGTAATAGAAACGATGGGATTACCAACCTGCATAGATGATTTCCCTGGAGTAACAATCGAGGTTGGCTCACTTGGAGGGTTGGAAGTCTCGGCTTCCTGTTTCCGACTCCCAGTTTTCTCTTTCTTATCCTGGTGTTCTTCTTGGCCGGGCGCTGAATCTTTGGAGCCTTCGGCTTCTGTTTGCTGCACCTCTACAACCATTGGATTATCACCTCGTAATACTGGGGGAAGGTAGCTCCACCGATGTTCTTGGAATTTGAAAACATCGGCCCTCTCTTCAAGCGACAGGGCTTGTATCTGAGCCAAAACCTAGGCATAAGATCTCACGCCTCGGAAAATGTCATCATGAGGCGAATTCTCGTGCTCAAATCTTTTAATGCCACAACTAGCCAAGTGATTACTCACAACCCTGTGTGGGTTGTGTTTCTTTAATTCAATGTGGACCAATTTAATATATTCCAAGGTTGTTGCCTCGACCTTTGCATGCCCGAAATCTAATAAAGAATAGGTATTTAAATGAATGGGGAAAGGTGGCCATATATTCTTTGAAAATCCTTTAAGTTCTTTGCTTATGCCACCAATCATAGTTTACCTAGTGATCTCGCAACAAGCCAGCCTATCGGGTATAAATAATGGTAGAGAATGCGGAGGGAAAGAAGCACCGAAAACCCTGATGTATGAAAATTATTCCTCCACATACCAGTCTACCACACTACTCAAATTGGCCGCGATGCTATCTGAGATCCTGGGTGGTGGATTACCGAAGATAGTGACATGCATCGGTACCATTACCCAATTGAAAATTTCGTATATGAAATCTAAGGCCTTATCCTCCCAAAGCTTTGAATGGTAGACATGGATAGGCTCAACATCCGATGGAGCCCAGCTCCAACTCATTAAGGGGAAAGGCGTCATGAAACACACGACGTCCATGATGTATGCAGACATAAAAAATGAAGTGGCCTTTCCATTTGCTCTCTGCGTCCGATATTCTGTAATTCGGCTGGTCAGACTGTCCGACAACAGCTTGGCCCAGTTGAAAGAACAACTTTCAGCAACTGTATGCATTAGAGGCACCCACTGGAGAAAGAAATGTGTGGTTTCCTCCCTCCCATATAATCTATAGGTCATCATCGCTATGTATTTGAATTGTGGTTCCAAAGAAGAGATTAAATAGACACTGTTATTGTCTGCCCTGAACTTCGTGGGGTGTGAGACCCAATCCTTGATCAAATCAGATAAGATTTTGTCATATTGCTTGCATTCCTTCTGTTTAAAATCCTCCAGAAACTCGACATTGTATGTGAAGTTCAGCGTAGATGACAATTTGTACATCTCTTGTAAGTGTTTTGGTCTAAAGGTCCCAATAGTGACCTCTGCTCGTTGATGATGGTTCTGGTTGGGATATCTACATGGCCTAGTGCCCATTGGATCATGTCATAGTAAGGAAGAAGACGTGGACTAGTCTCTACTTTATGCATTTCTTCTTGGATGACAATCTTGTATTTGGTGGCCAAGTCATCCTTCTCATTATCACTGTAGTCATCTGAATAGTTCACCAACTCGGATTGCAGAACCTTGGAGATGTATGACCAGGTTCTGATAGAATCAACGCTTTGGGGTGAAGTATCAGAAACATTATCTGAGCCTTGCCCTGAACTCTCAGCATTTTCCTTGGATGCTTTTCGTGGGGCCATGACGGGGGATTCTGATTTATCTCTCCTGTGGTAAAAATATGTATACATACAGAAATCAGTTTGTTGAGGAAAGCTTCTCTGCCTAAAATAGAAATGAGCTTTGTGACAATGAAGAAAAAGATCTATATCTTTGACCATTTAAAACCTCAATGTCCTTATGAAAATAATGGTCAAATCATTTTTAGAAATAGATTTAGTAATAAAAACCATATCCTTACTTGTCGCTTCGCCTCATTTCCAATTAATGCCATAAATTTCGACGGTTCGTGACACAGGTTGGTGCAAGGAAAATTTAAATTTACCTTGTAGACTGGGCATATTATTATTTGCATTAAACACTGATTAAGCTAGCTTAGCTTCCTTAATTTGGCTTTCTTAAACTTTAATCAACCTTTTGGCGTTCGCTGTATCGAGAGTTTTTACTCTAATCTTTCGAGCCCCTAAAACCCGAGATCATGATGATGATATCTAGTTAAGAAAAAATGTAAACCAGATTAAGCATTTAATTAACGATGTTTTTATTAATATCATGACTTCGCGACTCGGGGCTTCGAAGGTATAGTTTCCGGGAAGAGCATATGTCGAGTCGCAAAATCCTGAGATCACGATGATGTGATCTATTTAAATTAGAAGGTAAACCAAATTAAGTGTTTTAATTAATTAATATTTAAGCAATATTGCCACTTCTCCACTCAGGGTTTCAAAGGTATAGCTTTTGGGAGGCGTGTATGTTGAGTCATGAAATCTCGACAGATTTTAACCATGGTCAAAAAACTAATCACCCCTGACACTAACCTGGGTTACTTATGTAAAAGTCTCACAGCTTCGCCTATCAGAGTTATGACGATAAGGCTTTTGGACAGAGTGAACGCCGAGACACAAAATCTCAACAACACTTGACTGGGGTTTAAGGAATTTTACTCTTAGCTTTAACATGAGGTGAGCTTTTTAAAAAAAAATTCACGACTTCGCACATCGGGGCTTGTAAATCTTGTGACTTGTAACTCTCGAAGCGTGATATCCCGAGGTACAAACAGTAAAAATTCTCGTTTAACGGTGAAAGGTGGTGACTTATGAAACATAACATCCTTCACTATTTCACATGTCAGGACTACTGAGATTTTTAGTTGGTAAATGTCACGAAGAAAAAGAGAACTTGAATACCAACATTTGACTTTAAAAAATACATTTAAACCAGTTGAAAAAGGCGGCTCAAACATAGGCTCCAACTAGGGATCTCATCTTCCTGCAAGACGGGAAGAATAGTAGACCACGTGCCTGTATTGGGTAAATGGAGTTAATGGCTTTATTCCAACAAAACTGTTCCTAGGAAAAGGATACAGAGAGAAAAAGAGATTTTGTCTTTTACTTGTGAAAATCTTTTCAAAACTTAGATACTCTTCAAACTTAGCTGCAGCCCCTTTGATGACTTTCTCTTTCTCGTTACTGAATTTAGGTCTGCATTAAGATAATCAAAACAGTCTTAGGAAATCCAACAGATCTTGTGGCTATTGGCTTGCACTAAATGAAATAAATTACAAGTTTTTAATCAGGCAGCCGTGCTTGAACTTGGGATGCAGATCCGGTTTTGGAAAAATTAGTTACTAGAGTAGAGTGAGATTCACGTATAACAACCTTACAGATGTCTCAGACATTGCTTCACTGCCAGCGAGCCTGTTCAGTACCCTGGTGAAGTTATCTGGCCCTTTTTACTGAATTTCCTTTCACCACTTCGAAATATATTTATACATTTAAATGCTGAGACGAGGGAAATCATTTCTGAATTTCCTTTCATCATCTTTTTGGACTAGATGGACAATTAAATATGAATTTCCTTTCACCATCTGTCTTATAATTTACTTTTTAGAACACAAAGTGGGGGTAATCAGTTTGTATGAGGGGTGATATCTGCGTAATATTTTTCAATAGAGGTCTATCAACTTACTTTGATTACTCGGTACCAACCCTCCCTTAAATTTCACCACACCTTAGCCCATAGGGAAAAAGGGGAAAAATTATTTCTAGGGGTCTTCCTTCGAGCAAGCCTCAATCTTTCAAAACTATTGAAAAACCTAGAATAGTCATGATCAACCTATGCATCACTTTGTTTAGTAAGAGACTAAGGAGTTGTGAAGACCAACTTACTTTCCAAAATCTTCTTTGCAGCTTTCAAAGTTAAAACGTAATCTCTTCTCCCCATGTATGCAAACCCGAAAAGATGCTTGGATTTTCAAGAAGGTAAATCTGAAAACAGAAAGAAGGGTGACGAATAGAGATCTGTGAACTGAAAGACAAGGGTCAAAAATTTAAACTGACTCTTGAAATCCCTTTTCGGAGAGGCTTTATTTTCTCTACTTATTTTAACTACCTCCTATCTTTATTTTAAGTGAAAATTCTTAGGACCCATAGCGATTAGTTGTTCTTTTAATACCCATTCAAGCGAAAACATTATATTCATGAGACCATTGCGGCATTTTAAAAATCTTTGTTAGAAACATAAAATTCTCAAGAATTCATACCTTTACCTTACCATTTTATAATAACATAAAACCTTTTCTATCACCTGTTTTGGTGAATTTATTTTCCGATATATGACCTTTTGTTTACCCCTTTCACCCGTTTGGGCTACAACCGGAATCCTGAAAGGGAAAAATGAAAAAAGTATTAGGTATATATATATTATTTATTTATTTATTTTTATTTATTTATTTTTTAGTTGAATGTATTGAAAATTTTGTATTTCTATTTCTACAAAAATCACTAACCTGATTAATTATTAGTGAAAGTTCACTTACCAAAAAGAAATTATGAAATAAAAAGAAAACACAAACCGGTATATACAGTAGAATTTTTTTGGGAACCAATTATTGCATATAATGTTTTAAATAACACCCGTTGATAGGGGCGTTGAAAATTTTACCGTCCAGATTTTCTAATAGGAACGAATTCTTTCCTTTGGGAGATGCGACTCTGAATGGTCCATACCAAATATGATCAAATTTACCGTGTTTCGCTGATTCTTCCTTCCTAGCATCCCATCTCAAAACCAAATCCCCCGGGAGAAACTCTCTCTCTTTTGCCTTACTGTCAAATAACATTTTCATGTCATCTTGGTATTTCTACAACCTTTTGTCTACTTCGACCCTGTGTTGTTTCACTTCAATTAGCTGATTTATCCTTCTGGTGACATGATTCAGTTCTTCTTTCTCATCTTTCCATAATTTCATCATGGGGAGTGCTAGATTTATTGGCAATACCACGTCGGTCCCATACACCATTTGGAAAGGCGAGGTGCTGATAGATTTTTTTGTGCCTATCCAATTTTCCCATAAGGCATATTTCAAATGCACATGCTAAGATTTTTTATTATCGTCCAACACTTTCTTAATTACATTTATCAGACTCTTGTTTGAAGACTCGGCTAGTCCATTTCCTTGGGGATAATAAGCCGTGGAATGACTGAGTACGATATTGTATTTCTAGAAAAAGTTGATCATAGCCATAGATTTGAAAGCCTGGGCATTATCTATGACTATTTTTCGGGGGTAGCTAAATCTAGACAAAATGTTGTCTTCTAGGAAGTCTATTACCACCAAATCTGTTTCCCTTCTGGTTGGAATATCCTCCACCCATTTAGTGAAGTAATCTGTGGCAGTTAAGATCCATTTGTGTTGAGCGCTAGAATGGGGGTTAATTTCACCTATAAAATCTAGTCCCCATTGTTGGAAAGGGGGTTTCATTTTGACTGGAACCAATGGTAGTGCTGGGAGTTTATGCTTACCTGTGAATAGTTGGCACGTGTTACAGGCTCTGACTTTGGAAATTACGTCTGAGAAACGTTTTGGCCAATAATACCCTGCCCTCATGATCTTATAAGCTGTCTCCCTCCAAGTGTGGTGTCCTCCATAGACTCCTTCATGAAATTCTCTTATCACCCTCTCTGTTTCTGATTCGACTAAACAGACCAACATGAAACCTAGTGGGTTCTTCCAATACAATTGATTTTTGGATATATAGTATTTGACTGCATGTAATTTTAGCGTTCTGGCTTTGGATGGGGATAAATCACTTGGGCACTTCAATGTCATCAAATATGACACTATGTTTTTGTACCAGTTTGATGAGACAAACTTCTCTTCGATTTTGATTGCGCTTGTTGGCTCATCAAACACATTCACGTCCACACCTTCTTCATATCCCTGTAGGCCATTTATAATGAGAGCTCTGAAATTTGATTCTGCTAAGTGTTTGGCCAAACCTTGTCCTTTTACCAATTTCGTTGGTTTTATCTCCAGGTCAAATTCTTGAATTTTGGCAAGCCAACGTCCCCTTTTTCCATCACTGTCAGATTGCACCAAAATATCCCTTATAGAACTGGTAGGTACATATGCAATTATCTTGGAATGAAACACATAGGTTCTGAATGATTTCAATGCCTTCACCATAGCATATGCTTGCTTTTCCATTATATCGTATTTAAGTTCTATGTCTCTGAGACTCTATCTAAAAAAGGCTATTGGCTGTTCGAAAACTTCTTCATTTTTTTGGAGGAGTACCATGGTGATTGTGTGTTCGGAGGCGAACGAGAAAATAAGAAAATCTTTTAGTCAATCAGGGATTGTCAGTACATGTGCCTCGCTTATGACTTTCTTGATGTGTGCAAATGTCGCTTTGGCTTCTGCTATCCATTTCACTTCGTTGTTTTTCTTTAGCATATCTGTGATCAATTTCACTATTTCAGCAATGTTCGGAATAAATCTCCTCAAAAAAATTATTTTTCCTAAGAATGACTTAATTTCCTTTACATTCCTACGAATATTTATAGTATCTATAGCCTCGACTCTTTTAGGATCGATTTTAATACCTTCTCGAGACACAATATGGCCCAAGAGTTTACCTTCTTGCATGGCGAAGTGGGACCTTTTGGGATTCAAATACAGACCAAACTTACGACATTTCTCAAACGTTTGCTTGAGATGTACCAGATGATATTCATCAGATTTAGAAAAAATAGTTAGATCATCAAGATAAATAACCACAAATTTATCCCTTTCGCCGATGAAAGAAATGTCCATATCACATTGGAAAGTAGCACCTGCATTCATTAGACGAAAAGGCATTTTATCATACATAAAAGTACCCCAAGGGGTAGTGAAAGCTGTTTTCTCTTTATCTAGTTCATTTACGGTAATTTGATTATACCCAGAGAACCCATCGATCATCGACATTCTATTTGCCCCAACTAACTTTTCTAAAACGTGATCCATTTTGGGTAGAGGGTAGTTATCTTTGAGGGAGGACTTATTCAGATTCCTAAAATCAACACACAGTCTAATCTCCCCACTCTTCTTTCTGACCGGGACTAGGTTTGCTACCCAATCAGAATATCTCAGAGGTACTATTATTTTTGCATCCAAGAGACTTTTAACTTCCCTTTCAACCACAAGAAATAAAATAGGGTTGATCTGTCTGTGTTTTTGTCGAAAGGGTTTGACACCAGGTTTTAGGGGTATCTTGTGTTCGATTACAACAATGTCGTAGGTTCTCATCTCTTCGTAAGACCAAACGAAAACATCTTTATACTGTCCGAGCAAGTCTTTATACTTGTTTTTTACCTCAGGAGGAAGGTACTTTGATATTTTTACCATCCTAGGTTCTTCTTTGGTCCCTACATCGCAGTCTTCAACCTCCTCTGGTTGGGGTTGCAGGGTGGATTTCAAGGGTATGTCATTCTAATTGAACAGTCTTTCCAGGGGGATCAGTCCTTTCAGAATCTGATTGTTCTTTAGAACCAACATGCGATGACTTGAAATATTTTCCTGGAACTCTTGAGGGTCCTCTCCTTCTTGCATGATCCATATGTGATCATTTTGATTCTCTTGATCAATGTGAGTTTCAGAGAAGTCGCCCATTGCTTCGAGGAATTTCCTAATTTGTTCGTCATCCTTGAAAACCTGCCAGTGTTGTATGTTGTTCGGGATGGATGGTCTGTGCCTTACCTCTATGTGGTATTTTAATTTAAAATATGTAGGGGGAGAAAAAGTCGAGGCTGCCTTGGCTAACGAATCAGCCTGCAAATTTTTAGCGCGTGGGATGAAATGGATATTTAAAGATGAGAAG
Organism: Picea glauca; assembly: GCA_000966675.3. NCBI lineage: Eukaryota > Viridiplantae > Streptophyta > Pinopsida > Pinales > Pinaceae > Picea > Picea glauca. Next base: position 822,248 of record JZKD02S0482939.1, on the reverse strand, counting down.
AAATTTTCCATTAGATCCCAGGCACAATTTCTGTACGATCTCAATCTCGGGTGCTTGGCCTGGTATTGTCGATTTATCTATTTGACTATCAAATCTGCATCTCCATATACTTCCAGGTTCTTTATGTTCAGCTTCCTGGCAGCTTCCAATCCTAATATTAAGGCTTCATACTCACATACATTGTTGGTGTAGTCTATATCCCATTGAAGCCGGTAAGAGAAAGGGACAACAAATTTATTTTCAGGTGCCATAAAAAGTACCCCTGCACCTGCTCCTTCACATGACATGGCACCATCAAAAAACATTTTCCATATCCCAGTGTTATGCATATTTTCTGATTCTTTCTCATCTATGCAATTTTCTTCTGTGCAACTATCTATACCATCATCAAAAGACAAAATACAATTTCCTAGATCTTGATCAGTAATGTAAACAGGAAAATTGTTAGGATTCTAAGGATCACTCACTGTATAGGATAACATCATTTCCATGTATAACCGATTAAGTTGTCCACCAAACACAGGAATTGTGGCGTAAGTCATGTCCAGTTGGAGGGACCCCCCAAGTTTGGCTCCCCACGACCTTGATAGCAATAAGCCATACTTTGGTGGGATATAAAAAATAACTACAACCATCAGGACGCTTTTGACTGGGACCTGTGCAAGGGTGACTACTAAATCTTTTATCATACCCATGCACTTAACTCTTCTTGAATCGAAAAAGTAGAGATCTCCGTAAGTTCTGGTGATCTTGAGGCATAGTCTATCCATAATAGTTTTGGGCATCACATTATGTGAAGCTCCAGAGTGTAGCATGTAGTTATGCAGTAGTCGATCATGCACATTTAGGGTGATATAGAAAGGAGTGATGATGTCTCTGGCACCCTCAAAATGTGGACCAAAAGTGATATTGGGCTTATCATCTTCCAAGTTTATCACGTCGGATTGACTTTCTTGATCTGAACAACCTATCACTTTGGTTATCTGCTTACGATATGCAAGATTCTTTGCTAATTCAACTAGAGGGATCGATATTTTGATCCTATTTATCTCATTTTCAAAACTAAAACCACCACTACCTTTGTCCATTTCTCTGGTTGAAACCTCAGACTCTTTCTTCTCCAACTTATTCATCTGAGTTGATTTATTACTCGTGAGTTTATTTACCAGTGTGGGTGTCTCAAATTCCTTCATTTTAGGATCCAACAAGTCTTCCCCTTTTATTTTTTTAGTAGATGTTTCAGTCTCTTTTGGGGCTGGCATGTATACTTCACCTCGAGGGAGAATTTTCTTGGGTTGAGGAATCAACGCAGGTTTTTTTTTAGATATCAGGTTATACCTAGGTTGGATCTCATCCATTACATAATCGATTGTTTCCTGACATATAGCGAAATCAATATTATTTATATCATCATATTCATTTGATGGTTGCTGTGTGTTTAAAGACTTCTCATAATCTTCTTTAGTTACATAAGGCTGAGTGCAGTCATCACCCGAATTTGTCACATCTTCTTCCAGACCCTCGAAATCTTCCAGGTCATTTCCTCCTATAAAATTTTCATTTTTTAAAGGGGTTTGAATTTTCTGATCTTCATTTTTAGTTTGTCTTTGTTGATTTTTAATATTGGGGTTTCTCCTAAATTCCCTTTTAACAAAAGGATCGGCCTTAGATTGATCCAGCTCCATCCTAGAAATTTTATTTGACAATTCCTTAATTATCCTAGCCATATCATCCATTTTGTCATCTGTGAATCTATTAGACCCTGAGGGTCCTACTTGTTCCCCGAAACGTCTGGTTTCTCGGTTTCCCGTTTCTACCTTAGCTTTCAACTTGCCAGAAGCCATCATGTTATATTCGATTTCCACAGCATCATCCTGCATTTAGGTTAGGGTAGCCCCTCTTCTTTCTTTTAAGAGAAGGGCGAAATCAGGTTCGAAATCTCTCGTGAAGGTTACTTTGGCTGCAGGTTGGGATGGTTTAAATTGGGTTGGGATTTTATTATACAACTTATTAAATCTTTGAATAGATTCCATAACTGTTTTCGAATTATTTTTCTTTAAAGATCTGAACTCGGTCAAATAATACAAGTGAATTTTCCTTTCGCCCCATTGTCTAAGGAAGGCGTCTTCTAGAGAATCATAGGATAATATCGATCCTACGGGTAGGCTTCGAAACCAGGTTCATACCTGTCTTTCAAAAGTTTGAACAAATAGCCTTGAATACACGTCTTCGTGCTCGAGACCTAGGATATCCGTGAACTGATAATTTTTTTTTATATGTTTGGCTACGGTCAAGTCTCCTTCTCCTATAAACTTAGGTAGGTTTTTTTATATAATTTTCGGGAAGGTCATGAAGAGGGACAGGTAGAACCAAAGGTGCATATCCTGTAGCCACTTTAGTGAAAACTCTAGGAGGGGAGAGAGGCCCTTGGCCTCCTACTCCTCCTCCTAGAGCCCCACCACCTCCTAAAAATCCTCCACCTCTGAAAACCCCTCCACCTCCTCCTCCGGCGACTGCCATAGGTAATACTGGATAGGGAAATGGTGCATTGTATAGAGGATTCTGGAACACTAAAAGTGAATCTTTAGCTTCTTCGTGAGACGAGAAAAGCAAAGATGAGTGATAAGTGATGCGAGGACTTGGCTCTTCAGATTTGCAAGAAATGTAATCAGGGGAACCCGTGGGTGTGTAATATGAGTGTAATATATACTCTCTGAGACCTGGTGAGGTCATGAGATCTAACTGAAAAGTTGGCAGGATATCGATCTCTGATAAATCCACTGCAGGGCTTTTACCTCTGTATACGTCAGAGGTTATCGAATGGGTTTCTCTTTTAGTCTTAGAGAGAGATAAAATTGGATTGATGGTTTCAAGAGGGGAACTATGTGAAGTTGAAGGTTCAAACAAACTCTTGATCTTGGGTTGTGGGTACTTAAGCTGGTAGACTGCAGTAGTTGGCTTAAGGGAACCTCTAGTTTTCAGTATTTTTTCGGGATCGGAAACAGGCGTGGTCTGTTTTCCCTCTGGGTTTTTTCTAGTGTTCCTTCGATCGAATGCTAGCTTATTTAAATGTGGAGTCACCAAGTGAAAGATAAGAAAATCCTTTAAAGGGTGTTCAGTCTTTATTCACTATCAAAGAGTGAAACTTGTGAGAATTTCGTTCTTCCCAGGGAAAATGTTTCGTAACTTCGTCCCCGGCAATGGTACCAAAATGATGTTGTTTCAGAGTCTGTACTTAAGGCTTAGAAAGTACAGTTTCTAGGCATCTAAAAGTGAGTAAAGAATAAATAAGGGGGAAAGCATCAACCTTCGGGAAAGGAAGCTAAGGCTGATTTCTAGGTTGTCGCTGTCTAGCCTCCAACTGTTCCTGGATGTTTATATCCCATTCAATCGTAGCCCACGAATGCCCAAGCTCTACCTAGGTAGTGGCTATTTTAAGAATAGTATCGAAAAGGCTCAAAGTGATATGTGTTTGGTCTGACAAACTAGGTTCAATGTTAGGCTGTCTTACAACGGGGACAGTCATAGAGGAACAATAAAATTAAAGAAAGTTTCAAAGTTTTAAATGTTGTCTCAATTCGATCGTATAAAAGAGAACTATTTGATTTATTGTTAAAGATAAATTACAAACCAAAGGCCTTTTCCCATAACTGTGTTATCTATTAAATAATTGGTGTGTGTGAAAATGTGAGAAAAACATAAAGCTGTTTATAATATGAGGCTCCTATCAAGGGAGAATCTCACCCTGTAAACAGAAAAATAAAAAGATGAGAAGAAATATGACGAATGTATAAAATATGAAAATCTAAAGAGTCCATAGGTCTTGTACCTGCTAATAGCTGATACAAAGGAAAAGCTGTAAACCGTATAGACAATTAAAATTAATCACCATAGTAGAGGTGTTACTAAATTGCAGTGAAACATTCATCAAACATATATGTGCGAAATGAAATTGAACATGAAATTAGAGAGGAAACAAACTCATAACACAGTCTTGACAGAATTAGGATTCTTTGGATTTATTATATTAATATTCAAAAGGTGAGAGTCTTTATTACAATCGAACAAAATAGGTCCAGCCTCTTGTTCTTTCTTCAAAATGTATATTTATACAAATTTCTATAGTCTGGAATCTCAATCGTTCTAGAGGTTTTCGGTTACAACAAAGGAGATTAAACATTTCAATTCTTTGTTTCTGTCCTTATTTGGTACCAGAAACCTTCCTCTTCACATGCTCTGTGCAAATGACGCACTTCTCCACCAGCTGGGATATCAATTTAGAAGGTTATGCTTGATTATTGGCCTCGAAAGTGTAACAATCCTTCGCCAATTGTGGCAACTTTCCTTCCACCTGTTGGTCTTTGGCGCTGATAGAACATAATTGTACACTCAATTTAATTAGACATTTATCTATTTGGACTATGTATGCCTGGGTTATTTGTGATATTTCAACCAATTCTCTTTCTTCATTTTCCTTGAGCAGATGTTTGGCTGTTTTGATCTGGCCCAGTATTTTAGTGCTGCTTTCATCATCATAACCCAACCAACTCCCATATAGAAAACCAAAGGTTTCTTTACAAGATTTTATTACCTCTTTAGCTTGTTGTTTGCCTTCGGATATGTTATGCTCCCATTATTTCAACAAGATGTTAACTCGGGTCTTCTCTGAGATAGAAAACCTGGAACTACTACCTGTTTCCCTTCACATCGTGGCTATAATAGCCTCCTGGAAAGCAACTCGAGCCGCCCCAATGTCTTTTTCTTTGAGAGTGAGGTTTTCCAATACTCGATCAAAGAGTTGACAGTTGTTTTGAATCGTTTCCACCTTAGCAAGTAGACCTTGCTAAGCCACTGACACTCTTTTTCTGATTTCTATAGCTTGGGATTGAAATATCCCGATATCGATTACCTGGCTTTCGACAAAGTTTAACTTAGCTTGTATCTTCTCTATCAATTCTCCTTGCTGGCCTATATGTATTTGATTTGTCTAAACCATCAGCTATGTCTGTTCGAGATCGGCTTTGATCTGCTAGATTTCCTTTTGATCATCTACTCTAGCTTGTTCTAAACCTGTATTCACCTGATCTTTGGAAGTGGCCTCTGTTGTAGCTAGTTTAGCCTCTAATGTTTTGATCAAACGATTTTTTCGTTTCAGATGATCCTTTAGGGTCCCGACTGAATATTGGTTGGCTGTAGTGAAATCCCACAATGTTCCTACTATTTGAGTTGCAAATTCATCATTTTTTGTAGCTCTCCTATCAGTCAAAATTTTAAATTTCTTTGATACTGTACCCACCTCTTGGTAAAGTTCTTGTTTTACGACAACCTTTCTCTTCTTATCAAAGAAGAATTCATTCATAGGTAGCTCTTCCATTGTTATGGGCATTAATTCTTCACTGAAAACCCAACCTGCGTCTGGGACCCCCTTCGTGGAATTTAGGGGGGTAATAGAAATGATGGGATTAATGACCTGCTTAGATGATTTCCCTGGAGTAACAACTGAGGTTGGCTCGCTTGGAGGGTTGGAAGTCTCGGATTCTTGTTTCAGGCTCCCTTTTTTCTCTTTCTTATCCTAGTGTTCTTCTTGGTTGGGTGATGAATCTTTGGAGCCTTCGGCTTCTATTTGCTGCACCTCTATGGTCGTTGGATTCTCACCCCGTAATACTGGGGGAAGGCAGCTCCGCCGATGTTATTGGAATTTGAAAACATCGGCCCTCTCTTCAGGTGACAGGGCTTGTATCCGAGCCAAAACCTCAGCATAATATCTCACGCCTCAGAAAATTTCATCAAGAGGCGAATTCTTGTGCTCAAATCTTTTAAGGCCACAGCTAGGCAAGTGATTACTCATGACCTTGTGTGGGTCGTGTTTATTGAATTCAATGTGGACCAATTTAATATTTTCCAAGGCTACTGCCTCAGACTTTGCATGCCCTAAATCTAATAAAGAATAGGTATTTAAATGAATGGAGAAAGGTGGCCATACCTTCTTTGAAAATCCTTTAGGTTCTTTGCTTATGCCACCAATCACAGTTTGCCTGGCGATCTCGCGACAAGCCAACCTATAGGGTATAAGTAATGGTAGAGCATGTGGAGGGACAAAAGCATCGAAAACACTGATGTATGAAAATTCTTCCTCCACATACCAGTCGACCACACTGCTCAAATTGTCCGTGATGCTATTTGAGATCGTGGGTGGTGGATTACTGAATATAGTGACATGCATCGGTACCATTACCCAATTGAAAATTTCGTATATGAAATCTGAGGCCTTATCCTCCCAAAGCTTTGAATGGTAGACATGGATAGGCTCAACATCCGATGGAGCCCAACTCCAACTCATTAAGGGGAAAGGCGTCATGAAACACATGATGTCCATGATGTATGCGGACAAAAAAAATGAAGTGACCTTCCCATTTTCTCTCTACGTCCGATATTTTGTAATTCGGCTGGTCAGACTGTCCGACAACATCTTGGCCAAGTCAAAAGAACAGCCTTCAGTGACTGTATGCATAAGTGGCACCCACTAGAGAAAGAAATGTGTGGTGTCCTCCCTTCCATATAATATGTAGGTCATCATCACTATGTATTTGAATTGTGGTTCCAAATAAGAGATTGAATAGACACTGTTACTATTCACCCTGAACTTCGTGAAGTGTGAGACCCAATCCTTGATCAAATAGGATAAGATTTTTCCATATTGCTTGCATTCCTTCTGTTTAAAATCCTCCAGAAACTGAGCATTGTATGTGAAGTTCAACATGGATGACAATTTGTACATATCTTGTAAGTGTTTTGGTCTAAAGGTCCGAATAGTGACCTTTTGCTCGTTGATGATGGTTTTGGTCAAGATATCTACATGGTCTAGCGCCCATCGGATCATGTCATAGTAAGGAAGAAGACATGGTCTGGCAACTACTTTATGCATTTCTTCTTGGACGACAATCTTGTATTTGGTGGCCAATTCGTCCTTCTCATTATCACTGGAGTCATCTGAACAATTCACCAACTCGGACTGTAGAACATCGGAGATGTATGACCAGGTTCTGATAGAATCAATGCTTCGGGGTGAAGTATCGGAAACATTATCCGAGCCTTGCCCTGAACTCTCAACACTTGCCTTGGATGCTTTTCATGGGGCCATGACGGGGGATTCTGATTTATCTCTCATGCGGTAAAAATATGTATACATACAAAAATCAGTTTGTTGAGGAAAGCTTCTCTGCATAAAATAGAAATGAGCTTTGTGACACTGAAGAAAAAGATTTGTATCTTCGACCATTTAAAACCTTGACGTCCTTATGAACAGAACGATCAAATCATTTTTAGAAACATATTTAGTAATAAAAACCATATCCTTACTTGTCGCTTCACCTCATTTCCAATTAATGCCATATATTTCGATGGTTCATGACACAAGTTGGCACAAGGAAAATTTAAATTTACCTCGTAGACTGTGCATATTATTATTTGCATTAAACACTGATTAAGCTGGTTTAGCTTCTTTAATTTGGCTTTCTTAAACTTTAATCAACCTTTCGGTGTTCACCGTATCAAGAGTTTTCACTCTAATCTTTCGAGCCCCTAAAACCCGATATCACGATGATTAGATCTAGGGATTATTTTAAGGATGGAAATTTGTTTTAAAATGTAGAAACCTTGGCGAATCTTACTAATCCTTCATATCCCAACTATAAATGTTTGGCGATATTTTTGTAAAAATATTCAAATTTATAAGGATTTTATATAGTTTTTATAAAATTTTAGTGATTTTTAAGGTAAAATAATTTTATCCTATAGAATTTGAGCGAATCATTTTTAAAATAGCGAATCTCATTTTTGGAAAAACCATGGAAAATTAGCCCATGAGCGAAATTTATCCCCTAATGTAAACCGGATTAAGCATTTAATTAACCATGTTTTTATTAATATCGTGACTTCATGACTTGGGGCTTCGAAGGTATAGTTTCCAGGAGGAGTGTATGTTGAGTTGCAAAATCTTGAGATCACGATGATGTGATCTCTTTAAATCAGAAGGTAAACTGGATTAAGTGTTTTAATTAATTAATATTTAAG
>JZKD02S0482939.1:786804-805749 GCA_000966675.3 Picea glauca | reverse complement strand
TGTGTGTTGTATCTTCATGTTCATTTTCCTTCATGTCCAAATAACTTCATCAATCTTGTGGTCCAAAACCCATGACTAGGGTTGACATCAATGACAACAACCAATCTTCCAACAAAGTCCATTTGACGAAGTAAATATATGGCCAGAATTAGGAAGAGGAGACAGACGCAATGGCATTGGTTTTGTCAGATTCTAAGCACTTTCATTTTTGAGCCTTTTTTAGCCCTGTCAAGCTCCTGGATCCGATTCTGGATCATATGCTGACTAGGAAGGTGTGGCAGACATGGACCATTTAGCATTTGACTAGTGTCCCATTCACAGGAAAGTTAAATGGTGCCACATGGCCCAGACATGGGCTGCCATGTGGCACCCCATCATTCATTGCCAGATATAAAAGGGATTGTTGGACTCTAGTAGATTCAACCTCGAGAATCTTGAAAGGGAAGTTCTTTGCATGGGCCAGTTACAAACCCACCACAGTGTGACTTGTTATACCAATGCCACATTAAAATATTTAAAGTGTGATTATGGTATGGGCAGAGGCGGAAGGGGGTTGGGGTCTAGCCCCAACCCTTGATGACATTGCTACCATACAACCCACATGTCAACGGTTTGGCACTCCACTACATGGATAAGCTATGGGAATAGGGGCCGCGTGACAGGGCTTAACCACCAATGGGAATTGATGCCATACAAATAGGGGCAATGACCAATAGTTGAGTGCACCAATCAAACCCTTGGTACTATCATATATACATGCGAATGGAGCTAGTGGAGGTAAGGGCCAGCACGCAGCCCCTAGGGGGCTGGAGCTTGGCCATATTAAGCCATATGACCCTACATCAGGTGTGATCTCCCAAGCCAAAGGGGCTAATTTTAATTTTTTGTAACATAGTACCTATTTTACTATAGTTTTGGCCCAGATTAGGCATTTTTGGAGATTTCTTGGCCATTTCGAGGGGGATTTGATCCCAAAAAGAGGCCAGATATTTGTGGGAATTTGGGCTTCTCCAAATGAGCCTAAAAACTATATAAACCAATCTTATTGATCTTGAGAGGGTACTTTGTATGTAGGGAATGTAAAGGGGAGTTTGAGTTAATGGCCCATTTCTCATGTTTTGAGGGATATTTAGTCATGTTTTGAGAGGAGAATGTTGAGGCATGAGTGCATATGCACAAGGAGGTATTGTAAAATATATTAGAAGAATTTTTTTAATATAAAGAACCATTGTAAAGAGAAATTGAGCATTTAAAGATCAATAAAGACATCCTCCACTTGGAAGCGGTCTTGGAGACATAGCCACACAATGGTGAACTCCGTTAACAAGTTCTTGTTCTCTATTTCTCTTTATTTTTGCTGTTATCTTCTCTTATTTGCAACATGGTCTATGATGTCGGAACTCTTTGATCATTCATGAGCATCTTGTTAATGTCAATTTGTTATTAATTCCTTCCATTTTTGGATCACTACTGACCCTGTATGTTGTAGTTCTGATACTCTTTGATAACCAACCAATGATATCTAAAAGAGATAAGCTATTCAAAAAACTGGGATAGATCTATTTGGTAGCACCAATTAAGTCCAAGACCCGAAATTGATATTCAAGTCATTGTTTTTTTACAAATCAAGCATTTGATTGTCAAGAATACCGTCAACAAGCTTCATTATTGTACATATTTTTTATTGGTCGGCAGCAGGCCAAATCGCAATCATTGTGGCAAATAATCTCAGTTGTATTTTGTAACCCATCTTATTTGAATATAGAATATTTGTGGTTTTATTTTTTAGGGTGTTTTCCAATCTCTGTATTGCTTTTCATTTTATTTTGTACTTTTTTTCTATGTTTCGTTAAACATGGATGACAAGCTTTTCTTTCTGTTGCATAGTGCTTCCATTTAAATAAAGGTTACTCTGTTCATTCCTTACATTTTACATGGAAGAATAATTTGTCATAGGCCATACTTATGTGGCGCCTGCCCTATACTTAAAGAAATACATTGGACAACCCATCCTGCTTTCATTCTTCGGTTCTCGTAAATAGAATGAATTAATGACTAATACAACAAGGAAACTCAAGTGTTGACTCCATGTTCCTATTCAATATATTGAATATATTGCAACTTCTTCTATTTGATAATATCTGTACATATATACTAATATGAGTACTATTGGAATAAATATAAAAACTTTCTCTTGGCCAAAACTTAGCCAATTATCTGGCCACTGGGTCATGGGTTTGTGGTATTGAAAACCTATGTCCCATGTTCCGTCATATACATATTGCAGCCAAAGAACTTCTGTGATCTGCAATTTATGATTTAACTAGTGAGAACTCGCCAGGGGTTCGAAAAGATTGGCATTAATAAAGGAACAATAGGTTTTTTTCTATGAGATACTTATCCCTTTAGCCTTTTCTTCTTCCCGTTTATTATCTCTTTCTGGTTATATACTTAGTCGCCTTTCTATGATCGTGGGTTCTAGGGTTGGCGGGATGACATATCTTCATCTCCGTATATATCCTCACATGATGAATTCGACTGATAGCTATTCCTTTCCATACTTAGCCAATTTTATGGTTGTGGTTGTTGGGTTGGCGCTTTCGAACTCTCCTGATTCTTATTGCGTTATATACGTATTGCACTCAAAACTTTTGTAGTTTCAACAAAATTTGTGAACCGAACAACATCCTGCAAATTGGGAGATGATCTGCATTTGAAACAAAAATAATCTATTAATATATATTAATATGAATACTATTGAAATAAATATAAAAACTTTCTCTTGGCCAATACTTAGCCAATTATCTGGCCACCAGGTCCCGGGTTCGTGGTATCCAACACCTATTTCCCCTGTTCCATCATATACATCTTGCAACCAAAGAAATTTTGTGATCTACAATTTATGCTTTTACTAGTGAGAACCCAACAGGGGTTCGAAAACATTGGCATTAATAAACAAAAAATGGATTTTCTACTGTGAGATACTTAGCCCTTTTCCCCTTTTCTTCTTCCCATCCATTATCGTTTTATGGTTATATACTTAGTCTCCTTTGTATGATCGCGGGTTGTACGGTTGGTGGGATGACATATCTTCATCTCCATATATATCCTCACATGATAAATCTGACCAACTGTTGTTTCTTTCCATACTTAGTCAATTTTATGGCCGTGGTTGCCAGGTTGGCACATACGAACTCACATTTTCTTCTTCCCGTCCATTATCGCTTTCTAGTTATATACTTAGTCACCTTTCTATGATATCCAGTTCCAGGTTTGTCGGGCTAACATATATTCATCTCCATCTATATCCTCACATGACGAATCCGACCGACTATTGTTGCTTTCCATACTTAGCCAATTTTATGGCCGTGTTTGTCGGGTTGGTGCTTCAAACTCAACTTCTTATTATTCCATGATATACATATTGCACTCAAAACTTCCTTGATCTATAATTCCACCATGGGATCCTCGAATACATTAACTTCTCTCAAAGTATCTGTCACTTCCTTCCATCCCCAATAACTTCGCATCCTTCCTAATATACATTAATTATGCTCTTACTAGTGACAACTAAACACACTGGTACGAAAGAATTGGCACCTGGTCCTCCACCATATACAAATTAACTACCAGACTTCGATATCATCCCCTCTTCCATGTTACACATTATGAATTCAAATATTTTGAGCTATACAATTTGGTCGTCGGGGCCTCGCGTCTTCTAGAGAGACCTTGTCACCCTATTTTGTATCCTAGTGTTGGTGGGTTCATGGAATATCCAACTCCTAGTCATTATTTCATGTTCTTCCCATCCTCGTACTTCTTTCCATATATGAAACACCAAATGTTTAATACTAAAATGACATCATGCAACAACCATAAACATAGTCATTAATAAGAAAAATTCTCGAGAACTAACTATCCCTATAGAACTTGTCCAGAAACACACAAAGAAGATCTTTCCAAGTAATGGAAAAGATATTAAAAATTTCAATATATTAGTGAAAACAAGTCTCAACCAACGTTTCCCTGTTCCATACTTGGACACTTTTTCGATTGCGGGTTCCTGGATTGATGGCCTCAAAATTGTGTTTTGAATCTTCCATGAGTTGCAAACAGTGCCCGAAGTTCCGCAATATACAATTTGTCCACTGGAATGTATAAAAAATCTTAATTTTTCCTCTTCCCCCCCGTCTATTATCCCTTTGTGGTTCTATATTTAGTCACATCTATATGATCATGGCCTCATGGATTCACAAATTGGAAACTCATTATCTATATCTTCACACCATGAGCCCGATCGACCGTGGTCCCTTTCAATAATTAGCCAATTATCTGATCATCGGGTCCTGGATTTGTGGTATCCAACACTTATGTCCCTTGTTCCGTCATATACATCTTGCACCCAAAGAAATTCCATGATCTGCAATTTATTCTTTTACTAGTGAGAAATCACCAGGGGTTCGAAAGGAATGGCATTAATAAATGAACAATAGATGTTGCTTATGGATTTCAACGAAAGTTGTGAACCAAACAGGATCCTACAAGTTGGAAGATGATCTGCATTTGGACCAAAAATAATCTATTAATATGAATACTATTGGAATAAATATAAACACTTTCTCTTAACTTTTCCTTTTTTCTCCCCCTCTATTATCCCTTTGTGGTTCTATATTTAGTTGCATCTATATGATCATGGCCTCTTGGATTCACAAATTGACAACTCTTTATCTATATATTCACACCATGAGCCCGATCGACTACGGTCCCTTTCAATACTTATCCAATTATTTGATTATTGGGGCCCAGGTTTGCGATATCCAACACTTATTTTCCCTGTTTATTCATATACATCTTGCACCCAAATAACTTCTGTGATTTGCAATTTATGATTTTACTAGTGAGAACTCACCATGGGTTCGAAAGGATTGGCATTAATAAATGAATAGTATATGTTCTTCTGTGAGATACTTAGCCATTTTTCCCTTGTCTTCTTCCCGTGCATTATCATTTTCTAGTTATATACTTAGTTGTATTTCTATGATCGCGGGTTCTAACATTGGCAGGATGACATATCTTCATCTCTATCTATATCCTCACATGATGAATCTAACCGACCACTGTTCCTTTCCATACTTAGCCAATTTTATGCCCATGGTTGTCGGATTGGCACTTTTGAACTCTGTTGCTTCTTGTTCCATGATATACATCTTGCACTCAAAATTTCCGTGATCTACAATTCCACCGCGGACTCCTTAGCCCTTTTTCCCTTTTTTTCTTCCTGTGTATTATCTCTTTTTGGTTATATACTTAGTCACCTTTCTATGATTGTAGTTTCCAGTGTTGGTGAGCTGACATATCTTCATATCCATCTATATCCTCACATGACGAATCCGACCGACCACGGTTGGGTCCCATACCCTTATAAATTTGAATATTTTTACAAAAATATCGTCAAACATTTTATAGTTGGCATATGAGGGATTAGTAAGATTCTCCAAGGTTTCTACATTTTAAAATAAGTTTCCATCCTTAAAATAATCCTTGACTAAAAAACCATCATGCAACTACCATAAGGATCGTCATTAATAAGCCAAAGTCTCGACTACTAACCGTCCCTACAGAACTTGTCAAGAAACATACAAAGAAGATTTTTCCAGATAAAATTTCAATATATTAGCGAAAACAAGCCTGGGCCAGCATTTCCCTATTCCATACTTGGACACTTTTTCGATTGTGGGTTCTCAGATTGACGGCCTCAAAATTATGTTTGGAATATTTTGCAACTTGCAAATAGTGCCCGACGTTTCACAATATACAATTTGTCTGGTGGAATGCCCCATCACGAGCCCAACCATCCACCATTCCTTTCAATACTTAGCCCCAAGTTGGCTGTATTTTCATGACATTGTACATTTACTGTGTATCCCTGTTTCATACTTAGACACTTTTTCGATTGCGGGTTCCTGGACTGGTGTGCTCAAGATTATGTTTCCATTTTTTCATGACTAGTAAGCAGTACCCGAAGTTCCACGATATACAGTTTTCCACATGAAAACATCATCATGCCCAAGAGATACAATTTGACCCTCGATTGCCTCACCTCCAAATATGTAGCACCAAAGGTTTAATACTAAAATCCTACAAGTTTCAATATATTAGAAATTTGGGGGTTCCAACGTTGGCGGGATGACATATCTTCATATCCATCTGGCCCTCCACAATATATGAATTGACTACCATATTCTGACATCGTCCCCTCTTCCATTTTACATATTATACATTCAAATGCTCCGAGCAATACAATTTGACAGTCGGGTCCTCACGTCTTCCGGGGAGACCTTCTCACCCTATTTTGGATCCTCATGTTGATGGGTTCAAGAAATATCCAATTCTTAGTCATGGTTTTGGGTTGGTTCTTTCAAACTCTGCCGCTTATTGTTACATGATATACATCTTGCACTCAAAATTTTTGTGATCTACAATTCCACTGCAGACTCCTTAGCCCTTTTTCCCTTTTATTCTTCCCATGTATTATTGCTTTCTGGTTTTATACTTAGTCGTCTTTCTATGATCGTGGGTTCCAGTGTTGGCATGATGACATATATTCATCTCCATCTATATACTCACATGATGAATCTGGCTGATCATTGTTCCTTTCCATACTTAGCCAATTTTATGGTCGCGGTTGCCAAGTTGGCACTTTAGAAATCTGTTTCTTCTTGTTCTATGATATACATCTTGCACTCAAAACTTTTTTGATCTACAATTACACCGTATACTCCTCGAACTCATAAGCTTCACTCTACCATGGTTCACAAATGTTTCAAAGTATTTATCCCTTCATTCCATCCTCACTGACTTCTTGTCCTTCCTAATATACATTATTTATGCTCTTAATAGTGACAACTGAACACACTGGTATGAAACAGTCAGCATCTGACCCTCTGTAATATACAAATTGACTACTAGATTTTGACATCGTCCCCTCTTCCGTGTTACATATTATGCATTCAAATATTCCGTTCGATACTATTTGACCATTGGGGCCTCACGTCTTCTGGGGAGACCTTGTCACCCTATTTTGGATCCTCGTGTTGATGGGTTCACTAAATCTCTAATTCTTAGTCATTGTTTCCTGTTCCGACCATCCTCGTACTTCTTTCCAAATATGCAACATCAAATGTTTAATACTAAAATCCTACAAGTTTCAATATATTAGAAAGTTGGCGAATCTATATCCTTAGAAATTTGAATATTTTTACAAAGATATCGCCAAACATTTTATAGTTGGCATATGAGTGATTAGTAAGATTCTCCAAGGTTTCTACATTTAAAAATAAATTTCCATCCTTAAAATCGTCCCTAGCTAAAACAACATCATGCAACAACTATAAGTATCATATTAATAAGCCGAAGACTCGAGGACTAACCATCCCTACAAGAACTTGTCAAGAAAAATGCAAAGAAGATCTTGCCAGGTAAAATTTCAATATATTAGTGAAAACAAGTCTGGGTCAATGTTTTCCTATTCCATACTTGGACACTTTTTCGATTGTGGGTTCCCAGATTGACAACCTCAAAATTGTGTTTGGAATATTCCACTACTTGCAAACAGTGCTCGAAGTTCTGCAATATACAATCTTTCCACTGGAATGCCCCGTCACAAGCCCCTCTGTCCGTCATTCCTTTCAATACTTAGTCCCAATTTGGATGTGTTTCCATGACATTATATATTTACTGTGTATCCCTATTTCATACTTAGACATTTTTTCAATTGCGGGTTCCCGGACTAGCAGGCTCAGGATTGTGTTTCCAATGTTCCATGACTAGCAAGTAGTACTTGGAGTTCCGCAATATACAATTTGTCCAGAAGAAATCATCATCATGCCCGAGAGATACAATTTGATTCTCGACCCCTCACCTGTGTTGGATGTATCTTGTAGCATTATTTCGAAGTATTACCAACCACTTTCAATAATTATCCATTCCTTACTTGTTGTTTTGTGTCCCTGCCACCTTCCTACTTCTCTTTGGAAATGCAATTGGTAAGATTTAATGCTAGAACTTAGTTGTGCATGAACCTTAAACATGTCATTAATGACCATACTCTCTTCCATAGTACACATTTTGAATTCAAGTCCCAAAACATACAATTTGACCTTCGAGAAGTCACGTCTCCTGGGGAACCCTTGTTGCCCTGATTCTGAGGCCTATCTGATGAATTTCCATACTTTCCCATTTCATGGAATCTCTTTTGTGGTTCCTCGGGTTGGAGTTTTCATGAAATCTCCAATTCTCAGGCACTGTTTACTATGCCCGAACAAGTTTTACTTCCAATAGTTCATCATGCAACATCCGTACTGACTGCAATTAAAAAGAAAAAGTGTAGACGAGACGCTGAAATTTAATTAAATCTCGACTCATCGAATTTAAATTAATTTATCTTCTCTTATTTTCTATTTATGAGATATATATTACAAGTTTCAATATATTAGCAAAAAAGAATTCACCCATCCATTTCTCCTTTCCATACTTAAGCCACTTTTTTCAATTATGGGTTCCCAGATAGGTGGGCTCACATTTTCACCTCCATTGTTCTATGTCCTACAAACATTACCTGGACTTCTGTGATATACAAATTTCCCTCTGGACTGTCCTATCATACCCTCTTTGATATTATGCATATTGCACTCAAAAAGTTATGAGACATACAATTTGACCTTCACGCCCTCACCTCGAACAGTTGTACATTGTAACACTATTTTGAAGTTTTCCCGACCACTTTCCATAATTAGACACTCCTTAACTGCTCTTTCCTGTCCCCACAACCTCTGTACTTATTTCTTAATATGCAATTAGAAACCTTTCATGCTAACAACTCACCATGCAGAAATCGTCAACATTGTCATTAATGAGAAAAACGCTCGAGGAGATCTCCCATTAATACGCATTAAACCAAGATATGTGGACAAATATATTGTCCCTTCTGATTGTTCATCTCAAACACGGGTTGTCGCATTGGCCCATTCAAGAAATCTACAATGCTTAATCGCTCATTATCGTATCTACCATGTCCAAACTTCTATGTGTACAATTACTAGTCTTTAATGTTAACAACACATCATGCAACACCCATTGAAATTATCATTAATGAGATAAAGTCTTGAGGAGATCTCCCATTCACACGCATTGGACCAAGATTTGCACAACGTTATATTATCCCCTCCAAATTTTCATTTCATTCATCATCTGGAGAATACAAATGTTATTGTAAACTTATGGCAGTAGGTCAACAACAGTTTTGTGGAGATACAGTAAATATCTTTGGACACCAAGACCATAACTTCTAGTGGTCCATGGCATACTTTTACTATTCATCCTGTTCCACCCAGAACGAAGTGATTTGGACCTATGGAATCGCTTGTGCAGGCTTCATCCCTGAGGTTTTTGACTGTAAGGAGGTGGTCTCTTTGTGCACCGAAAAATATATTCCAAGCCAAAGAATTATTCCACTGTGCGACCATTCTCCTATTTCTTTGTCACCTCAGGTATTTCGCAAGATGTTAAAATTTCCAGAGCCAACATTGACCTTTAGAGGAAAAGATTGCAAGTAATTCCTAGAAAAACATGATAACGGGTTGGACATATTAGCCGAGTTCCTTGAAGACCTGATAACAGTTCCCGAATATATCACAAAGTTGCAAGTAAGTTCCTTTAGAAATCCAGTTTGGGAAATTTCTTAGTTGTTTACAAGAATAATGAGACATCCATCCACGACAAGCATTTCCCTTATAATTATTTATATTTTATACTTCACAGTTAAGGAACAATTCATTTTCGATTGGGGGAAGCTAATTTTCATTGGACTATATTCCCAGTTGTCATGATTCAAAGAATCGAATAAATTTTATATGTCATCCTACTTGATTTTCGCAATAATGCATTGTTGTCCATTTCCAAAACTATCTCTTTCCAAGAAAATAAACTGTGGATTCGACCCAGTATCATTCTGGTACCATGCCCTGTGGAGGCACAAAGCCTCCCATTTTTTTTATGAAGTTTTTAATGACTTTGTCTCAATTTTCAAAGATTTCTTGTTAGTTAAGGATGCTTCGTGGATGTCTGGCCAGGAAACCAAGTTTTTGAACAGGAAGGGCACACTTGAACAAAAGGAAAATTAGAGTGTACTAATGGTCTTTATCTCCAAGGAAAATCTTGCTTTCCTTCCATGCCACATCACAAACAAGATGTTTGTTGCAAAAACAACAAGGCAATACAACCATTGGTTGCATTTTTTCCATAACAAGAAAAAAAAAACAGTTCATTCCTCTGCCCTAGAAAGTCAGGGACTTCGTGCGCAGAAACATCAACAAGATTGTCAAATTCGTAGGCCATTTCAAGAACTTGAACCTAACATATGCCAAAAGGATAAAAGGGTTCATCCCTAATGGGATTTTTTGAGAACATTCACTAGTAGTTGGCTTTAGCATCTCTTTTATCCATAGACGCCTGACTGAAGATAGGGACAGTGATTACAACAATCCTTCTTTTGGATATTGTGACGTAGAAACATTGCAAAACACAACTGATTTGTACATACAACAGGGAAAAGTATCCACTGAGAAGAGTGCCTAGTCCCCCGCCAACACTCCCAAGAGCACGATATAATGGAGCATCGCTTCAACAAGTCACGCTAGTAAGAAAGCAACCCATAAATATTCAAATGGAGGGGGAGAGAAGAACCCTCCTCACACAAAAATTGATAGTTCTCACAAAGTTCCACTGATGAAGAAGAGAAAAAACATTGTAGGGAAGGCCAACGAACCCGAAATTGAAAGTGAACAGATACAACTTGAAATTGAAACTGAGCACATCCACAAAGTTGGTCCATATGCAATGGAAATATTTGATATCAACATTTTTTATGAAGATGAATCCTTCATATTTTAGAGCATTGTTTTTTACAGCGAATCTAAAAATATGGTCATTGAAAAGAGAGATGTAACAAATAGGAAAGGTGAACCTCGCATAGAGATTAACTTTAGGAAAATGTGGCCATCCCAAATCTCCCTATTTCACCGCGTAACCAATGATGTTCTTGATGATTCCATTGGAGGAATTGAAGCAAAGAATTCTAGACTGAAATATTGTGTCAAGGAATTTGAGGAGGATTTCATTGTTACCCCAGAGTTTGCCAGTCCTTTAGCAAACAACGTGTCTGCTACCACTGTAGCCAAGATAAAATTATTCTCCACCCTCCTTGCATCATCTAGATCCCTTGTAGAGAATAACATCAAGAAAATAATGTAGCTATTTACTGAAGCGTGGGAAACATCACAAAATATAACTTCCTTCCGAAAGAGGGAAAATGATTTGCACGAACATTTGCAAGAGAATTTAAAAAATGATCAATGTTTCTATGAACAAGTGTTGACCCCTTTTCCCAACCATGCCATGAACACCTCGGATATGAAAAGAAGACAAGATAATATCCTCTCCCCAAAGAGGAACAAACAATTAAAAGCATGTTGGAAAAATAAAATTAAGAACCTAGAGCTCATCGTCGAATCATGTAAACAAGACATATTAGAAAAGGAAGAATTATTCACAAACCTAATCCAAATAGACTTAGCTGGAAGTACTAATGAGTTTCAAGACCCAAACTTAATTCTCAAATCCTTATCAATGACCAAAGAATCCTTCGATGAACAACTTGATATTTTAAAGGGGTTGTCTTTCGAAAAGTTTTACGATATCCTTGAATATCATGTAGATGAGCTCGAGAGCTGGGTACTCGACTATTCGACACACTATGAAGAAATTGAGCAGAGTCTACATAGTATTTCAATGGATCTAAGGAAATTAGAAAACAACATTTTCGACATAGAAATCCAGGATGAAATCAACGTGGCCCCATGAGAAGCCACATTGAAGAATGGTTCCAACAGAGAATAGACAGCCTGATCCAGGAAGGGAAACAACCGTTTGACACGATTCTAGCGACCGTCGATGAAAACAACAAAAACACATCAACTTCATAGTAAGTCTATACTTATGTCATCTTGTTTTCTTTATCAATCTAGTTATTATACCTCTTTTAATAGAAAACTCTAACCAAACACTCATAACTTCCAATTTCTTCTTTTCAGGTCTTCCTCTCTACTATCACACACTTCTTCTTTATACATTCCTAATTCTTGTAATTATTTCTTTTTATGGTTTGTAGGAGCCCCAATCCTATTCTATATGACAAATGCATTTAAATTTATAGTAACAAACATTATTATTTTTTGATAAATTTCAAAGAAAACTAATTCGGGAATGCTAAATGTTTTGTGTCTAGGAACCTTTGTTGCAAGACATTATTAGTATTCTATTGTATTTGAATGTTTAATGGGTATGCTTCAGAAATATGGAACTTTGATAAATTTCAAAGAAAAAGGAACCTTTGTTGCAAGACATTATTAATATTTTATTGTGTTTGAATGTTTGGAACAAAAACATAAATATGGAACAGATTCCAGAAATATTTTTTTGATAAATTTCAAAGAAAACTAATTCGGGAATGCTAAATTTTTTGTGTCCACAAACCTTTGTTGCAAGAAATTCAAAGATAAACATCATAACACTTTTTTAAATGTTAAATATTTCCTATACTATAAAAAAAATTGTATATGATACACACATACATCGAAGTTACTTTTAGTGTTGTTATCTGCAAAATTTCATTTAATTTTACTTTTATGCCTATTCTATTGTATTTGAATTTTTAATGTGTATGCTTCAAAAATATGGAACAGATTTCAAAGAAAACAAAAACCTTTGTTGCAACACATTATTAATATTCTATTGCATTTGAATGTTTAGTGTGTATGCTTCAGAAATATGGAACAGATCCAACCTTTGTTTAATATTCTATTGTATTTGAATGTTTATTGTCTATGCTTCTTGGTCCCTTTTCCCAAGAACCTTTGTTGCAAATCATTTAGAAAAAATGTTTCTAAGTACCATATTTAAACTATATACACCCCAGGAAAAAACTTCCTCGTTTGCATATTAATGTGGGGTCATCTACAAGCCAAATATCTTGTGATTGGCCAATGACACACTGCCACAAAGTCATCCTCTACATGGATACCACATGTACTTCAACTTTCTTCGCACGTGTATGTACTCAGTCCCATTTTAGCAGTGAATTTATTCCCATTCCAACCTGGCAGGGACTATAGTGCCATGTAACACTTGTTATGATAGAGAATGGTGTTTGAAGATATTGTTAATCAAATAATCCATAGCTTCATTGTGACTATATGATTGAAAACATTTTTAGGTTAGTAATCTTGCAGAGACTCTTAAAAATGGATTTTAATTTTGATGTTTATATTTTTCTATATTTTTATTAGAAATAGGGATTTTATATTTTGGTTAATGCATTTATATAAATTTGAGTTAAGGTTTTAAAATTGGATATTTTATAGAGTATATATTTCTATAACTTTTTGTGAATTTCGATAAAAAAATGTTGAGTTTTGGTAGCACACATATGCTACGTATGTTGAGATCCAATGCATAGAAGTTTCTATATTTTCATAGTAAGAAGAGGTTAATGTTTTGAAAAAATTACACCTTCAATGCTTGAAATTGAAATTAGAGTTTGAAATATTTTTATTTTGTATAAGACATATTCCTCTATCTGACAACAAACTTTCATTGGAAAATATAGAGTTCAAATGTGGCTCCTAAGCCCAACACAAAGTGCCATAGAGAAACATAGATTTCCTTTTACTTGTTCATTTTTTAAATTTTATTTTCAATATTATAACCTTGAATGTTGACTAATGTTTGGTAATTTTAGAGGTGATTAATAAATATTTAAAGATATGATTTAATATAGAATATTTTGGGTTACCCCAATAAATGATATGACTTGGGATATCAATAGTAACACTCATGGCCTCATAGTTTAAATATTTGGAAACTCTGTGAAAATTATGGTGTTCCTTGTCAGCTAAAAAATAACATTCAAAGTAAAATAGAAAGACTATAACTGTGGAGAGAAAATAAATAGAGAAAGATCAAAGGAAATATAGTTATAGAAGGAAAATAAATGAAACTAGAATTGGAAAATAACAACAGTAAGAAAACCTATAATACCCCAGACTAAACCTCAATTAAGAATGTACATATGTTTTATAGGATGGTGAGACAAGATAGTATAGTCTAGAGTGCCTGTGAGACTATTAGGCCATAGAACCTATAACATCAAGCCTATCACTGTAATATGTATCACTCGCATTATTAATAAAATACATCACTACTACAAACCAACCAAAAAAGAAAGAGTATGGGGGTGGCTCAGACTCAATGAGAAGGGAAATGGGGATAAGAGTCTAGGAAGCGGGGCTAACCTAAGGGGGATTAATCCCAAGGGAATATTATATTAATATTTCCCAAATCCTAGTTATATGATATTTTTATCCTAAGTTCCTAAGGATGAGGAAGATATCACCAAATGGGGGATGAGGAACATATCAAAAAATGGGGGCAAGTGGATTCAAGGCATTTCGTAGAGTGACAAGTGTCAAGATAGGTACATGAAATATAATGGGTGGATTCTCTCATTATTCGGGGGCATTCACTTTGACCATTGGTACACCTTGCCATCACCATATTCGCACCTGTACTTGAGAATATTTTGGAGTTGTTGGTAAGGAGTAAACCTGGATCTTTGGAGATGAAGAAGAGGGTTGTCAGGACCATGTGCATTTGAAGAGGTGAGGTTTAAAGCCCATGAGCATTCTCTCTAGGGGAGAGAACTGTTGAGAATTTCTTTCCCTATATGTTGAGAAATAACTACATAGCTCTGAGACTTTCTATATTGTCTGTTGTTGAAGCCCTGAAAAGGAAGTGGGGCAGCGAAAGGAATGTTGAGAAAAGAAGGGGTACACTTCCTAGGGTGGGACAAAATGTGGGAAATAAGAGGTTGTAGGCTAGTTGCACTAGTTGGCACCTTGAATTGAGATTTATTATGCTGGTTAGACCTTAGTATGACTTAGGATTCCTTTTCCCTCATGGAGTTTTAGCCCCAACTTGGGGGTGACCTAATGCTAAGATATTATGAGTAGCAGAGTCTATGGTTGGGGGGAAAGTATAAGGTCTACACACAGTTGGTGAATTATTTATATAAGATAAGTGTTTATTTTTTGTTTGTATGAATTTCATGTGATTAATTATGTTATCCTTGTTATGGTTTTTATGGGTTTTTCTATTAAAATTATACTTAAGTGTATACAACATTAGGACTTCATAGGATTGCATAATTGTAATCATATGTAGGGAATATTGTTAATTTAATGGTATGAAAGTGAAAATAATTGAGGTAATGGGATTCAATCAAGTGGTTTGGTATATTACAAAGAGGTATCAAAGCTCAAGGTTCAATATTGAGCTTGCATGGGCCAACTAGCAGAACATTGAATATAAAAAATGTAGAAGTTTAACTTTCAGAGGATGTCTTTGATATGTTTGAAAAAATTACTACATTTAAATTGGGGAAACTTTCACGAGTAATTTGAGGAAATTTATCCAGAGATTAGAAATCCCCAAATTTTAATTGTAATATGAGCAAATTTGGGCATGTAGATGGACGAATTTTAAAATTACAAAGGAAGACACATCGGAATTGGTAAAAACCCCCAATTTCAAAATTGAATTGAAGAAAATCCATTCCCATAATTTTTAACCAGCCATGCATGAGGATAATTGGTTGTCATGGAGGTTTATTTGTCACTTTTCAAAATGAAAAGTGGTCGAATTTTAGAATTATAGAGAGGCCATGGTGAAAATGGGAAAAATTGGAAAAAATCCCCAATTTGTGTAGTGGAAATTCATGGATAATTTAACAATGAATAGTCAAATTGCATGTAAAGAGGATGACTTGATTCCCATAGAGTCTAAGTCATCCATAGAAAATTTAATATGGAGCTACAATGGTAGTCGAGAAAAGAATTTCAAATTTGGGCAGTTTTGTTTTTCAATTTGGCATTTTGGAAAAAACTTGGAAAATTATGGGGTTTTTTTCCATACCATTACATCAAAATGATGTGGATGTCATGTGTCAACTGATGTGGAAGAAGAGTGATGTGTAATTCCATGGTAGTAGGTACATGGTGGTTGGTATGGCAGGTGGTGGGTGATGTGGAGTTGTGGTGGCGAGGTGCCTGCCTGTCTTGCATAACCTTGACTCCAGACCTAAGGTGAAGTTTACAAAATTGCCTAAGTATTAAGACATCATGGAGCATGATGAGACATTGAATTTTTCCTAAGTATTAAGACATCACAAATCATGGTGAGATCTCAAAAATTGACTAAGTATTAATACATCATGGACGTCAGTGAATGATATGAATTTTTCTAAGTATGAGAAATCAATTAGATGGATGGCATCGAGGATATAGATAAGTGAGTCGGGAAAATGCATTAGAAAAATGGTGAAATGATTGGAATCATTTCTAAGTATGGGTGAAAAATAAGGGTACTAGAATGCGAGAGTACATTTTGAAGGCTGCAGAAGTTTGAATGGAGGAAATGATGACCTTAGATCTATGGTGAGATGTTTTGATGGTCGATATTTAATAAAATATCGTATCAAAAAAATGTTGAGTATTAAGATCATGTCAATCATTGCACTAGACAACGATAAAAAATGAACGATCATGATTAAATATGAGGGAATTCTTGAAGGGTCACTGCGCATTGAAGCTATCTTGCATGTGTGATGCAACACCCCCACCTCAACGGGTTTTGCACGACCTCCCAGTATTAGGATCATTCCTTATCTTCCCCTTGAGTTGAATTGTGTAACACCTTGTTTCCCCCAGTTTGTAAAAATAACTGGACTGGCCAAGAACTATGGAAAACTCATAAATGTGAATATGTGATGTAAATGGACCTTGAGGAAAAGGTCAATAAATGTGAATAACATTATGAATTTTATTGCAGGACTGTTGAGAGGGGATGTGTAGAAAAGGAGACCACAATGGCGGTGGAAGGAACCTGGAAAGGTGGCGTTAACTTCCACCGAGAATTAATACCGTATTTGGACTCCATTGGCCCGAAGAACTAAAAGCGGCTTGCTGGCCCCAAATTAAATGTCTCGCAGGCTGGTAGGTAGATGTTTTAATGAGGGATGGGAGGTGAACTGCCCATCCGTAGAGCCGTCAGACCTGACCAGTGCGAGGGTAATCGCACCACACGCAACCTCACAAGAGGATAAGGTGTGGGGTAGAAGCGATTGGGGGGAAGATGCGAGGGGAGAACTTTGACAATATGTAGAGTGAGTGATAGAAAAGAGGAAGGATTGCAACCTTCACTCATGGTCACTGGAAAACAGAGACATAGTCTCACAGCATCGTGGTCTCATCTCGGAGGTGGCTAGTGGTAAATCCACTGGGAGTCGCTAAGCCTATGGTTAGGTGGAAACGAGCACCCCTCTCAGAAGTTGCTTGACCCCTGGTGTTATCTCTGATAAGTGTTCCTCTAGCATCTCAAAATATATATATGTGCTTATTCTGATAATTATGCTCATAAGCTGTGAAACTGTGAATGATTTCATTATAAGAATGACTGTATGGTGTTTTGATCAGTACTAGTAGTTGTATATTTATATGGAAATACTACGTATGGTTTATGTCCTCATGAATTCATTATTTGTGTGCGTACTGATCCAATTCAGACTTCACGCCTGGTTCTCGGGAGGACGATATCCTTATATACCTTAGGTAGTACCCTGAGTAATTCTCCCCATAGAAATACCTTCCTTGAAAAGCCCATCAAGAACCGGGAAGGTGGTTGTGAAGGCGTAAGGCCTTAGTAACCCTGCATAAGGAGGAACGATCCTCTTGAAAACTGAGATGACATCATAAGGATGAATTAATGAATCGACGGATGAGATCCCGTCAGGAGATCTGTGGTCACTCATGACCATCAGATCGGAGGAAGGAGCTGGAAAGTTAAGTACCTTAACCTTATAGGTATTAATCGACGGATGAGATTTCGTTAGGAAATCTGCGGTCACCCACGACCGTTAGATTAATAGGAGAAAGTAGGGCATTAAATGCCTTACCACTTGGTTTTCCTTTGTCTTTGTGGGTAGTGAAGAGTTTAGGACTGTATATCCCCAAGGTTCATGAGAGTATCTAGACCGTGGATCTTTTCCACGCCCAGGGAGTTGTGGAAGAATGCATGGGTAGGAACCATTATGAGCCATCAGATATCGGCTGAAAATCCCAACAGCCATTGGATCTGTCAGGAGTTACCTGAGGGTTAAGACTCTAGTGTATTAGGGTCGAAGAACCCCAGAATATATTTTCACCATCTGATTGATGGAGGCCACGTGTCGTGAGATCTCCCATTTTGGGAAATCAGGAATCGCGGAATCGGGATTCCTGTTGACAAGAGTTCAACATTTTCCATGGTGAAAACCCTGGGACGGATCTGAGCCATTCGATTGACGGAGGCCACGTGTCGTGAGATCTCCCATTTCGGGAAATCTAGAATCACGGAATCGAGATTCCTGTTGACAAGAGTTCGGGATTTTCCATGGTGAAAACCCCGGGATGGATCTGAGCTGTCCGATTGACGGAGGCCACGTGTCGTGAGATATCCCATTTCGGGAAATTGGGAATCACAGAATCGGGATTCTTGTTGACAAGAGTTCATGATTTTCCATGGTGAAAATCCTGGGATGGATTTGAGCCGTCCAATTGACGGAGGTCACGCATCATGAGATCTCCCATTCCGAGGAATCGAAAATCATGAGATCGGGAGTCCTAGTGACAAGGGATCAGGATTTTCCTGGGTGGAAACCCCAGAGCAGTTGTGGACCGTCTGATTTAAGGAGGTGACGTGTTGAGAGATTACCCATTTCGGGGATTGGGGATT
>JZKD02S0482939.1:727275-755708 GCA_000966675.3 Picea glauca | reverse complement strand
TTTGTATATATACTAAAAAAAAATGTGTGCTTGGCTTGCAGGTTAGGTGGAGCTGGAGCTTGGCCCAAATTTGTATACATTTATGTACACACTCCCTCATATTTTCTATATACAGAGTGTTTATGTGTATCTAACCATTTCTGTTACATAACCCCTTTCATGGGTTTCGTTGTATAGGTCAACAAGTTTTAGATTTTTAGGGTTGTTTACAGGACACACAACTTAGCTTTTTGTCCATGGTCAAGAGGATGGGTGGGTAGGTGGCCTTTGGTTCGAGATTTCAAGCCTTGCTCTGATACCATGTGTAAGGCCTCTTCCAACAGAGCCTTATAAAACAGAAATAAATTTAAAAAGAGAAGTGTTGCCCTAACATCTTTACAATTCCTTAGTCAACATATAATAATTCATAACCAACATACAACCATTCAACATAATTAAAAATTTATGAGCATATCATAATAAATTACATAACATAGCATAATAATGAAAATACATACCTCTAACTAATGCTACTACTGTCGTCCTCCAACTTTGCGTGATACTCTGCCCAAAACCATCTAACCTCCCAGCCAGCTAGGAACAGAGCCTATCCGGCTCCCTAGCTCCAGGATTCCGTAAGGATTCCTGGCCCCTGAGCCCAAAACTCCCAGCAACAGGTGTCCCCTATCTCAGTCCTACAACAAGCTTCTCTAGCTAGAAATCAGTAATACAGTCTCCCAATCTCCCCCAAAGTAAAAATGCCCAATACAATCTCCCGTATGAAAATAATGCTCCCTCCAAAAAGCCCCCTTCTCCCGAGTGTTTTCCTCCTCATATCCTCCTTTTCCTCATTCACCGCCTTCTTCCTTTCATTAAGACTCACCCACCTTATCCCTCCATTCAATGCCAACCACCTTATCCCATTCTCCTTAATGGTTCCATCATTCGATATGTTAAGTTTTCATTTAATAAATTAAAATTTATTAAACTTAAATTCATTAAACAAATATCTAATGAGTTAATTAATTAATTAATTAATATAAATTAAACAATTAATAATTCAGGACAATTAATTAATTAATTAATTAAACTTAATATACTTTAAACAATTATTTAACTATGACAATTAATTATTTAACTAGGGTTGTTACACCTATGAAGGAAGCTTTACTGTTCCCTAGGGTTTATTCGCAACAGCTTAGGTGGACGGCTAGGTTTATGGGTATGTTATTTCATAGTTATATTAATGTCCTATACTAGTGCCTCTCCCTAACTTACCTCTCCGTTCGGTCGCAAGGGGAAGGGCAAATAAGAGAATGGAAGTACAACTTCTACATCAATAGAGATGACCTTTTAGTAGACAAAAGGAAGAATTAGTAGATTCCCATCCTTCTAACCTTCCTTCTAAACTTGATTAGGAATTAAGTTTTGATGGATATTAGTATATTAGGAGTACCCTTACCTCTCTTAGTAAATCCTTATCTCTCTTTCTTATTTGCCTAGCTTTTGGAGGCCCGTGGACTTTCTTGCTCCTCTAGCCTACTTTCTCTTTGGATGCTATTTAGAGGTCTTTTGAGTGGAGGTTTATTTTGGATAGGATGATTCTGAGCCCTGGGAGTAGGTCCTAAGGAGGAATGGGAAAAATGCCCTTTCTTTACTTTGGTAACGTAATTGGCCATATTTATCAATAGCTTGGTAACTTCTTCCATAGATAGAGTTCCATGGGTGGGGGTGGGATATGAAGTTTTAGGCTCTTTTCCTCTAGGACTGATTTTCTCACATATAGTGATGGTGAGATTGCTTTCTTGGATGTATGCTTCAGTTAATCAATTAGTAGAGGTAGGTAGGTTGCTTTCCCTATTTTTTGATTGATTTAGGTGTGATACGAGGTATAGCTCACACAACATGGTTCGTGGGGTTAGGGTTATTCAGTCACAGTTAATAAGTCTCGGTATTCAGGTTAGACCGATTGATATCACGCCATGGGGTAGACGAGGGATAGATAGCTTGGCAGGTGAGATTTCTTGGGGGAAGGCAGCTAGGTGTGTGTTCAAACAGAGATGGATAAGGTAAGGAAGAAAGCACGAATTTGGTGAATACCATAAAATTTTTGCAAAAGGAAATCCAAAGTT
This sequence comes from Picea glauca, assembly GCA_000966675.3. Classification (NCBI taxonomy): domain Eukaryota; kingdom Viridiplantae; phylum Streptophyta; class Pinopsida; order Pinales; family Pinaceae; genus Picea; species Picea glauca. Next base: position 753,597 of record JZKD02S0482939.1, on the reverse strand, counting down.
ATAAAGTTGATAATGATAGGCTTATGAAATCCAAGGAGGAAAAAGATGGCTTCAATATCAAGTTGTTATAGAGCTTGGATAGAATTGAGAAGAACATGGATAAGGAGATCGAGTCAAGAAAATCAAGGAGACATAGGTATCATGATGAGAGAAGAAAAACAAGAAGTGTTTACATGCATCACCATCACTCTCCAAGACATTCATCTAGGAGAGCGCACAATATTTCAAGTCTATATCCTATCAGGAATCATAGGTAGAGGTCGGGTGTGGATAAGCTATATGGAGAAATGAATAAGATTAATCCTCCTACTTTTGATGGTGAGCACAAGAAGGATGTTGATGTAGAGAACTGACTACTAGGCATGAGGAAGTACTTTCAATTTGATATTTATTATTCAAAAGAAGAAGGGAGAATTTCCATGCATGACTATGATATTGATCAATGCAACAACTGTCATCTTCCAACACTGTTTCTGCGCATGAGTGAAATATTTCTCAACTCACAATTTCTCAGGATCAATCCTACATATGTACTTTAAATCACAAATCTCTAATAACTTAGGCCTCAATAATATCAAACCTCCATGGCATGGTGAAGTTTTTTCTTTTAGAAAAGTAATCAATAACCGACATTTTCTTCCATCCTCATAACGCTCCACGATAAGATTATTTTCCTGCTAAATCAAATTTTGGTTAGCTATCCACACACTATCCATTTTCTCCCTCGACATATGCATGTTATATGTTATAAAATATAATACATAATCCTCATTTGAATCCAAAATTTCTTAATCTTAAGCTCAAAGATCAAAATCCATTTATTTAAGATCGAAATATAGAAATGCAATGCAAACATGTTATCATCGACAACCTTCGAACTATTCAATTCCTAATAAACATATAACATTGTGCAGGGCTGTGAGGAGGTGTTGAGGCAACAGGTGGAAAGGCAGTGAGTAGGTGGCTCATAGCAAGGCAGCTTGAAAAATATTACTAGTGTGCAGGTTAGTTGTTAGAGCTTGCAAAGTAACCAGTAATATAATCACTGGTTGATTGCATGTCAATTGTTAGAGCATGCAAAGTAAAAAAATTATTACAATCACATTGGTATTAGTGAAATTTATTTCCCACATCTCGAGTCCCCATAACTATGCCACCGTATCGGAAATAACACCTTCATTTCCACAACGAATAGAAATAGAGATAAATAAAAATATTTGTTTCAAGTAATTGTGAAAATCGAAGTTATACCAAAAACTTTGCATAAAATGGAAGTCAACTAGCGATTGATATAAGTCAAAAGAGAAATAGTCCCATGTAATATGTGAGGCTATTTTTAATAATGTTGGTTTTATTAAAAAATTTAAGGTTTAGATTAGTCATTAATATTTATGTGAATACAAAATTTATGTGTTTTAAGTGATGTTAATTTTTTTAAATGAGTTTTGGAAGGGCTAAAAGGTTTTCGTAAGTAAATGGATTTAAATGATTTTTCATAAGTAAATGGATTTAAATGTTTAAATAAGTATAGAATTTAGGGTTAAATATTTAAATAAAGGTAATATATTTTATAAAGTTAAAAATTGTATAAGGTTTATAGAAGGGTGTAGGATTTATGTTTAAAGAAGAGAATCCTCAAAATAGGTATCATGAAAGAACATTTTGATATAAATATTAATGTTAGTGTGGTTTTATAATGGAAAATTCACTTAAAAACATTAATGTTGTAGTGGTTATAAAATGACAAATAAAGGTTTTATCAAGGAAGATTATACTCTTTTTTAAAAAGATGATGGACATTTGAGTTGTTTTACACATCTACTTAAAAAAAATAGTAATTATGAAAAATAATGTTAGTGAATTATAAGTGAATTTACTAATTTATGTAGTTGAAGTAAAGCTACTAATTTATTAGATCAATTTGCATAAAATCAAAGTGAATTTGAAACTATGTGCTTAAGGGCCTAAGTAGGTATGGAAAGAAATTGAAAGCCTAACTAGTTTGAAACCCCAATGGTAAGGAGATACAATTGAAGTATTTTTAAGGAAATGACACAAAATCTTGCAAATCTCTYCCTTAAGCTTGTTTTAGAGAAAAATGAAAAAATATTTGAGGGCAAKGACACTTTTCCTTTCAAATGTGCTTCCCAATGACTCAATATTTTAAGTKCCTTTCCTCAATTCTCATTTGTCCCTCATTTTGATTAGAAACAAAAMWTWATAYAAACAAAAACGTTCAWTGGACCTTCTTCAATGGATCRTATCAAGGTGTTCCACTGGGGATTAATTTTCTTCTCCCAAAATAATTTTCTTGGTTTCAAAGATGAGACTGATCAAACTAGAAATAACCATAGTGAAATCAMAACCCTTAAATTGGTTCTAATCCTTTGTCTTGAAAAATAAATCACACAACTCCAAGTTCTTRACGAATCCCTCTTATTGATCAATTGGATGAAAGGATAATTTGTGCTAGTAAAYTTTATGCTTCAACCACTATTCCGCAACATCAATAATTTACAAACTACCTTTYCCCACATCACTTTTGCTCATSTATACAAGGTCAAAAASTATGAAGATAATARACTATCTAAGGAAGGAYCGATGCTACAAGAAGGCACTTGGGAGATTAATGAGGCCCATCAAGAACAACATAATTSTTATTTTCAGGAGTCTTAGGTTTAACTTTCTCATTTTTTCAAAGCTTAAATTTTGAATGCCTTGTATGTGCTTGAGAAAATTCTTTGCACTCCTTATTTTGAACTATATAAAGTTGATGTATTGAGCTATATCTTTATTTAAATTGTAAATAGATATTTCTTCTAGTAAAGTTTTAAATAAATAGATATTTCTTCTAGCAAAGTTCGACTACCCCTAGATCTATACCAGGCATACGTATTTTTACTTTTATATCATTATTTTTATCTTACAAATAGTCATAACTATTTTCTATAAACAAACCTCTTGATTGTTTTTTTATATTCACTCAACAAGAATAGTTTACAATACCATCCTAACATTTTACTCATATAATTTTGTTGCCTTTAACTATTTTTTTCTAAACTCAAAAAATAATATATATATATATATATATATATATATATATATATTAGAAAAATAGATTTTTATGGGAGGGTGTACATATCATAAGTAACTCCTTACAAAGTAAATAGTGTTCCACTATATTAAATATTATTGTACAATGTTAGATTATTAAACATTATTGTATAATGTTAGATTATAACATGTACTTAATCCAAAATAAAGAAGAAATTACATAATTAAACATTAGATGTAATTTTTATGAATATTTTGTTTTTAATGTTAAGACAAATGTTATTATGATAGAGAATGGTGTTTGAAGATACTGTAAATTAAATAAACCATAGATTCATTGCGAGTATATGATTCAAAACATTTTTAGGTTACATAATTAAATATTAGATGTAATTTTTATGAAGTTTTTGTTTTTAATGTTAAGACAATGTTATTATGATAGACATTGTTGTTTGAAGATATGGTTAATTAAATAAATCATAGCTTCGTTGTGAGTATATGATTCAAAACATTTTTAGGTTGGTAATCTTGTAGATCCCTTTTTAAAAAATAATTTTTTGTTTTGGTGTTCCTATTTTATTTTTAGTTTTGGTGTTCATATTTGTTGTGCAACGAAAGCATAAATTAACTAGATTTAAATGACACAAATTACAAGACAAAGACAACAACAATCACATAAAATTAACACATCAATTTTACGTGGTAAAACCCTATCCAGGGAAACATCCATGGGACAATGATATTTGGTTTATTTATCATTAAAGGGAGAGATTACATCAACCAAACCAGGCTTATCACTCACACTCAACCCCCCAAGCCTCTATGGACGTACATGGATTTATAGAACCTCTCAAATAGTTACATAGAAGTGATTACATTAATGCAGATCCAAAAAATTGGGTGATTTGTTTCAACAACAAACTAATTTAAAGGAGCCACTAAATCTACTACAATTCACAAAATCGTGGGAATTTTTTGGGCATATCTCAACATTCTCCACCTTGAGAACAATTAACCTGAATACGATGTCCAATTTATTCATCACTTACGTTGCAAGCCAAGACAAGATAAGCACCACTGCAACTTCTCTAATAACATTGGTTTCTTGAACTCATCTGTATGATTTTCTCGAGTTTGGTTTTTCTTAGAGATCACTCCACCTCCAACATGTCTTCCAAAATGATGCTTTGAGAAATATCCTGAGGTAAATCTCCTTCTATGCAATGTCTTCCTTTTCAAAATGTTTTGAACATAAACCAACCTTGTCATGTGACAAACATAACATGACATTGTAATCTCACGAACAAAACCCAACGTTGCAACATGACGAACATAGTAATGTTGCAATGTGACAAACATAGTAGCATCACAATCTGACAAATATAGTAACGTTGCAATGTGACGAACATAGTAGCCTCAGAAGCTAACAAACATAGTAATGTCACAATGTGATGAACATATCCATATTGTCACAATGTGACAAGTGTAGCCTCATCGTCGCAATGTGTCACAAACATCTTGACATCATATTTATGACAAACATCTCCAAATGTCACAATGTAACAAATTCATAACCCATTGTTGCAATGTATTAATACTTTATTAATGTATTAATTAATAATGTAATGTGAAAAACATAACCCATTGTTGTAGTGTATTAATAATTTAGAAATGTATTAATTAATCATGTATGAATGTATGAATTAATTAATACATTACAATATAGATTAATGTATTAATGTCATTCATAGTCATGGTCAACCATGGCCATGGCTAGTCATGGTCATCTATGGACAACAACTCTCAAACATGGTAAACCATTGTCAACCATGTTCAACCACAATCAACCATGGTCATGGTCAACCAATTTCAACCATAGTGAAGTTCATGCATAGTGAAGGTCTACAGAAGTTAACCATGGTCATGGTAAACCAAACTTTTCATATAAAATTAGATATAATTTTTCATTAAAATTATGAATTTCTAAAATTTTACAAATTTAATATTACATATTGAATTTGTTTGGCTTTGTAATGTCCCTTTCCGACTGAGGACTCCAGAGATGAGGGATTAGTAGTCTAAACATCCCTTGTATACTATAGCTAGGAAGAAACAGGGAAGAATGTTCATTTGATGTCATTTCACTAGGGAAATGTTATAATTTGAGAGTGACATTAAGTGACTAAGTGGAAAAAGGTAATTAAGTGCTTAAGTGAATACTAAATCAAAAAACTTAGGAAAATCACTTAAGTGAAAATTCAATGAATAATTAGGGTTTCAGTGGATATAAGGAGAGGAAAAGTGACCTAATGGGTCATTATTGATCATTTGAGAATTCAAACTAGAGCTCTGAGGAGAAACCTAGATTCATGTGAATTTGAGGATACTTGTGGATTCCAGGAGGAAGACACCAAGGGATTGGATTTGGTGTTGAGAGACATGCCCTAGCCAATCAGGGAGAGTACAAGGGTTTTCCATTGCTTTCATTACAGATCTACAGTCATATTGAGTTTGGATATCAAATATCTAGCTCCATCATCAGATTCCAACGTGAGTTCTAGAGGAGACATCAGATGTATAGTGGGTTTCTTTTCCTGAGGAGGCTTAGCGAACCTACACTCATAACCCATTTGAGATCAAGAGGAGGCACTTCATTTGAGCCATCCAACATATTTTTTCAAGCCTTCTAACCATCAGGGTGTTACATTCATTTAGTGGATTTGCATAATGTTTGACAAATAGAGGAGAGATCAAAGATTCTCATATCTACTCATTGAGAGGACTATCGAGCCAGATTCCTTCCGACCCATTGGAGAGGGAGGTAGGGTGATCCATTCGAGATAGGTTGCATCATATTCTAATGGTGGAATATTCTTGGGTGACTCTTTCATTGTTATCCATTGTGAGGTAATTCCCAACAGTTGGACATATTACTTCTGGTAGTGACCGAGAGATCCAAGAGACTAGCAGTGGAAAATCCATCCAGGGTGAGTCTTCTAGGGAAGAAGGTGACTTCATTGGGACAAATCACATCATATTTAGAGGAGTCTTGCTCGTGCATGCATTAGATTCATCTACCGGTATCAGATCGAGTGTTGCATGCAATAATAAACCCACACATGTCACAGATCGGGATTGCATGCCAATGATCTAGTGACGCATGTTAGTTCTAGGTATTGTTCCATTCTTTTACTAGTATTCGAATATAGATCTATTCATTTGAAGGAATAACTGGATATTGGTTTGGTTATTTTTACATGCATGCAGTCTCTGTGTGAAGTTTTGTACATGCATGCCATTATTGTAATTGCTTGACTATTCAATATATATTAAACAAGTTTTTCCACCTGAAACCACATGAAAAATCACCACACATGTTAAATTCAATTTATTAAACATAGTCATAAACCTAAATAACCCATTCAACCACCCAAAGAGTATCAAATCTATGACATATAGGGTTAGTAGTGATCCAAAAATGGAAGGAATTAATAACAAATTGACATTAAAAATATGCTCATGAATGATTAAAGAGTTCAGATATGATATACCATGCTGCAAATAAGAGAAGATAACAACAAAAATAAAGAGAAATAGACAACAAGAACTTGTTAATGGAGTTCACCAATGTGTGGCTACGTCTCTGGGCTCGCTTCCAAGTGGAGGACGTCTTTATTGATCTTTAAATGCTCAAGTTATCTTTACAATGGTTCTTGTTATTACAAATAGGCTTTTGATATGTTGTACAATACCTCCTTGTGCATATGCACACATGCCTCAACATTCTCCTCTCAAAACATGACTAAATACCCCGCAAAGCATGCGAAATGGGCCATTAAATCAAACTCATCTTTACATTCCCTACATACAAAGTACCCTCTAAAGCTCAATAAGTTTGGTTTATATAGTTTTTAGGATCATTTGGAGAACCTCAACTTCCCACAAAGATCTGGCCTCTTTTTGGGAACAAATGACCCTCCAAATGGCCAAGAAATCTCCAAAAACACCCAATCTGGGCCAACACTATAGTAAAATAGGTACTCTATTACAAAAAATTAAAATTAGCCCCTCTGGCCTGGGCGTGCACACCTGATGCAGGGTTATATGGATTAATATGGCCAAGCACCACCCCCTTAGAGGATGCGTGCTGGCCCTTACCTCCACTAGCTCCAGTCGCATGTATATATGATAGTACCGAGGGTCTAATTGGCACACTCAACTGCTGGTCATAGCCCCAATTTGTATGGAATCAATTTCCATTGGTGGTTAAGCCCTATCCCATGGCCCCCATGCCCATAGATTATCTGTGTAGTGGAGAGCCAAACTGTTGACATGTGGGTTGTATGGTAGCAATGTGATCACGGGCTAGGGCTAGACCCCAACCCCCTTCCGCCTCCGCCCATACAATAATCACACTTTAAATATTTTAATGTGGAATTGGTATAACAAGTCACACGGTGGTGGGTTGGTAACCAGCCCGCCCAAAGTGCTCCCCTTGCTAGATGTCCCGAGGTCGAATCTACTAGAGTCCAACAATCCCTTTTACATCCTACCAACAAATGATGGGGTGCCACATGGCTACCCATGTCTAGGCCACATGGCACCGTTTAACTTGGTTGTGAATGGGACACTAGTCCAATACTGAATGGTCCACATCTACCACACTTTCCCAATCATCATACCCATCCTCTTCCACATCAGCTTCCAAGTGTCACGATGCCATGTCAGTATGATGAAGTCAGCATGATGTCATGTTGATGTCAACATTGACTTGTTTCCTGTTCACTGTTGACTTTTTTTCTGTTTTGGAAATCAATCAAAGTGTGATAACTTTGTCATACAGTGTCTGTTTGAGGAAGTAAATATATGGCTAGAATCAAAGCGATGATTCGGATGCAATGGAATTAGTTTCATTTGATTCCGAGAACTTTCATTTTTGAGCATTTTCTGGACCTGAGGAGCCTCTTAGATCATTCCTCCCTAGTTGGAAGCTTTTGTACCACCAAAAATTTGGTATCAGTTGGTAAATAAGTGAGGATACTATGTCCTCACTTTTTCGATCTCCATCCACTTGGCCTGACTTGTATTTGTGCCCTTCAATCCCACTCAAATATACTCCGCATCGCCCCTGCGAGACGTACAGTCTCTTTTGTCCAAAATGGTGTCTTCCTGCAACTCAGTCATATACTCAGGAGAAAAATCTTCTATGGTAGGAATCTGAACATTCTCTCCTTGATCCTCGATCATAGGAGGCTCATACAATCTCAATTTTTCCACATTTACAATTGAATACATTTTCATTTATGGAGGCAATTCTAACCAGAAAGCATTAGTACTAATCTTGTCTAAAATTTTGAAAGGACCATAATGAATTGGTTTTACCTTTTTACCTTCTCCTTGCATTCGTTCCTTGTTGATGTATAACCAAATTTGATCTCCTTATTTGAAATGATGATCAAATCGATGCATATAATGCCTTTCCTTGTACTTGGCTTGGATTTTCTCCAACTATTCATGTACCGCCTGATGAATCAACTGGAACTGTTCAATGAACTTTGTAGCCCCATCCACATCATTGTGTCCTTGTACTGCAATGTCTTTCCCAAAGACAAAATCTAAAGGAGATTTTGGCAAGTACCCCAAACATGTTTCAAATGGAGATATCTAAGTAGAAGAATTCTTGGCTCAATTATATGCATGTTGCACATAACACAAATGTTCATCCCAAAGCTTAGGATGTTTGTTGCAATATGCCCGAAGTAGATGCAATACTGTTCCGTTCACCACCTCTATCTACCCATCCGTTTGTGGATGAAATTTTGTTCTCTTATTTAGCCTGGTGTCCATAAGTTCCCACAAGCTTGACCAAAATTTCCCCATGAACCTGGAATATCGATCAGATACAATAGAAGTAGGTAACCCAAAATGAACCCATATATTTTCAAAGAACATTTGAGTTGTTTGTTCAACTGTGACTTTATTTTTACAAGGAATTATAACACATGTCTTGTTGAACATATCCACAACTACATACAAGTAATCATGAACTTTTCTAGACATATGCAATCCCCCCACAAAATCCATAGATACACTTTCCCATGGTCTAGAAGGAATAGGAAGTGGATTGTACAATCCTAGCTTTCTATTACTTAGTTTTCTTATTGCACACATAGTACATCCTTTTACATACTTAGACACATTTTCATGTATTCTAGACCAATAACAAAATATTTGTAACTGAGAAACTATTTTGTCTACACCAAAATGTCTTGCTATAAGAGAGGTATGCGCCTCCTTGATCACATGGACCCTTTTACTTTCTGGAATACATAATTTTCCCAAATGATACAAAACTTTTTATTTAATATGATAATTCAATTCTTCTTCTCTTTTACCATGACTTAAAGTTGCATAGACTTCCTTAAAATATTTGTCCTTGGCATATTGTTCAATGTAACTTTCATGAGTAATTGAACTGTTCTTAAGGATTGTATCAATTGTACTAGGAGGTCTTGATAACATATCAACAACTTTATTATGAATTCCCTTTTTATATCTAATGACCAAATTAAATTGTTGCAAAAACCCCATCCATCTAAAATGCCTTGACTTTTGTATCTTAGTTTGTGATTGTAGATAATGTAATGGTTGATGATCGGTATGTATTATTGTTTCTTTGCCCATTAAGTAATGTTTCCACTTTTTAATAGTTTGTACTAAAGCTTACAATTCTTTATAATAGGTTGTATATTTAATTATTGATGTAGTGAAGGTCTCAAAATGATAGAATATGGGCTTTCAGTGTTGCATCCACACTGACCCCAAGGCGTAGTCACTTGCATCGGTTTCAATTTCAAAAGACTGTTGGAGATATAGAAATGCTAGAACAGGACCTGCACTAATCTTTACTTTCAAAGTATCGAAAGCCTTTTTTTGGATTCCTCCCCACTGAAATCCTCTTTTCACACTTGTCAATGCATGTAAAGGTGTTGCAATTAGAGAGAAGTTTGCAATAAAATTCCTCCAATACTGTGTTTCCCCCATGAAGCTTCTTACTTCAGTTACATTTGTAGGATTTGGCCAATTTACAGTGACCTCAACATTAGGGGGATCAATCTTAATCTCTCCACCCCCTACAATGTAACCCAAATATATAAGAGATGTTTTTCCAAATTCACATTTTGACAACTTTACAAAAAGTTTCTCTCTCTAAAACACCGCAAGTATATTCCTCACATGCTAGACATGTTCTTCCCTAGTCCTACTGAAAATAAGAATATCATCTAAGTAGAATATTACAAACTCATCAATGAATGGCCTAAAAACATCATTCATTACCTACATAAAAGTAGTAGGTGCATTAGTAAGCCCAAATGGCACTACTAACCTTTCAAATAATCCTTTTTTTGTTTTAAAAATGGTTTTCCATATATCCTGTTCAACAATTATGATTTGATGGTACCCACTTCTTAAGTCTAACTTAGTAAAATAAACCACATGTTTCAATTGATCTAATAAATCATCAATGTGAGGCAAAGGGTAATGATTTTTTACCGTGATCTTGTTCAAGTCTTGGAAGTCCATGCACATGCACCATGTGCCATCTTTCTTTGGCACCAGAATGATAGGTGACCCACATGGGGAAGCGCTTGTTCTGATGACCCCTTGTTCAACCAACTCTTGTACCTATTTATTTATCTCTACATTTTCCAAAACTGATAACATATACATTCCAATGTTAGGAAAAGGAACATCCTATTGCAACTATATCTCATGTTCAACTTGTCCCTTTGGAGGGAATCCTTTCGGGACTTGAAATATCTCATCATAGTCATAAATAATTCTAACTAAGTCATCTTTCAACTTTGTATCACAATATTTGAAAGTATCAATTCTAACAGTGTATTTAGCTTTTAAAACCATTAGTAAATATTTCTTACTGCCATTTACAATTCTCTTCATTTTCCTGGAGTTGATTAGTGATAGATTCAATTTCTTTTGATGATCCCTTACAACATATTAATTTCCATCTTTAGTTAATTGATACTTATTGTCTTCACGATAGAATATTTCCTTTCTATCATACAGATAAGAAATCCCAAGTACAATACCACATATATCTAGTGGAACCACATCCAACTCAACCTCATCTATAAACTATGAATTGATAGCAAAATTTAGAACACATTGTCTATTCACTTGCAACTGATTATCATTATGAATCCATTCTAAAGGATATGGTTTCTTATGAGGTTTAGTGATTAATCCTAACTTTTTAACTATTGTCTCTGATATCAAATTTACTTGTGAGCCACTGTCAAATAGAGTATCAATTTTTGTATGTTTGGAAATTAATCTTATGTGGAAAAGTTTTGTTCGTTTGACCTCATCAACTTCATTATCAAATTTTAAATACTAAACTGAAGAACTTGCACTAGATTCATAATTTTTACCTTTGATTCTCGTGACTCTAACCTTGGTCTCATCTCTTGAATCGAACCCCAAATCTCTTTGAGTTGTTGCATTCGTCTTTGACTTCCCTTTATTTACGAACTTTGTTGGTTTCAATTATGGGTGAAGGATCCAACAACGATCCTCACTATGGCCTTCTTTATTACAATGAGTGCATGTAGTTTTTTCCTTCTTCATTGTATTATTTTTATTCCCTTTGAACTTCTCTTTACCCTTGCCTTTGAATTTTCCTTTAGTAGGTTTAAATGATTTTACAAAATCAACATTTACATTCTTGCCTCTAGATTCAAGATGAGTCACTTTCACACACACCTCATCTAAAATAGTTGGATTAAACATAAGAATCGTATGTCATAAATAACTATGCAAACCACCTATATGTTAAATTTGGCAGCATCGAAAATCATTCTCCAATGAGAGGCCATATGGGCCACCCTGAGGCTAGCCAGGGAGATTTAGAGAATCAACCAATCTTGTGAGGTATTGACAAAATCCAGGGGGAAGATACAACCTTTGTGAGTCAAACCAAAGGTCAGGACGAACGCAATTCTATGTGAGTCTAATGAAAAAGTCAGGGGGAATGTACAACCTCTATGAGCATAGACAGTATAGTGAAAAAGTCAGGGGGAATGTACAACCCCTCTGAGCATAGTTAGACTAATGCAAAAGTTAGGGGGAATGTACAACCTCTGTGAGCCTAGTCAAACCTTGTGAGCCATGAGCAAAGTCAAGGCATCTAGCAAAAGTTAGGTTGAATATAAAATTTCTATAATCTAGAAACAAACGATATTCCTGATATTGAAAATGATATAAATGTATTGATATAGTGCATGGGCACATGTAACATTATCCACCATGAAGAGAATTTTGAATTTCCTTGTAAAGAGTCGAGTTGTAAATGAACTCTCAAGTCTAGTTATATTTTTGACCTAAAGTGCAATGTTGAGTTGTAACTGAAGTCTCAAGTCTAGTTCTATTTTTGAACTAAAGTGTAATGCTGAGTTGTAACTAAAGTCTCAAGTCTAGTTCTATTTTGGAACTAAAGTGTAATGTTGAGTTGTAACTGAAGTCTCAAGTCTAGTTCTATTTTCGAACTAAAGTGTAATGTTGAGTTGTAACTGAAGTCTCAAGTCTAGTTCTATTTTTAAACTAAAGTGTAATGCTAAGTTGTAACTAAAGTCTCAAGTTTAGTTCTATTTTCAAACTAACGTATATAAGTCTCAAGTCTAGTTATATTTTCGAACTAAAGTGTCATGCTCAGTTATAATTGAAGTCTCAAGTCTAGTTCTATTTTTGAACTAAAGTATACCAATATCAATTCTAGTTCTAAGTTAGAACTAAAGTATGAAGCTGATTTATGATTAAAGCATGCAAAAAAGTTACTATTTCAAGCCTCTACTCTTCTCCTCTTCAGACTTTATAAGCAGATGTTGAACCCTCTCTTCAAAACAGTTTGATATGCAGGTTAAGGGTGAAGCAATAGATGTGCGTATCAATGATAAAGAGGAAGCATACCAAAAAAGGATATCAGTGTTGTATATAATAAATAGAGGCTACATATCAGAGGCATATATCAACAACATATCTGTGTTGTATGTCAAAAATAGAAGCAACATATCAGAGGTGTATTTCAGCAAGGTCTCTTAGGTCTTTGTCAGGTTAGAGTCATCTTGGAAAGCTATTTAAGAGAAAAAAATTCATGGTGGATATTTGTAAGTGATCTTACATTATTAATGCAATAAAGGAATATCGTTTTCTAGGGTTTTTCTCCCTGTATAGGGTTTCCCCGGGGTATATGTGTTGTTGATGTGCATGCTTACTTATCTACATAGTTATTTCTATTCGGTTATGATTTGGTATTATTGAAGTGTATTAAGATGGAATCAAAGTGTTGAAGAAAATAAAATAATTAATCCACATAAGAAATCAAGATCATAATTTAACATGGTATCAGAGCTTAGGGTGTGTTAAACATGTTGAAGTGCAGCAGAAGGTACACACAGATCCAAGCTAGCTTGATTAAGTTTCCAATGTGAAGTCCATGGCATCCTCCATTTCAGTTAGGGTTGAGGATAGGCTTGAAGGAGATACCAACTTCAATGTGTGGAAGCTTCGGATAACAAATATCTTGCAGGAGCATGATCTAGAGAAGTATGTGACCACAATGGAAAAGGAACCCACGAATAATGCAGGAAGAGAAGACTTTAGGAAGAGTCAAGAAAAGGCCAAGTGAATCATCTTTGACTCATTCAAAGATAGTATAATGCCTCCAATGACTTCATTAATGAATTCCAAGGAATGTATGGATACCTTGGTGAATTTGTATGAGAAACAAGCTCCAAGTCAGAAGAGGACACTTAAGCACAAGATTAAGTATTTGAATATGGAAAAGGGTGAATCAGTGGCATCTTTCTATTCTATGATAGCCCAGATTAGAGATCAGCTTTTGGTCACAGGGGTGACAATGGATGATGATGATTTAGTGCAAGCCATTTTTGACAGTCTTTCTTTTTCATGGGAGACCTTCTTATCCAGTGTAAGTGGGAGAGAGATTCAACCCACATTTGATAGGTTATTGCATGATTTCCTCCAGGAGGAGAGTCGCTCAACTACTAGTAGCAAGCCAACAAAAGAAGAGCACTCAGCTTTAGCATCAAGATTCAATGGAAAGAAGAAAGGAAATTTCCAGAAAGGATCTCAGAGGAATCCAAACATCAAAGGTACATTCAAAGGCAAGAGTATTGATACATATAAGATTAAATTCTTTAGTTGTAATAAGTTGGTTCATTTTGCTAAAGATTATTGGTCTGGAAATAAATATCCAAGGAAAGGGAAACATCATGCCTCAACTGCTGAGGATGATGAATCCAAAAGAAAACAGAAAAGTCCTTCTAATGAGAAAGAAAATAGAAAAGAATATTACTTGGTTTCTGCCTTATCCATTTCAGTTTTCACGGGGCTAAAAAATTTGTTAGTAGACAGTGGTGCATCAAAGCACATGACAGGGTACAAGGAGTTCCTCTCATATTTCAAGTCAAAATGTTTTGTAGAGCATGTTGAGCTTGGGGATGACAAATGTTACAAGATACAGGGAGTAGGCTCTATCTCCTTCAGATTGGAATCTAGGGATAGACTTCATGTTGATGAAGTATTATATGTTCCAGGGCTCAAGAAGAATCTATTATCAGTTGCAACCCTTGAGGACAAGGGATATTGGGTGATCTTCAGGTATAGGAAGGAACTATTATGGGATAAAGGTAGCCACTTAAGTACAACAGAACCCATTGGAACTCACAGTGGAGGAGAGTACGTCATATCAGGATAGTCAGTTCAGGCATTGGCTCATGATGCGAGTAGCTCTAGTGAGGTGTGACACAAAAGGCTTGGACATATTCATTACAAACCTCTTCCAGATCTACAGAACATGGTATGTGGCATGCCCTCTATTTCTCTGAGTAAAAATGAAATTTACAAGGGATGCATGTGGCAAAAATATAAAGAAAGAATTTCCTAGTACTGACAACAGAGCTCAAGGCATCTTAGATCTGGTTCATTCTGATGTATGTGGTCCCATGGCATCTCCATCACTCAGTGGTTGTTTGTATTATGTCATTTTTATTGATGATTACTCAAGAAAATGTTGGATATATTTCCTTAAAGATAAAAGTGACACATTTGATAAATTCAAAGAGTATAAAGCCTTTATTGAAAAGTAGATAGGGAAACACATCAAAATCCTTAGAAAAAACAATGGAGGAGAGTTTTAATCTCTCCATTTTGAGTATTTCTGCAAGTCAGCAGGAATCAAGAGACAGTTGATCGCACCATATAACCCTAAGAAAAATGGAGTTGTTGAGAGGAAAAACAAGACAATTTGTGAGGCAGCGAAAGCAATGATGTTTGACTAGGATATGTGAAATTCCTTATGGGAAGAAGCTACCTCCACTTCCATGTATATTTAGAATAGGTGTCCACATGTTGTCTTGAAGGAAAAAACTCCTGAAGATTTCTTCTCATGGATCAAACCTGAAGTAGGGAATCTAAGGATATTTGGGTGTCCTGTGTATGTTCATGTCCCTAAGGAAAAGAGGAAAAGGATGGAACCCTCAGGAAAGAAAGGGGTTTTTATGGGTTATAGTGAGAACTCCAAGGATTACAACATTTATGTACTAGGTCAGAGGAAAATAGAGGTAAGAAGAGATGTGACTTTCCATGAGGAAGTTGCATTTAAGAAATCCATAGAGCTTCAACAAGAATTAGAAGCATTTAAGCCTGCTTCACCCTCTTCTAAAAATTAAGAGTCAAATGATCAGAGGGAGGAACCTCGTGAAGGGCCAAGTAATGAGCCCCTAGAACCTTTTAAAGTGTTAGAAAGAACTCTTGAAGAATATCCATCCAAAAGGAATCCAGGGCGGCTTAAAAAAATAATGCAGGAAGCAGAAAGGATAGCTTCTCCCAAAGGAACTTTCAGGGAAAGGAAGAGACCTCTTAGGTTTGGAGGTTATGTTTCATTGATGAACAAAATTAGTGATGTTGAACCTTCTTCATTTGAATAAGCATATAAATTACAAGTATGGAAGGATGCCATGCTTTAGTAATATAGGTCTATTATAAAGAACAATGTTTGGGACATTGTGTCGAGGCCAAAATACAAATCAATGGTTTCTTCCAAATGGATCTATAAGATCAAACATGCAACTGATGGAAGTGTTGAAAATTTCAAAGAAATATTTGTAGCCAGAGGATTCACTTAGAAATATGGAATAGACTACGAAGAGACTTTTTCTCCTGTAGCCATGTATACCTCCATTCAAACTATTATTGCTTTAGCTCCCGTTCTTGGTTGGAAACTACATTAGATGGATGTAAAAAAAACATTCTTGAATTGAAAGATTGAACATGAGGTCTTTGTGGAACAACCAGATGGTTTTGTACTACATAAAGAAGGAAATCATGTATGCAATCTAAGGAAGGCCTTGTATGGTCTTAAGCAGGCTCCCAGAGTTTGGTATGGCAAGATTGATGGCTTTCTTAAAAACCTGGGCTTTCAAAAACGTGATCTTGATGAAAATATGTACTTCAAGGTATGAGGTAAACAACCTGTTATACTAATCCTGCATGTTGATGATCTCTTTTTAATAGGAGATGAAGGGATAATAGTCTGGTGTAAGAGGGAAATATCCTCATAATTCAAGATGAAAGACTTAGTATTGATGCATTACTTCCTAGGATTAGAAGTATGGCAAAGACATGGCGCGATATTTATGGCACAAGGAAAATACATAGTGGATGTACTAAAGTGGTTTGGTATGATGGATTGAAAATCCATGTCTACTCTGATGATTACCAACCTGAGGAAGCTGCATGATTCTAATACATGTTCATATTTGGTTGATCCCACCATGTGTAGTAAGATGATTGGATCATTGATGTACATGATCCACACTAGGCCATATATATTCTATGCAGTGAGTGCAATGAGTCAGTTCATGACTGAACCGAGACAGAGACACTGGGTAGCAACAAAGCACATCTTTAGATATCTCAGAGGGACCATTATTTATGGTTTGAGATATACATCCAGTGGTGGTTTATTTCTGCATGGGTATGCAGATGCTGACTGGGCAGGAATCCCAGTGGATCGGAAGAGTACTTCCAGATACTGCTTCAGTTTAGGATCCGCTATGATCTCTTGGTCAAGCCAAAAGCAGGGATCTATTCCACAGAGTACAACAGAGGCTGAGTATATTGTAGTAAGTGATGCTAGAAAGGAAGCAGTATGGCATAGAAAATTGGTTTCTGGGTTTTTTGGTGACAATCTCGAGATGATGGTGGTTCACTGTGATAATCAAAGTTGCATAAAATTGACAAAGAACCTGGTATTTCACGACAAGTCAAAACATATTTACATGAGGTACCACTACATCCGAGACTTGGTCCAGATAAAAATTGTAAAGTTACAGTACATAGCCATGAGCGAGTAGGTAGTTGATATCCTGACCAAGCCTCTGACCTCGAGATAGTTTGTGCAATTGAGAGGCAAGCTTGGTGTGGCTGAGAATGACTCCCTTGCTAAGAGGGAGTGTTAAATTTGGTAGCATCGACAATCATTCTCCAATGAGAGGCCATATGGGCTACCCTGAGGCTAGCCAGGGAGATTTGGAGAATCAACCAGTCTTGTAAGGTATTAACAAAATCCAGAGGGAATGTACAACCTTTGTGAGTCAAACCAAAAGTTAGGAAGAATGAGATGCCATGTGAGTCTAATGAAAAAGTCAGGGGGAACATAAAACCTCTGTGAACATAGATAGTCTAGTGCAAAATTCAAGGGGAACATACAACCTCTTTGAGCATAGACATACTAGTGCAAAAATCAGGGGGAACGTCCAACCTCTGTGAGCCTAGTCAAATCTCGTGAGCCATGAGAAAAAGTCAAGGCATATAGAAAAAGTTAGTTTGAATATAAAATTACTATGATCTAGAAACAAATGATATTCCTAATATTGAAAATGATATAAATGTATTGATCTAGTGCATTGGCACATGTAACATTATCCACCATGAAGAGAATTCAGAATTTCCTTGTAAAGAGTTGAGTTGTAACTGAAGTCTCAAGTCTAGTTATATTTTCGAACTAGAGTGTAATGTTGAGTTGTAACTGAAGTCTCAAGTCTAGTTCTATTTTCGAACTAAAGTGCAATGTTGAGTTGCAACTGAAGTCTCAAGTCTAGTTCTATTTTCAAACTAAAGTATATGAGTCTCAAGTCTAGTTCTATTTTTGAAATAAAGTGTAATGTTGAGTTGTAAATAAAGTCTCAAGTCTAGTTCTATTTTCGAACTAAAGTATGCCAGTATCAAGTATAGTTCTAAGTTCGAACTAAAGTATGAAGCTGAGTTATGATTAAAGCATGCAAAAAAGTTACTATTTCGAGCCTCTCCTCTTCTCCTCTTCAGCCATTATAAGCAGAGGTCGACCCATCTCTTCAACACAGTTTGATATGCAAGTTAAGGGTGAAGCAATAGAGGTGCATATCAGTGATAAATATGCAACATACCAAATAAGCATATCAGTGTTTTATATCAACAATAGAGGTTTCATATCAAAGGCATTTATCAACAACATATCAGTGTTTTATATCAACAATAGAAGCATCACATCAGAGGTGTATTTCAACAAGGTCTCTTAGG
The DNA here is from genome assembly GCA_000966675.3 of Picea glauca. Lineage (NCBI taxonomy): Eukaryota > Viridiplantae > Streptophyta > Pinopsida > Pinales > Pinaceae > Picea > Picea glauca. The sequence goes on along the minus strand of JZKD02S0482939.1, from coordinate 734,883 downwards.
TCTTTATCAGGTCAGAGTCATGTTTGAAAGATCTTTAACAACAGAATATTCATAACGGATATTTGTAAGCGATCTTACATTATTAATGCAATAAATAAATATTGTTTACTGGTTTTTTTCTCACTGTACAGGGTTTCCCCAAGGTATATGTGTTGTTGATGTGCATGCTTACTTATCTACATAGTTATTTCTATTCGGTTATGATTTGGTATTGTTGAAGTGTATTAAGCTAGAATCAAAGTGTTGAAGAAAATAAAAGAATTAATCTGCATAAGAATCAAGATCATAATTTAACACTATATTCTTAAGCAATGTCTCTTGATTATGCAATGGTATTCCCAACAATAAATCTCTTTTTCGAAACTCCTATGTATAACTTTGAATAGATTGTCCTTTTAACTGTCTGAATTTCTGCCATGACATAATATCTTGTTGCATGTAAGCTAGAGGATAAAATTCCTTTCGTAAAGCAGATGTAAAATCAAGCCATGAAGAGAGAGTCTTACCGAACTTTTTAAGATCTTGTTTTGTCCTGCTTTCCCACCACACAAGGGAAGTTCCTCCCATCTTGAGACTAACAATATGGATCATAGTCTCTTCATCTATGATTTTCTGTATTCTGCAATACACTTCAATTTGTCTTATCCAATTATCTAACTTTTCTACATTTATTTCTCCATCATACAAAGGAAACTCAAACTTAGCATCAAGCTTTAAAAAAGGCATGTTAGACTTATGCTTATGTGTTTGTTTTTGTATGTTAGATGTTGTAGAATGAGAACTAGAATTTGAAGTAGAACTTGAAGAAGAAGGAGAAGATGGTGGTGAAGGTGGTGAAGAAGGAGGCTTTGAATATTCTCCTTTCCCTTCACTTTTTCCCTTCATGAAAAATTCTCCTAGAACAAGTTTCTTTCTCTCCAAGAAATCATCATATAACACTTTGACCATTTCTGACATGGAGAAAAATGCTTCTTCGAACTTCTTGGTTCGTGGAGAAGTTTCTCCTTCTTAAGCCATTCTTTAATTCCTAAAAACACGTTCTGTATTAGAAATGAATTCATCCAATGGTCCTTCTCCTCTTTGAGATTTGGATCTTCTGATCATCCAATCTTGCACTTGTTAAACCTTCCAAAACAACCAAAAACTCTCATACCAAAATACTTGATCCAAAAATGGAAGGAATTAATAACAAATTGACATTACAAAGATGCTCATGAATGATTAAAGAGTTCAACCATCATAGACTATGCTGAAAATATGAGAATATAACAACAAAAATAAAGAGGAATAGACAACAAGAACTTGTTAACGAAGTTCACCAATGTGTGGCTACGTCTTCGGGCTCACTTCCAAGTGAAGGACCTCTTTATTGATCTTTAAATTATCAAGTTATCTTTACAATGGTTCTTGTTGTTACAAACAAGATTCTGATATGTTATGAAAGACCTCCTTGTGAATATTCACACATGCCTCAACAATCTCCTCTCAAAACATGACTAAATACCCCTCAAAACATGAGAAATGGGCCATTAAATCAAACTCCCCTTTACATTCCCTGCATACAAAGTACCCTCTCAAGCTCAGTAAGCTTGGTTTATATATTTTTTAGACTCATTTGGAGAACACCAACTTCCCACAAATATATGGCCTCTTTTTGGGATCAAATCCCCCTCCAAATGGCCAAGAAATCTCCAAAAACACCCAATCTGGGCCAAAACTATAGTAAAATATATACTTAGTTACAAAAAATTAAAATTAGCCCCTATGGACTGGGTGCGCACACCTAATGCAAGGTCATATGGCTTAATATGGCCAAGAAACAACCCCCTAGGGGCTGCACGATGGACCTTACCTCCACTAGCTCCGGTCACATGTATATATGATAGGACCGAGGGTCCGATTGGCATGCTCAACCGCTAGTCACCACCCCGAGTCATATGGGTTCAATTCCCGCCAGTGGTTAAGCCCTATCCCATGGCCCCCACTCCCATAGCTTATCCATGTAGTGGAGCACTAAACCATTGACATGTGGGTTGTATGGTAGAATTGTGATCACGGGTTGGGGCTAGACCCCAACCCTTTTCTGCCTCCACCCATACCATAATCACACTTTAAATATTTTAATGTGGCATTGGTATAACAAGTCACACGGTGGTGGGTTGGTAACTAACCCACCCAAAGCGCTCCCCTTTCTAGAGGTCTCGAGGTTGACTCTACTAGAGTCCAACAATCCCTTTTACATCTGACAATGAATGATGGGGTGCTACATGGCAGCCCATGTTTGGGTCACGTGGAACCGTTTACCTTGCCTGTGAATGCGACACTTGTCAAATGATGAATGGTCCACGTGATGCAGGAGCATCACCGACTCATCAAGCGAGCCAACACAGAAGTGGAGGATAGCTGGACAAGCTAGTACAAATTTTGAAAAGAATGCTTTGGAATTGTGTGTGATCTTAAATGAAGTCATTTAAGATGAGGCACACTTGTATATTGTAAATGGACCTTGAGCGGATAGCTCTCGTCCTTTAGTAGATATACGACATTTAATTTAGTTAAAGTAGGTAGATAGGATTTTAATTCTTAGATTAGACAGTTTAGAAGAAGGAGGGAAAACGGATATAGACACCCTCATTGTATCATTGTAACATTAGCATAAGCCTGAGCTTGAGCATAGAAGAACAAGAAGAGAGGTAGAGAATTGTAGAAGGACACCCATGTACAGATCTTGAATTAATAGAAGGAATTGATTCGGATTCATGGCTTTTGTGTTATTCTCTACGTATGTGTCTTGAATGCTATGCCAATGAATGTTTGTTCCCTGTTATACATTTTCTTTTATATGTTGTGTATGTGATTTCATGTATGAATAGAAGTCAGAGAGGGAGGTGGAATGAGTTTCAATTTTTTCTCTATTTGAGCCAGAGAATTCCTGCAAGGAGTGCAGTCGAATCATCCGCAAGGAGTGCGTTGACAGAAGGGTTCAATTAGAGATATATTTGATTCTCATTTCCTTGAAGGTGCAGTTGGGCACAGGGTTGTGAAAGAGGTGCATAGGCTAGGTAAAAGACTCAGGGTTGAAAACCTGAGTGAAGAGCTGAAAGAGTGCTACTGCAGGTGTGTGCAGAGTCGAAACTTCAATGCTTAGACGGAGTTGAAGGGTTTCCGCAAGGAGTGCGCGCAAGGGAGTTTTCTGAAGGACGCGAAAGTCATGGGAAAGATCAAGAAGGATAGATCTTTGAATTCATTGAAGGATTGCACAGAGAAGTTGTGGTTGGAGTGTTCAATCAAGCGCTGCAATTTTTCACATAGGTAAACAAGTCTTCTTGGAGGAAGTACTTGATTTATTTTGCAGAATTCATCAGGAAGGAACGGACGGTCGGAATTCCTCGAGGAGAATTTGTGAATCGTCGTAAGCCATTAGATCTTGGAAAGATGCAAGGAAGATAAGGCACCGTATTCCCAAAGGGTTCCAAGATCAGGAGAGGTGGAGCCATTGATCAGGACCACGAGGGTCGTTGGATCCACATGCATATCGTGGATCGGGGGTTCGTGAGTCGAAGCTCCAAATTCGTGCACAAGAATCGTGATATCGCGAGACGTGATATCCCGACGAGCCCATAACCATCCATTATTTGGGTCACATGTCCAAAGATCCAAGGAAGTTGGGGTTCATAGAATTGGGCGTTTCGAGAACAGAGAAATATTGCCACTTGGAATCGCAATCCGCGATATCTTGACGGTGACGTAACTAGTGTGGGACCGCAGGAGCTAGTGGAGGGCAGGTGGCGCAGTATCGGAGTTCGGGGTAAGTAAAATCTAGAAACCATCGACATCAGGATTCGTGATCCCACGAAGTCCGATATCCCGACAGAGGTGACAAGACTATTGAAAAGTCAACCCCATGAGTGCATCGGAGGTTCGGCGCATCGGGGTTCGGAAGTCGGAAAATCGAGTGGTTCGATATCGCGAGTAGCGAAATCGCGATAAGGAAAGTCCTGACAAGGTTAAGGTAAAGTCAGCGTTGACTGGCCATCGGGTCTCAGGGATTCGAGAGTGCAGTTCTCAACCATTAGACTTGTGAAGTTGCGAGTTCTAATTCCCCGATAAGTAAAGAGAGGGGGATCGCGCGAAGAGAATCTGTGGGTGCAGATTTCCCAATAGGGAAATAGAAGGGCTATTCAAAAGTTCTTCGGGTCGAGGAGAGAAGATCCTGTGTGAGCGGACGTGCCTACGGGTGCGGCTACGTCACCATGTCTACCACACCTTCCCAATCAGCATACCCATCCTCTTCCACATCATCTTCCAAGTGTCACGATTCCACGTCAGCATGATGATGTCATCATGATGTCATGTATATGTTAGCATTGAATTTTTGCCTGTTGACATTTTGCATGTTTGGGAATTTGATCAGAGTGCGATAACATTCACATAATCTGTCTATTTGAGGAAATAAATATATGGTCGGAATCAGTGTGACGAGATAGATGCAATGGAAATGGTTTCATCTAATTTCGATAACTTTCAGTTTTGATCATTTTATGGACTTGAGGAGCCTCCTAGATCAAGTAGAGAGTTAATATCTATATCTACAGATTTGGGATATTACAAGTGGTATCATAGCTTTAGTACTTCCATCCTGTGACTAATTTTTCCATGATTTCAACAGAGAACCCATGGGGCCATGAGAATATAGGTGATGAATTAATCACTTTCAGTAGGCACAAAGAGGGGAGAGGACCAAGATTAAATTGTCCCCCCTTTTATCATAGTTTAGAGGAAGAGGAAGAGGCATAGTGGGAAGAAGAAAGAAGGGAATGGTGTGAGTCATAGTTTGAGGTAGAGAGGTGGATGGGAGACATATATGAAAGGTATGAAGGTAGTGGCAAAGAACCCATGGACCCAGAAGCAACCTTCCTGGAAGTTCTTAACAATTTAGTGATTAGTCAATAGGCCATGAATCATTCTTTGCACAAATGGTAGATAGATTGGCTATAGGGAACATTCCAAGAGAAAATGTCCTCCATGCAACACAAGGGAACTCAGGGGTAGGTAGTAGACCCCATTCACCTACTCACACCTACACATCATCGAGTAGGATTCTGAGGCCACTATTCCCTAGATTTCATAGGGAACTTCCAGCAACAACACAACAATCCATAACATAGAGACTGGCCACACAAGCATAGGATATTGTTGATTATAGGAGAGAGTATGCAGCCCTAGGGTCGTAGTTCCATAATTACATGAATTTAGTAGAGTATTTCAGACTTAGACTCGGGAACCATCCTAGATATCCTCGAAGGGGAGGATAACAACAACAACAACAAAAACACAAAAATAATATGGAGTTCATTTGGAAAGTAGGTAAACTCACCTTACCATCTTTTGATGGATCATTCAGATGTGCTACCATATCTTGGGTACATAAACTCAACATGTACTACAAGATCAACCATATGACAAAAACTAAATCCATCGATTTCACTATTTTTCATTTGGAGGGAGAGGCCCATGAGTGGTGGCACCATGGACTGGTGACGTTGGGTCACAGTCACATCACCTCATATAGGGATTTCAAAGAGAGAATTATGGATAATTTTGATAGGAGGGATCCAAAGATCCACTTTAGGGACTTAGCCCAGCTGAGAAAAACTAGTACACCTGATTCATTTATCACAGAGTTTTAGAGAACAGTCATGACAATGACAAACATTTCAGAGCCTAGACTGATTATAATTTTCACATAGGGTCTCATAGAACCATTGAGAGGATGGGTGAAGGCCTACAAACCTCACACACTACATGATGACATCCTACACACTAGATATCTAGAAGACTTAGTGCCAAAAACCAAAACTTTTTCCAAACCCTTTGTGCCATAGAAGGACCAGGATAGGAAACCATTCCAGAGAGAGCATAATGGTAAGGAGAAGTTGGATTATGATATGAGGCATGAGATTATGAAGAAGAATCTATGCTTCAAATGTAGAGATCCATGGGTCCCTGACCACAAGTTCATGGGAAAGGGACAAATCCACTACATTGAGGTTGCAACAGACAATAATGAGGAGGAACAGGGTAGTCAGGCCCAGGATAATGAGTCCAATAACTCAGAGGAGGAGCCATTACATGAGGAGGAGAATCCTCCAAGGATACCACCAGCACTGGTAGGTGCATAGGCACCGATAGAGCCACAACCTTGTGGGAAGGATAAGAGACGAGAAACAATGAAGGGAGGAGTCATAAAAACCCTTTCTGGAGTCCCTACGTATGACACACTTAGGATCAGAGGGACTATTGAGGAACATCATGTCCTTTCCTTGATAGGTGGTGGGGAAACCCAAAATTTCATTGATGACAGATTCATAGCTAGGAGAGAACTACAAACCACAGAGTTTAAGGGTTTTGATGTTGCAGTAGCTAATGGTCACACATTAGAGTGTTTAGATTGATTTCTAGACTTAGAGGCACATCTAGGAAACTACACAGTGAAGGATACAATCTATGTGGTTGACCTTTCTGACAAAGATGCATTATTGGCAGTCCAATGGTTGATCACCTTGGGAAAGATTTCTACTAATTACCAAACACTTTAGATGGGATTCAAAGACATTGATGGGAAGAATATTTTACTAAGGGGTATGTCGACAAGGACACCCAAGACAATTTTAGCAAAGAGGATGGAGAGGATCTTCAAACATGGGAGAGTATCATATGCAACAGAGTGTGTGATCACCACGTGGAGGGATTCAGATAGTTGTCAATAGTATCAAACATAGATTAGGGCTTTCTTGAGTTAGCATGCGAAGGTATTTGGTCTAATTCCACTAGGGATACCCCTAGATAGAGGGTTTGAGCACACCATCGAGATGAAGGTCTCAGTAGATTGGAAATTACAATTGTTGGTAAATTATTCCAAGAATAAGTTTGCATGTGAGTTATTCACTGGAATGGTACAGGACGACACATACAAAGTCATATATGAGGTCATATTCTATAAATACCAAGTCTACCTTATGTCTGATCTAGTCTCAAAAAGAAGATCTTGGCAGTAGTACACAACTCACCTTTAGTAGGCCATCGAGGATTCTTCAAGACATACATGCATTTTATGGATAGATTCTCTTGGAAGGGTCTCAAGAAGGATGTGGCGAGACATATCAACAAGTGTGTGACTTGTCCACAAAAAAAGTCAGAGTAGACACTCCCAACAAGTTTGCTTCAGCTACTCCCTATTCCAGAGAATAAATGGGAAAGTATATCCATGGACTTAATTACAAGCCTACCCAAGGCTCAGGGTAAGGACTACATATTCATAGTAGTCGAAAAATTTACCAAATTTGTGCACTTTTTTTGTGATTCATATAGACTAAAGAACAGTGCAAGTGATAGAGTTGTTCTTTAGAGAGATCTTCAAACTTCATGGGTTGCCACATAGTATACTCAGTGAGAGAGACATTTAGTTCATCAACACATTTTGGCAGGAGTTATTTAGATTGGTTGGTACAGAGTTGACATCCAACACAAGTATCCACCCCCATACTGATGGGGAGACTGAGATAGTCAACAATTGGATAGAGGGATACTTGAGTAACTATGCGAGCA
>JZKD02S0482939.1:692065-702389 GCA_000966675.3 Picea glauca | reverse complement strand
ACTTTATTATTTACCTTTTAAAATCTCTTAAACCACTTTGACTACTTTGACCTTTTGGGGCTTCTAGATGACATATGAAGGTCCTCCAACTTCGTAAGGCCATAACTCTCAAGCCATGAGGAGTTATGTGAATTTCCACATACCATCAAAAATGGAATGACATGTACTATCCATATAGAATAGTATTATCTGAAAATATATCATAAATCATACTATTACACATTATTTTCTTCATTCCTATGACCATTAATGATGTAAACCTATCTGTTGCCTTCAGAGGGGTCAGTCGCTTGAGTTCTTGAAGAAAGAAGGGAGAATAACTTTTCCTGAGAAAAGGAGTTTCATTCTCCTTTGTAAAAACCCTATTAAAGAGGATGTTCATAGGTTTCTATATAGGTAGGGTGTGAAAATGTCTAATTTTCGTAGGCTGCACCATAGCTAGGTCGCGAAGTGTTCACAGGTTGCTATATAGGCAGGGTGCGAAAATGCTCTTACGTGGGAAAAATGAGCATCTTCTCGATGCTTCTAGAAAGGAGAGGAGCTCTCATGGAGAAAGTTAGCTTTTGGGATTATCTTGGATTGGATTGAGATTTGGAGATTGTTAGCTTGGCTAGATGAGCCACTTTGTCAAGATAGATTGTGAATATTATCAGATCTATTCTCTCAGAATTATTGGAGTGGAAGTGTGTGGGGAATGAAGGAAAGTTGGAAGGGACCTTATGACATCAAGTCTACAGTTGTAATCTCTCTTTCACATTTAATATGATACAGTGATATAATTCTTTCCTATAAATCTTGTTGTGTTTTATTGTATGATTCCTTGATCACATACATAGGTTTATATTGAGTTTATTCTATTACTATCACTTTGGTTGGTTGCATTCTTTTGCAGGATCATCATTGTATGAGTGTTGGAACGAACCTAGGATGGAGATGGAAAGAGGAAGCATCATTTAAACGGTATATCACCTATCCCTCTTTAGTTAGTAAATTTAATATTTAAAACTTAAGGAAAGCGTCATGTTCTGGTGTGTTTTGTTCTAGATCTAGGTGGATCTAGGGATATCAATTAGTGTTCTCACCTACTGATTTATCCTATAACAAACTTTGTGACTCTGCTAGGGAACAGATTGTTTCCTAGTTAGTCCAGTTTCCCTTTCTTTGATTGCTTGATTTATGGTCTCTGAGTCTGTGGGAGATCCATCCAGACTCTCTAGATTTGAAATTTCACTTAGACTCTTCTTCCTTTTTCCAAATTCCCTTTGATTACAGACATTCCCGCACTTCACCTATATACAACCTGTGAAAAACTTTGATTTTCACACCTCATTGTTTAAACTAGTGTGACATTTTCGCACCCTACCCATTGCTAGCCTGCGAAAACTGTTGATTTTCGCACTGTAATATACTGCTGGCTTGCGAACTTGTTGGTAAAAGTTTTTTGGATTGGGTCTTGTTATGTTTTGATGCCCAGTTTTTCTTTGATCAACTAGATTGAACTTTTGGAGCCTATATTGATCTGTTTACAGTCTGCTTGACATTCTTTGAGTTGATTTTAGCCATCTTTGCTTTGTTTGTTTTTGAAGGATTAGTCTCTTGCTTTGAGTGTATTTCAATTACAAAGCATGTGTTTTCTTTAGAATTTTTTAGAGAAAGATCAGATTTCTTCCGAATAGTTTGCTTTAAAAGAAAACTTTTATTTTGGGTTTCTTTGTTTTAAGAAAGTTCATTATTGCTTTTAGTGAAATTTTTGAAACAAAAAGATTTAATTTCTTGCTTTATATTAGAATGGGGGCATCCTTGCATTTGAAGTAGTGAAATTGCATGATTCTTGGAATTTTTTGGTCTTAAATTCTAAAAAAAATTCCCCCTCATGGTCCGGGGGGGGCATGAATCGTGTATTGGTGTACAGTCTATTTTGCTCATTTCTTAAAGGTATTGATATTGATGAGTTTTTTTAAATGTTGGGAAATTGTGCATCCGAGAATGATAAATGTTTTCTCCTTCTCGTAGCATAGCTTTCATCGAAATGAAAAGATTGCATCTTCATCTCTTTGCATAACTTTCTAGTCGGTTAAAATGCCATATTGTTCATGCCATTTTTCTCTTGAGTAACAACATCCATAAAATAAATCTCTTATAAAAAAATTGATTAGACATTTTTTATACTTTCTGGTAGAAAACCTACATTAGATTAGTTGTAGGGATTTGGAATAGGTGTGAAAGATAACTTTCCAAAGTTGCAAACAAACATAGAATCTTGAGTTAGGGAGCAGTGAAATCCACTTATTACATTTTGTCCTAGGAAGCCCTTCTAATACAAGGGTCAATCACGAGGTCACATTGATACTGACAGAGTTACTCACCCTGCTTTATTGGTATTGGTGTAGAGATTATGCGTATTATGGGGGTCGCTTGAGAGGTATACCCACAATGATGAGTGGAATCCTTTCAAGTTGATTTCAGGCTAGATACCCTGCCCTTGCGTGTGGATCGGACTATTGAATGTTTCCCCAGGCATCACTGTAGTGATCGGTAACCTTAGTAGCCTATCTCTTTAGGGTATTTACAGAAGGTGACTGTGGAAGGGAAAGTCTTCACGGTACCTAGAATCGACGTTGGCCAAACTCACTCAGGCTCCTTCGAGGGTATACCCACGATTGTGTGTGGGAGCTTGTACCAAGGCGTAATTTTGTTAAGAAGGTCATCAACATAAGTTTTCTACCCACTCTATCTCATCCACTTCTTACTTTGTTCCCACGACATTGGATTTCACCACCAACTAGTGTGCTCATTGTGAGGAGGTTTTGTTTGCTTGTTTGTTTACTAGATTTTTAACATGTGTTGTTTGTTTTCCCTAATGGACTCTAGATTGGATCTTTATATTTATGGCGTCAGTTCCCAGAATGACCATTGAAGGAACTCCTTTTCTAGGGGAACCTTTTGTTTTTCCTTCTTACAGAAACATTGGTCCTCCTCATATTGCTACTTTGAGCCTTGTAGGTCTCACAATTGGATTACCAGTATGGTTGTATTCCACTCAGGTACTCCCGAATGTAGTTAGTGCTTCAGTCACAAGCACCTCCCCCCAAGAGCATCAACCTCATGTTGATCCTTCACCTTATTCACCAATAAGGTCTTCTTCGTCTTCTTCGCTTGCAAGGTCACCTTCCATTTCATCTTCTTCGTCGAGTGAAATTTATGAAGATAGTAACCTGATGAATAAGAAGAAGAAGAAAAGAAACATTTAAAGATAAACAAGGGTCAAAAACTCCAACCACTGTCAAACATGTTGGAAAACAACCAATTATTGTTAATCATGCTGAGAGTGTTGATGATGTCAAGATCACCCAAACAACTCGTAATCCCAAGTACCCTTGCAGGCTTTGTAAGGGTAGCCATCTTCTTAAGGATTTCCCTGGTCTATCCAAGGTTATAGAAGTATGGTATACACACCCTGACCAACCCATGTCGCCAGCCTATAAACAAAATAATGATGACCTCCCATCAACTAGTCACGATACTGTTGGGAAGAAAAAAAGTAGAGTCAAGTTCTCGTGTATGTTATGCAAAGGGAGTCATATAAATCACCTTTTCCCTCGTATGGACGAAGCCTTAATTAATAGAAGACATGACTATTTCACATCCTCAACTTCCAATTGCTTATCATAATTTTTCTCTCAACCCCCCTGTAGTTGATGGAATGATCACTTTGGGCCCATCGCCAGTCAATTCGATTGATCATGTCATCAATTTGGTCACGTCCTTAATTGAACCAGTTGACAAAGTGGTCGATCTAATCCCATCTTTGGTCAATCCCACTCTCCCTTTAGAGAGTGTTAACAAAGTGGTTGATCCGATCCCATCCTCAGTCGATCCCACTCTCCCGTTAGAGAGTGAAACCCAAGCGGTCGATCCATTTCCATCTATCGACCCCATTCTCCCCTTGGAGAATGAAACCCAAGTGGTCAATTTGATCTCTCCATTGGTCGATCCTACTCTCCCGCTAGAGAGTAAACCTGATACTTCCCATGTTTTTATCATTGATACAAAATCTACCATGCCGATGGGTATTCCTCCTTCTCCTGTGGAACCCCCTCCAAGTAATGAGACCATCTTTTTTTATTAGGGTGTGCTAACTGGACCTCATCTTCCCTCTCACATTCCTTTCCAGATTATAGTACAGGTTTGTGGTTGAGATTTTCCTCAGACAATGATAGATGAAGGTGCATTCGTTAGTATTTTTTCCTCTTTTGCTTGACAAGATTTGGGCTTTCCTCAGCTTGTGTCGGTTACACAGAATCTGTTAGCTTTTAACAAAAGAACTAGTCAACCTTTAGGGAACCTTCCTCAGTTTCCTGTAACTTTGGGAAGGAAAACTTTCTTTATTGACGTCATGGTAGTCCAAGACCCCTTGGATTTATCTTCACTCCTTGAGAAAGATTATGTCTATGCCATGAAAGCTATTGTGTCTACTCTTTTTCGTGTGATATCTTTCCCTCAAGATGGACGAGTTATGACTATTGATCAACTTTTATTCATTGACCCCAACTGGATTGCATCCCTAAATGGTTCTTATATGCAAACGGTATCACCCCCACCACAAGTCAATTATGTGGCGTTGTCGCCCATGGCTTCAACTTTTGATGACTTAGATCTAGTAGTTGACATGGTGATCTCTTCGATAGGGTTATTGGATCCTGATATCTTTACTCCTATCGTGACCCTCAACATGGTGTCCTTCCAAAGTGTGTTTCTTCCTTCCAGTGAAGACCTCTTGGAATCCATGACCGAGTTTTGTCCCTTGACATGGTGTCATTTCAGAGCATTGTCCTCTTGGAATCCATGATCAAGAAGAGAGACTTCGAGGATAGTTTTTTCATCTCTGAGGCAACCTCATTAAAAAATGAAACAGAGGTCTTTGAGCTTGATTTTCTGATTTCAAGCTCATTAAAAAAATGAAATATAGGTTACGAGAATAGTTCCTGTTTCTATGTCAAGCTCGTTAAAAATGAAATAGTGGTCTTGGGATTATACCTAGAGTCACGAGCATAGTTCTTCTCATGTGTCAATCTCGTTAAAAAATGAAAAAACTTCCCCCTCTTCATTTGGGTCAAGTCCTACGTATAGTATTTGAATATTCATTTCATTTTCCTTCGCATTTGGATGAAACGAAGCTCGGGGGGCAATGCTTTTAGCCTCTGGACTTCATGCTGAATTTAGAGCCGCTAGTTTATTAAGATGAGGGCTAAGTACCAACCATTTATGTGTTATGTGTTGGGAAGTCCAAGCATAGTTTTCTATGGTTCAAGCTTCCGTAAAAATGAAACCACTTACTTGAAGCTTAGTTTCCTCTAGTTCAAGATTGTGTAAAAATGAAACCTGGTCCAAGCATAGTTTTGTTTTTCTTTAAAGCTAGCGTAAAAATGAAAACAATCCCAAGCTTAGTCTTTGTTCTTTCTCATGCTCGTAAATACATGAGAATAAGTTACCAAGCTTAGTCTTTGTTCTTTCTCCTTCTCGTAAATCAATGAGAATGTAACCGAGTATACTTTTAGCACTTTTTCAGACTCGTAAAGGTTATACGAAAAAGGAACCAACTGGAGTTCCCTTTAAGCTCTTTTTAGACTCTAAACATGAAAATATTGCCAAGCGATATTGTTCTTTTCACGCTCATTAAAGTATTTGAAGAAAACATCTGTTGAGCGATAGTTTATCTCTTTTTCAGTCTCATCAAACTACTTTACAAAAAATGAACTGAGAGAGTTTTCTTTAAGTGTTTTTTAGACTCTATAAACATGAAAACGCTTGAGTTTTCTTTCTTTGGACTCATAAAAAAAACATTGAAAATCCCATGTGGGATTGAACCACTCCTTCATAGGGTTTGTTAAACATAATCTAAGGGACTCATCCAAAGAATGATATTACATTTCAAGCATATGTTATCCTCCTCAAGCTTGTGTAAAAATAAAGAGGTACTCGCCAGAAATGGTGGGGGAAATTTTGGGAAAGAAATGTGTCTAAACTTGTATTCCATGGAATAGTCACTTTTGAACATGACACCCTTTCACTCGCCTTGTGTCTAGGTTGGAAAATCCTCTTGTCTCTTGATCATACTTCTTATAAGATTACTCGTTGGTCTATGATCCCTGTTTTTGAGTCAGTATTTCCAAGATAGTTGTCGTGTCATCAATATGTTCAAAGAGAAGTTCAACTCGAAAAGCATTCTGTTGCGTTGGCCATTTATGCAGTCCTTAAGCCTTCTATTGTGTCAACCATCCCTGAGTCAGTCCTGAATTACTAGTTACTCTAATCTACATCAAATCTTTTTACCTGTTTCGTGTCATTGATGGGGGATACATTAAGGCCCTCCTATGACGAGTCTTTTCTTGTCGACTTCAACTCATTATCCAGGAATTAGACTTAGAAACTAATTGGTACCTTGGAACTTGCATGCCTCAATGGCATGTTTCCTCACTTTCGACAATGGGTTTTCATTATTGACCCCTAATCGGGAGATTCCACCGAGTGTTCGACTTCATCTCATTAATTCACATTCGTTGGATTGTACTAGTGTACCTTGGTAGTCATTAACATTAATGGTGATTTCCCTCGCACTTGTTAACAGTATACACCAATGATTTGTAATCAAGTGGTTTCTACCATGTTCGACCTCGACACATGTATTCGTATGGTTAGATTTGTACTATAGAGTGGTGGAGATGAAGAACCTGAATCTTTTCTGACAGATTTAGGTTGCGTTGGAGTATATTTAGTTTGTACTGTTCCATAGATCCACATTGTATGCCTCGTGGCTATGTGCAAATTTGAGTCTTTAACACATAGACTCACAATGTATGTTTTGGTGGCTATGTTCAGATTTGAGTAATATTGGCATGGATCCACAGTGTATGTTTGGTGGCCATGACCTATCTTACTTGACATGGATCTTCACATGTTGACATTTATGCTCTGAGTCATTTATATTCTGAGTATGGGAATTCCTACCTCAGTGATGATATATTATTGTACTGTATTTCCTTGTTTGTTGGCAGGTTTCTGATCGACTGTTCCTTGTTCCCTACACACACTCGACAAAGTATTTCAAATATCACTCTATTCTAACTTCATACTTTGGGGGGATCTCTGTTACACATTATTTTATTCATCCCTATGACTGTTAATGATATAAACCTATCTATTTCCTTTAGAGGGGTCAATGGCCTGATTTCCTGAAGAAAGAAGGGAGAAGAACTTTTCCTGAGAAAAGAAGTTGCATTCTCCTTTGTAAAAACGCTATTAAAGAGGATGTTCGTAGGTTGCTATATAGGCAGGGTGCGAAAATGCCTGATTTTTGTAGGCTGCACCATAGCTAGGTCGTGAAGTGTTCACAGGTTGCTATATAGGCAAGGTGCAAAAATTCTCATACGTGGGAAAAACAAGCATATTCTTAATGCTTCTAGAAGGAGAAACTTCCATGGTGAGGTGGCATCTGAATGGTTTGGATCTTACTCACTTTCATGATTTAGTGGGATCATCCTAAACTCCTCACCTTATCCTCTTCAACTTATAAAAGGAGAGGAGCTATCATGGAGAAAGTTAGTTGTTGGGATTAGCTTGGATTGGATTGAGCTTTGGAGATTGTTATCTTGGCTAGATGAGCCACTTTGTCAAGATAGATTGTGAATATTATCAGATCTATGCTCTTAGAATTCTTGGAGTAGAAGTGTGTGGGGAACAAAGGACAGTTGGAAGGGACCTTACGACATCAATTCCATGGTTGTAATCTCTCTTTCACATTTAATATGATACAGTAATATAATTCTTTCCTATAAATCTTGTTGTGTTTTATTGTATGATTCTGTGATCACATACATAGGTTTATATTGATTTTATGCTATTACTATCACTTTGGTTGGTTACATTCTTTTGTAGGATCATCATTGTATGAGTGTTGGAAGGGATCTAGGATGGTGATGGTGAGAGGAAGCAACATTTAAACGGTATGCCACCTATCCCTCTTTAGTTAGTAAATTCAATATTTAAAACTTAAGGAAAGCATCATGTTCTAGTGTGTTTTGTTCTAGATCTAGGTGGATCTAGGGAGATCATTTAGTGTCCGCACCTATCGATTTATCCCATAACACATATAGTTATCCATCAAACAAACTTAGATCCATTACCCAAACTCGGGGTCTCCAACTTCTCGTGGCCATAGCTCTCTAACCATGAGGAGTTATGTGACATTCCACATACCACCGGAAATGGAATGACAATAACTACCAATATAGGATAGTTTATCTGACAAATTCATTGTCCTTAATCTCATTATTCCACAATTAAGAATGATTTCTCTTACTCTACAAAACATCTTCCTGTGAGGGCTTTCACCATAAGGGGACCACTTTGGAGTTCATCCATCTTTACTTCTTATCAACCATGACAAGACAATAATGAGTCATCTTTACATCAAACAATATTGGGTCCATTACCCAAACCTTTGTGCTTCGGGGATTTCTTCAAGGGTTGACATCAATGAAAACCAAACTTAATCAACAATCTCCTCCTTTGGCATTGATGGAAACACTCTGATGTAATATTGAAATCATATCACTCATGATCCCCCTGGAACCATGCCTCTGTCCTCTATATCTGATAAATTTTCCTCTGTCCTCTGCATCTGATAAATATTCTCCCCCTGGAACCATGCCTTTGTCCTCTACATTTGATAAATATCTCCCCCTTTGTCATCAATGACAAAGGTATCTTTCCATCTGGGGCTGCTCCCCCTAACTGAACTGTCCTCTTATGGTGCTTCCTCATGTACATCTAAGACATATAAGATAAGCATTCAAAAATCATTCATTTTGGAGTATAAATAACTCCAAGTCTTTGGCGAAGATATTCAAAGACTTCCCATGGAAGTGGTTTTGTAAAGATGCATGCCACTTGTTCTTTTGTTCCCACATACTCAACTCTGATGTTCTTTTCTACAACTTGTTCCCATAGAAAGTGATACTTGATTGGAATGTGCTTTGTCTTGGAGTGCATCATTGGGTTTTTTGAGATACTGATGGCACTTGTATTATCACAATATATTGGAATGGGCTAATCATACTCAACTTGTATATCTGTCAAAGTTTGATTCATCCAAAGAACCTGTGTACAACATGTTGCTACTGCAATATATTCTTCCTTGACTGTAGATAGAGATACTGATGATTGTTTCTTTCTTAGACATGATACCAAACACTCACCCAAGTAGAACACTACTCCACTCATGCTTCATCGGTCATCAATACAACCTACCCAATCTGCATCTGTGTAGGCAATAAGTGATAGATCGTTTCCTTTTGGATACCATAATCCAAACTCTTTTGTTCGTTTGAGATATCTTAAAATCCTCTTTACTGTTAATACATGTGATTCCTTTGGTGCTGCTTGAAATCATGCCACTTGTCCAATTGCGTGCATTACATATGGTCTAGATGTTGTCACATATAGTAGGTTGCCAATCGTTGACCTGTATTGCCTCTGATCTGTAGACTTCAAATCATCATCTTTGCTCAACTTACCACTGGTTTGCAATATTCCATTTCGAACCTCTTTAGCATTTCTCTGATATACTTGGTTTGAGAAATAAAAATTCCTTGGTTTCTTTGACATATCTGAAGTTCTAGAAAGAATGATAGTTCTCCAAGTAACAAAATTTCAAATTCCTTCTGCATGTATTTTGCAAATTTATGGCTTACCCTGCCATCATCACTACCAATTATAATTTCATCAACATAAACTTCAATTAATAAAATATTACCTTGACTTACCTTGATGTAGAGGTTGTTGTCTGCACTTCTATTTCTAAACCCTTCCTGCAACAGATACTTATCCATTCTGGAGTACCATGCTCTAGGAGCCTATTTTAGACCATACAAAGCCTTCTTTAATTTACATATATAGTCTGTGTTCTCTGATAACTGAAATCCTTCTAGTTGTTCAATGTAGAATTCTTCTTCAAGTTCCCCATTCAGAAAATATAATTTTACATCCATATGATATACATTAACATTTTTGGAGCATGCATAAGCTAAAAGTAAATGGATTGCTTCCATTCTAGAAACTGGGGAAAATGTCTCTTCAAAGTCGGTTCCTTCAATTTGTGCATATCCTTTGCATACCAATCCAACTTTGTTCCTTGTAACCTGTCCATCATCATTCAATTTATTCCTGAAAACCCATTTTGTGTCGATCACATTATTATTCTTTGGTCTTGGAACCAATTCCCAAGTGTCATTTTTCTCTATTTGATCCAATTCTTCATCCATGG
>JZKD02S0482939.1:663055-686684 GCA_000966675.3 Picea glauca | reverse complement strand
ATGAGGGTCCTCCAACTTCGTAAGGCCATAACTCTCAAACCGTGAGGAGTTATGTGACGTTCCACATACCACAAGAAATGGAATGACATGTAATATCCATATAGAATAGTATTATATGAAAATATATCATAACTCATACCGTTATCCATCAAACAAACTTGGGTCCATTACCCAAACCTGGGGTCTCCAACTTCTCATGCCATAACTCTCTAACCATGAGGAGTTATGTGAAATTCCACATACCAACGGAAATGGAATGACAAGAACTATCCATATAGGATATTTTAGCTAACAAATTCATTGTCCTTCATCTCATTATTCCACAATTAAGCACGAGTTCTCTTACTCCGCAAAGTGTCTTCCCGTGAGGGATTTCACCATAAGGGGACCACTTTGGAGTTCATCTATATTTACTTCTTATCAACCATGACAAGAAAATAATGATTCATCTTTACATCAAACAATATTGGGTCCATTACCCAAACCTTTGTGCTGCGGGGATTTCTTCAAGAGTTGAAATCAATGACAACCAACCTTAATCAACAATAGGCCAGAGAAGCTTTAACCCAGATTCTATGGACCATACAGGGTCATACACAGAGTAGGTGAAGTGACCTATGCATTAGAACAACCATAGGGGATCTATATTCACAATGTGTTCCATGTTTCTTGCCTCAAGAAAGCAATGAGACAATTCATTAACACTTATGAGGAGCTACCGCCTTTGGAAGAGGAGGGACAATTAGAGTTGGTTTCGAAGGATATATTGGAGTTCAGAGAGAGGGATTTGGGGAGATGAATCATTAGAGAGTGTTTGGTTAGATGGAGGAGACTTCCGGTAGAGGATGCTATGTGAGAGAGTGATTAGATTTTGCAGCACCCTAGATTGGTGTTGCTCGAGGACAAACAATCTTGGGAAGGGAGGATTTTAATGTCCATTTTAGAGTGAGGACTCCATAGAGGAGAGTAGTCTAAACATCCCCTTTAGACTATAGCCATGAAGAAACAGGGGAAAATGTTCATTTGATGTCATTTCACTAGGGAAATGTTATAATTTTAAAGTGACATTAAGTGACTAAGTGGAAAAATGTAATTAAGCACTTAAGTGAATATTAAATAAAAAAACTTAGGAAAAATGCTTAAGTGAAACTTCAATGAATAATTAGGGTATCAGTGGATATAAGGTGAGGCAAAGTGACCTAATGGGTCGTTATTGATGATTTTGGAATTAAAACCAGAGCTGTGAAGAGAAACCCAGATTCAGGTGAATTTGAGGATACTTGTGGATTTGAGGAGGAAGAAACTGAGGGATTGGATTGTTGATTTTTCATAAGCTAGGTTAATCATGAAGTTCATTCCATTTTATAATTTCACTTAACCATAAACAATAATGTTGCAGCAATCAAGATCACAAGAAGAAACACCATGCACAAGAAAACAAGAAGTATCCTGGGAAACCCTTCTCAACAAGGGAATAAAAACCAACCAAATCCTTTGCTATATTCTTCAAGAGAAAGAAATTCACCTATAAGAAAGACCTAGCACACAAGAGGGTGCTTAAACTATAGAACTCTAGCACCCAAGAGAGGTGCACACCTTTTTTAGAAGAAGTGTACATGCTGAAATTTCCAAATTCACAAGTATGATATGATTCCACAATGGGGAATCATCCCTTACTTATATTAGACTTTGTCAAATCAACAAAGGCATATATTGGCTCAACAGGGACGACCTCTCTAAGTCACTTTATAATTTATTATTATTAACAATATTAATTATCTTTTACATTTATTATTAACCACATTAAGGTAGGGCCGACCTGTACCCTTTACATAAAAATTAGGGTTACAAGCAATTCTGACTCTTGAACAACATATAGCAAAGGATCTGATACACTCACTAGTGCTCATCCACTAGGGGCACATCCATAGGGATGTCATAGCTCTGACTCACTGCATTACACATAAGAACCTGATATACATACATTCACATGCACTCATCCACAGAAAAATCCACTCTATATATCTTCTTTCCCATTGCCTCACACAGGAGAATCATCAGGAGTTTTCTCATCAACTCTACTGCTCAGAGGAGGACTAACACATCATATTCATTTTTTTTTACATGACAATGCACCCAACACTTTGGGATTTGACACATTCACCTTGTGCTCGGCCATAGGCACATCCAACTCATCCGTTCCCACTAGATAATCACGTGGAGTTATTATCACTCTCTAAATGGAGGAGGCCATATCTACGTTCCTAGCTCTGTCTCAGGTAGGAACCATGTGCCCTTCTTAGGGGATTTATCTCAGGTTTGTAAGTTGAGAGAAAGGCTTCACATAGATGAAATTATCCACACCTCACAGGTTTGTAAGATGGATAATGTCTCACATAGCTACATTCATCAACATTCCCTCTCAGCCAGAGAGACATTCTTTATTATGCCAAGTATCACATGGATGTATTTTGAATTTTGAGACACTCCCTCTTAACTAGGGAGCCATTCTTCACAAAGTTAATTTGGTGAATATATCTGCAATCTGGTCATGTGTAGGAAGGTACTACATGTGTATGATTTTCCTCTGCATCATATCTATGATATAAGGATATTTCATCTCATCGTATTTCGATCCATCATGAAACACTGGGTTCTCAAGGATCTTTACTCATGGCTCTTGGTTATCATCACAGGATCCATCTCATGGTCGAGTAAATCTGTCAGAATCTTGTGAAGCCACATTTCTTCTCACACTTGATGCTATATACTCTGCCTCGGTGGTACTCAAGGCTAGAAAGTTGTTGTTCCTGCTGCATTAGGAAACCATGGAAAACTTCATGATAGAACATCAACCAGATGTGATTTTCCAATTTACTGTACTTTCTTCTCAATCTGAATTGGCATATCCCACAAACACAAGTTCATATTGGAGGCATATCTCAAGCCATATCCAATTGTGCCTCGTATATATCTCAATACATGTTTTGTTGTTGTCTAGTGAGTCTGTCTCGATTGACTCATGAAATGACTAAGCACATTCACTGCATGGCATGAATCAATTCTAGTGTTAACCAGATACATTAGTGATCCAATCAGTTGTGGATCAATCTTGTCTAAATCATCATCAATATTCTTCTTTAAATCCATCATGGTGGATTTTTCATTCTGTCATACTGAACTTCTTTAATATTTTCAATGTATATTTTCTTGGACTTGGGAAAATCTTATCAGTCCTCTATCATACTTCTTGTCCCAAGAAGTAGTGCATCATACTCAGATTCTTCATCAAGAAGTAGTTGCCACCGCATTCATGGAGACGGCCAATTGTATGCTACAGTCGAAATCATTAGCTCCCAAGATATGGGATGAAGCTATTAATTGTGAAGCATACATTCAGAACCTATTTCCTCACAAATCACTCAAAGGCACCACTCCTTTTGAATGTTGGATCGGTAAGAAACCGAAAGTGTCGCACTTTCGTATTTTTGGTTCACAAGCATGGGCTCACATTCTGACAGATAAGAGGAAGGCTTTGGAGCCTCAAAGTGTTGAATGCATATTTGTTGGATATACTAAAGGTGTCAAAGGATATAGATTTCTGGACTCTCACACTAAAAAGTTCATTCTAGCTCGAAGTGTGAAGTTTGAAGAAGAATCACTGCATGATTTTTCAGAAGACCCTGCCGAGGAACCGCTTGTTGTCACTGATGAGGAGGAGTCAGAAAATTCTTTGAGCACTTCAGAGAAGCCATCAGAGAATAATTTTAGGTCTGATATAGAGGATGAGGACCAGGTCATGGCTTCTCCAACTCAGTTGCCAACTTGTGCAGAGAAAACCCTGCAAGATGCGGGTGAACTAGTCGGTGATCCTACGGATACAAGAAGGACTAGATCACAGTTTTTTGGGGCTCCTCAAGCCCTCGCTACCACATAAATTTTTCTGCCCATACATTTCTATATGTCACTTGTCTCAGATCGAAATTCACACTCTGAGGCTACTAGAAACCCACTCTAGGAGTCTTCCATGGATGAAGAGTAGTTTGCTCTTATGGACAACAACACATGGGACTTGGTTCCACTTCTGAAAGGAAGAAAGCTTGTTCGATGCCAATGGATATATCGAACAAATATTTCTACATATGGTGATATCAGCAAGTACAAATATTGACTTGTCGCAAAAGGATACTCACAGGTACATGGCATAGACTACACAGAGAAATTTGCACCTGTTGCAAAAATGGACTCCATTCGACTAGTTTTGGCCATTACCACTTCTCGGAGATGGGAAGTTCATCACATGCATTACATCTGTGAGCTGATCCGTGATAGATTCATTTCACTGCAGTACTTCCCCACAGAGCAGCAGGTTGCAGACATCTTCACCAAGTCCTTCACTGAAAATAAATTTTCAGAACTGAGGACTATGCTTGGAGTGGTGGAGACAACTGAGTAGGTCACATTTGGCGACTCGACATTTTTTTCCTCTTTTGAGGGGGGTTTTTTTCCCACGACGTTTTCCCTCTTTCCTCTTTTCATGAGGAGTTATTTTATGTAATGAGTATCTAAAATGGCCAAGTTGTCAGGACTCAAAATTTTTGTCATTACAGTTAGGCTTAAGGGGGGGGGTGTTGGAGCATCACCCTAACTTACATTAGTTTATACCTAGCTTATACTCCTAGATCTTGGTTAATACATTCATTTACACTTTATTTTACCTAATTTGGCCACATAGAGAAGAAGGGCACCTCATCCCTAGATTTTAGGGAAAACTATTATTTTTAGATCAAGACTCAACTCTTGGTTCTTGATTTTCTTGATTTATTCTTGATTTATTCCAACTCCCCCATGAAAAAACTCATATATTATTTGGGAATGCGCACCTCCTCTTTGAGTGAGAGATTTATTCCATAATTAATGATTTTTGTCGTTACTATTATTAGTAACTACTATTTCGGGTCAGTTAAGTGAGTTGGAACTGCTTCTCTTGTCAATTAAGTGAGATTAAGTGAGATAATGTGCATCACTTGACTCTTGTGGAAATTAATGAGTGTGTGACATGTATATTTAGTGGTCTAGGTCGAACTATGCGGTCTCCTTTAGCTTATGACACCTATTTTAGCTATTTCTAGCTTTTTTTGACTAGAATTTCTATGTTGGAAATTCTATATATTCACCTCCTCTCTTATTTTTGAGGATGGTTTCTCATGTATATTCATTTTTTTTATTAATATAATTCTCTAATTTATGGAAAAAAAAACTTTCTCTCATCTCTTGAATATCAGCAAATTGTATGTGTTCAATTTAACTAGAATTCTAGATCTATCGGGGTTTCTGCAGGAATTCTACACTGGTCACTGCTGGATATCAAGCTCACCAAATCCACTACCTTCCACCCCCAGATAGATGACCAAAATAATTTCATCAATCATATGATCATACATATCGTACACATGTACAATTCCAAGCACCCCCACACATGGGATCTGATTCTTCCCTATGTACAACATAGCGACAACCGAGCCCTGCATAACTCAACTAGTCATAGACCCTTTCAAGTGGGGTTGGGATTCCAACCATTGGGCCCCATGGATGTTGCACTACCCCTGGTGAACACCTCAACTGACCTGTTCCCCACTCCACTAGAAGCTAACAAAGCCACCTGCTTCATTGAGTGGATCTAACACATCAACGAATAGGTTTAGGATATTTTACAAAAGTCCAATGCCAAGTACAAGCAGCGCCATGATCAACACCGGGTGCCACATAAGTTTTAGGTGGGTGACAAAGTTTGGTTGCACTTGTAGAAAGAACACCTTACAGGGCCCCATCAAAAGCTTCACCCACTTTGGTATGGGTCATACACCATCACAAAGGCTTTGGGTGACAATTCGTTTGTGCTCAACATTCCCCCTTTCCTTGGCATGTGTTGAAACAGATCTTAAAATCTTTTATCCTTAAGGCCTAGATTTTAATTTTTTGTGTTTTTAAGGTTTCGGTTTTCCTAAAACAAGAATTTCTTCATTTCTAAATTCGTGATACCTTTTTATCATTTATTTTTGGATAACGAATGGAAAAGGGTTTACAAAAAATATAAATTTTCTAACGCTCTTTGAATTTTTTTTTTAAATGGGTTGTAATTTTAAAATTTGTGATTTTTTAAATTTAAACATTAAAGAAATTGGGATTCGGGGTTTTGCTGCAGACAAATGTTTGATGCAAATTGAATCACGAAACCCTGATCCCCGATTTCCCGAAACATTGGAAACTTAATTTAAAAATGGATTAGTTTAGTCTCTTTAAAGAAAGTTTTAAGGTTAACATAATTATGTCGCAATTTCAGGAATTACGGTTCTATGAGAGCACGTCTCTTGTCATCATGTTTCCCAAAATCCCAATTTCCAAAACCCCAATTCATAAATCACATAAGATTAAACTAATTATGTTTTGGCCATTAATCATGATTATTCAATTAATTAAGATAAGTTAAGTCTTGTTTAAAACAAATAAGCCGTCGTGATTTTACGATTTTGGGGATCGGACTTCATTGGTAATATACTTCTCGACATCATTATTTCCAAAATCCTGATAGCGTCTAATATTAATTAATTAATGTGATAAAAAAATGTTTAAATCTTAATTAAAACATCGCGATTTCGCGATTTCGGCGATCGGGTTTTTAAGACGACATACCTTTCGACATCAGGATTTCTGAAATTCTGAAAAATGAAGTTTTCAGCCTTAAATCGTGATTAATATTAATTAACCTTTTCTTAAAATAAGATTAATGGTAATCATATTAATGCGTTCATTTATGTTTCGCTCACTCATTAAGTAGGTTTCTTGTTTTCTTATAAACCCGAAAGTACTTAAATACGGACATTAAAAGCGTATCTCGGTAAAATATCTTTGCATTAAGAGTTTTAATTTCATGACAGCTGCACAAATCTCGTCATTTATTAAATATATTCAAAATAAACTTTCGAATGTTTGTGTTGTCTTTCTAAGCTGAGCTCATTCATCCATTTTATGCTATAGGTTTCAAATTAAACACAGAAGTCATGGAACCTAAAAAGGCACCGAATAAAAACGAAGATATACAGGAAGGTGATATTATCTCTGATACTAATCCACATGCCACACACTCCATCAAATCATGGGCTCAAATCTCTAAATTGTTGGAGGATGAATTAAAGAATGCAGACCCTGATTCTGAAAATCATATTTGGGACATTGCTGAGTCTGAGCTTCATAAGGTTGTTGTGCGTCTGAGGCTGGTAGCATATACTGATATGATCGACTGGGCTCTGGATAAGGTAGATATCCCAACAAGGAGCATTCAGAATGAGCAAGGAGCTGTCGTCAGCTCATTCAGGCCTGAGTACATTCAAGTAATGTATAAACTCTCGCCGAAGCATAAACACACCTTTAATGCTTAATTTATAGCTGAGTTTCAGAGAAAGGAATGTATTGAGGCAGATCACACATATCCCGACATGATTAGAGGATGGGAGAGGTCTGAAAAAATTTTTAGGGCTAATACTCATGGGATTTATGCTACAACCTCCTTAAACGAATATATGGTTTATATAGCCATGATGTTATGCAGACTTTTTAGGAGGAAAGATCCCTGTCACTTTCATGCAGACTGGGTACCCTTCTTAGAGGAAGTTTCAGAAGGAAATGGTTTTAACTGGCATAAAATTTTGTCGGATAACCTGACGCAAGAAATTTTAAATTACAAAGCAGCCAAGTCAAAGGGACAACCAATGTATTTTTATATTTCTGCATACATTATGTATGCAATCTGTTTTATGACCCCCTTTCCATTAATGAATTGGAGTTGGAGCATATCATGTCCAGAACCCATTCATGAATACCACTCAGCCCTTTGGGAGGAAAAAGATAAAGACATTTTTTACGATGTTTGTCATTTTGTCATTATTCCTATGCACAAATTATTTTTTGGATGCGAACCCCCTCGCATTTCTGATGCAGTCATAGAAAGTCTTAAATCGGTTGCCGATTGGTTTATTGAGGAAATTTTTTCCTATATTAGGGTTTATGGCTGTTCCATTCCTCCTCATGCACTCCTGAAATTCTTACCAGACAGATTGGTATGCAGAGAAGTAGCTCATCAGATAGCCAAGGGTGGTATTGGGTTGGAATTAAAAGCACTTCAGAAAAAAGCATGGCCATATTTCCCTGTTCATGTTGGGAAATTTCCTTTATCAAATTTAGGCCATTCTAAGGTAGAGACCGAGTCATTGGAAGAAGTGAAGTTAGTAAATATTGAGCACAGAAAATATGACCCCTACCAAATAATAAGTAGGCATTACATACATTGTAATTTAAAGGCATATGAACATGAAGTTTTTGTTTATGATGATATATTTAAAGATTTTAAGTCTTGTGAAGAAGTTATTAATAGAGTCTAGGCCTTGGCACCTGACTCACAGGCTGGGTTTTCATCTTTTCAAAGTCATAGGCGAAGCTGCCTACCTAAGATTTTACAGGGTGAAATTTCGACCCATCGCCAGAACAGGAAGAAACCCCTCTAGGGTTTGAAACTAATACTCAGGGTAAATAAAATGACAAATATAAGTTGAAGGATACTGAGATACCTTCCCAATATGCAGAGGGTTATCAAAAAAAATAATCGGGAATGGATAAGGGCAAAGGGATAGAAACAATTCCAGAAATCATGAAGAATGTTCCAGAAAAAATAGGAGGAACAACTTCAACTGAACTTGGTAGTCCTATCACCTCTTTCACTCCATTACAGTCGACTTTTGGAACCCCCCATGAAGGATTTTTATATGTCAGTGACCTAGAGCCGATTTCAAGAGATGAAATCCCCCCATTGGATTATTTTTTTAGTAAAAAGCGAAGAGCAGTCTTGAAACAGGAAATTCATCCAAGAGGAGAAGGAACGATTAAAAATCATAGAGTTATTATAGATGAAAAGAAACTCAAGGATGGAGAGTTTGCTATAGAATTAGCAGGTACAATGGGTGCAATAGCATCATCAAACATGTATTATGTAGGTAATTTAACAACTATTCTTGAACATAAGGATCAAACAATAATCCAGCTGCAAGACAAGCTAAAAGAAAATGAAAGAAATATTAGTTGGGGAATACAGAAGGGTCTAGAACAATCTAGACTTAAGGATATGCAAGAAATCCAGAAATTGAATAAAGACTTGGATGAGGCAAAACACTTAATACAGGTCACACAGGAATAGGTTCGAAAGATGGGAGAAGAAAACAAACATTTGCAAGATAAGATTATTTCTATCACTAACCAGGTAATAGAACTTGAAAGTTTCAAGACTCAAGCATTGGAGATATATTTAAGAATAGAGGAAGAACAACATAAAGTGTTCTTGAATCTGGAAGTGATCCAAAATTATTTTCAAGAATCAAATAAGTCTTTGGAGAATGTGTTACGGAAAGAAAGTGAGGCGAAAGCAGCCAGAACAACCTTTCAGAAGGCAGTGGCTTTCTCATCAAAGGAAGAAATCGGAAAGACTCAGAAATTATCTATTTCTGAACAGGTTAAAGGGGGCATAATGATAAAAGTGTGGGAATCAAAGCTGGCCGAATATAAACGAATCACAAGAGAAGTTAATGAGGATTGCCAGGGAATCTTCGATCTATTAGAAAGAGATTCATTGAATATCGGAATAGATGACTGTTCTGGATTATTAGGTGAAATTAATATTGCCAAGCACCAGCTAAGGTTAAAAGAAGAGCTAGAGAAAATGAAAACAGAGATTGCTAAAATTAAATTGATCAATATAACAAAGATCAACAAATGTATGGTGACTTCACATCTAAAGTTGAAAACTGTTAAATTCACAGAGAGGATGATAGAAAGTCGGTTGCCCGAATTGCAGAGAAGATTCTTCTCATTTGAAGAAAACAAGATACTCGATGCTCCTAGGATCTTAGTGATTTTTTTAGGAATATGTGTTCAGTGTATTGAAGCAAATAAAAGAAGTTCGTCAACGCAAGTTTAAAACCTTTTTAAATGTTTTTATTATTAGAAATTAGAAAGAAATTGTAAACGATTGACATTACGTTTATGTAACCGAAATATTAGGAAGTTGGTTAGTTACCAACGAGAAATTTTGATGAAAATGTATAAATATAGTTTCTAAAGACTGAGAAAAGGCTTCAGAAATTTTGGAGAGAGACATATTTTGTAATATCAGTTTTCAAATACATCAGAATATAAATTGCAAACAAGATTCTGGATCTTGCAACTTTGTAACTATGTGTCTTCCCTTGTTTATTATACTTTGTTAAATTTTCCCTTTTAATGTTTTTCTAACAAGTAATCAATTTGAAGTTATATACATCATTGATTTATATTTTCATATTGGTTTGGATGTTAAACGATTTACATATTTTCCTCTAAAATTGCTTTAGCAATTTTAAGACCTGTAAAGATTTTGTTCCTTAATACTTAACCCTTGTTAGAAATCTCCTTTTTCTTTCATCATTGTCTATTGAAATATGATATTCTTTCTTGATTAAAGCCTCGTATTTTTCTGTAGTGTTTATTTGTTGTTTACAATTCTCAAAAATGTTACAAAACTAGGAAACAACCTTGAATGCGTTTACATTACTGTTTTGGGTTTTAAAATTGTTTTTCTTGTTCTTATCTCAGAATTCTGAAGTAACAGATTGATTAAATTCCCTTTACAAATAACTAAAGTTTTATCATTCATCACTGTCCCAAGTAGCAGACAACCCAACGTTGAAACAGGCCTTCAGGATCAAACCAGCATTGCCTTGAATTTATTTAATACCATTTTACAGACAACAACTAACCAGGTTGAGATTGAACGTTCATGGGCTGCTATTGAGCGAGACATTAGCATCCAAGAACAACAAGAAGCAAGACAAAGACAGTTGAGAAATTGATTTTGCCTTAACTTTCTTTTGAATTCCTATTTCTAAATCATTCCTTTAAATCATTTATGGATGCCTTGATGGTATGCTTTATAGCCTTAAAGCATAAACTCAGGAACAACAACATGCACCCATTCTTCAATGTGGATCTCCTTCGGCCATATTTCTCACCATTATTGGACACCTTAGAGATAACATAGTAGTTGAAACCAATAGAGCTCAACTTTGACTGAATGTAACAGGAATCCAGTGATACGATTATGGACACATAGATCAAGGGCACCCGACAACAAAGGATCCAACTTTATCGTGCTGTCAAAGTAGGACAACTCTTACACCAAGGCAAGTGGTTCACCTGGGGCCAAATTCAACAGAATTTTCCTCATCTGATGGGGGAAATCAATGCAATGGATACCATTTCTTCCTAATGGGGGAGGATTGATCCAGATGGATTTTGGTGGCCTCACACCTATTCCAACTAGTTCATTTTGGCAGTTTTTTGTGTTTTCCTAATTTTCGGGTCTTGGCTTGCGGGGTTGTTTTGAGGCCCTAAACAATGTTTTTAGGGATCGCCACAATTGGAATTTCCTTTTGATAGA
This sequence comes from Picea glauca, assembly GCA_000966675.3. NCBI lineage: Eukaryota > Viridiplantae > Streptophyta > Pinopsida > Pinales > Pinaceae > Picea > Picea glauca. The sequence goes on along the minus strand of JZKD02S0482939.1, from coordinate 675,163 downwards.
TTGAAAAAAAATGTGTATTCCTCCGATAGACCTTTCCAATGGGATATCATATTCCTAAAATGAAGATTGTATGAAAAAATTATGACCACAAAAATTTGAAGTACTAACTTACCCAATGGGGTCCACATGACTTTTGGTGCTTCATCTCCTAGGGTTAGGTTTTTGTATGTATAGGGTTTTTGAAATTCTTGTTGATTGTAAAATTTCCTTGAGAGCCTCATTGTAATGATATTATTGTGAATGAGCCCAACTGTCACATCTCTTCTCAGAGATAAGTCACCACCATTCTAGAAAGCTTGTTTTCCATTGCATTTTACAGTTTTAGCTTATTTCCTTATTGAATAGAAAACAAGTTATTATGTGTTAATAATATTCTAAGAATCTGTATTCATTTAGTTCTACTCATAAAATCCATATTAATGTTATCATAGCAGTCTTCTCCTTGTCGTCCTAATGCATGTCCCCAATAATGTCAGTGTACAAAGAATTGAGTCTCTAGCTTGTTTCTCTTGAGGACAAAATCTCTCGCATGCCCAAACGACATCTCATGGAAAGAGAAAAGAAATATGATGGGACATGAGATCCTTTCAAAAAAATTCTTGAGGAAACCCTCACCCAATAGAGGAACGAGATGATGGATAGTTTCACACAAATCCTTCGATGGCTACCAACAGGCGATGCATATTCCTCAAGTGGAGGTGTTGCCCCCTTCAATGTACAAATCAACTTCAATATTCCTATATTTGAAGGTCAGATAGATGCATATGTTATAGAGAAGTGGTTGAATCTACTAGAAGGGTATTTTTTTGTCCATAACTTTTCAAATAGAGAAAAAATTACTTTTTCGCTCCTCAAAGTCGTTCCACATGTCAAAGATTGGTGGGAAACTTTCTGCGAGAAAAAGGAAATAAAGGAACCCTCATCATTTACAGTCGTAGCCAACTGGGAATCCTTCAGGGATGTTATTAAGGAACAATACTACCATGTTGGAAGTTATGATGACTTGTATACCAAATGGACCACACTGTAGAAAGAAAGAGACCAAGCAGTGCTAGATTTCACAAATATCTTCCATACCCTGCACACCAAGATGGGTATCAAAGATTTAGAGTGACATCTAGTGCTAAAGTATTTTGGTGCTATGCATAGATACATCCAAACCGAAATGGAATTTCTAGACATCTCATCCTTGGGCGTGGCCTATCGATATGCCATCAAAATCGAGCAGAAGCTCAAACAAAAGAAATGATAATTTGGGCCTAGGAACCCCTCGCAGCAAAAACCAGGAAAGGGCAGCCCCAACCTACATAAAAAAGGACAGAGCAAAAATGGATAGTATCAGGAAAACTATTCAAGTCGCCAGAAAAGAAGGACGCAATAAAGAAAAAGAAGGATACCAGGAAGTGGTGCGACTTCCATAAGATCCCTTGGCATAACATTGTTGATTTCTGCTCAAAGCAGTCACTGGTGGCCAAAGTCAAAGCCTATGAATCGGATGTGGGTTCTGACTTTGAGTCAGAACCAGAAATGGGAAGATGAATCATTGATGTGGAACCTAGTGCCATCGTTGCTACCACCAAGCTCCAAACTGGTGAACCAGACGAGCTAGAAGAAGGTGAGTGCCTTTTCCATTCGTAGATGTGGGTAAAAGACACCTCATTTCACTCCATCGTTGATATTGATAGTGGTAGCCAGAAGAACCTCATCTCAGTAGAGTTCATCAAGTACTTGGCCCTGCTGACAATGCCGCACCCACGGCCCTACACCATTGGATGGCACTGCCAAGGAAGCGATCTTTGCATGAGCCGACAGTGTCTACTGTCATACAAAATCAATCCCTTCAAAGACGAGGTATTTTGTGATGTTTCTCCTCTCGAATTTTATAATGTTCTTTTGGTCCAACCTTATTTATGGAAACATCATGTTGTATATGATTATAAGCCTCGTAGTTTTATTATTACTTTGAATAGAAAATTGTACAGGATACCCAAGGAAGTCCCTCCTAGTGTTATTTCCTTGATATCTACCAAGCTATGCAAGAAGATCATCTCTCAAAATAGGAAATTTATCTTCTTCGCGATTCACTCTTAGACCAAGCCAAAGATTGAAACCACATTCAGGCCCTCCGTGGGTGATCTCTCCACACAACAGAATCAAGTGGATAAGGTCATGGAATAATACTCATATATATTCTCCTCTCCTACCATGGTAACTCTGCACTGCTAGGTCAAGCATCCCATCGATCTGACCCCAAGTGCACCGCTGCCCAATGGGTCGGTCTACTGCTGCTCTTTATTAGAAAATGAGGAGATCAAGAGGGAGATTCATGGACTTCTCCACAAGGTGCACATCCATCCCATATCATCGCCTTGTGGGTGACCAATCATAATGGTGTAGAAGAAAGACAAGACCCGACGAATATGCATTGATTACTAAGCCCTTAATAAAATCACAGTCTAGAACCGATACCAGATTCCCTGAATCAACGATCTCCTTGATCAAATCATAGGGGCCAAATACTTCAATAAGATTGATCTGAAGTTTGGATACCAACAGGTCCTAATATAACATGCAGATGTATAAAAGTCCACCTTCAAGTCAAAAGAAGGTCTTTTTGAATGGTTGGTCATGCCCTCTGGTTTGACAAATGCTTCAACAACTTTTATGAGGATGATGAATGATATCCGACGACCTTTCACCAGTACTTTTGTAGTGGTGTATCTGGATGACATCCTCATCTACAACAAGACTTGGGCGGAACACTTGCAGCATATTCAACAGGTTCTGCACACCCTGCAGTAGCACAAACTATATGCAAACTTGAAAAAATACTCCTTCATCATGGACATGGTCCATTACTTAGGATACATCGTTGAAAACCATAGTGTGCATGTGGATACAACTAAGATCTAGGTCATTCATGATTGGCCAACCCCAACCACACTCACTGAGATTCAGAGCTTCTTGGGCCTCGCCAATTTCTATCACAGGTTCATGTTGGGATTCTCTCATATTGCATGGGCCCTCAGCCAAGTAAACATGGGTGGTGATAAAGAAAAATTTGTGTGGGGCATGTCCCAACAACAAGCCTTCGATGAATTGAAGAATAATTTGTTCTCGTCGCCATTACATTCATTACAGGAACTACAACATCCCTTTGAGATCGAGACAGATGCTTCAGACTATTCTCTGGGTGTCATCCTCACTCAACACGACCACCCCATGGTGTATCATAGTGAGACACTATCAAATGTTGTCCATAATTACCCTACTTACAATAAAAAAATTTACTCCATTGTGCAAGCCTTTTTCCAGTGCAGACATTACATTATAGGGAAGGAGACAGTCATCCACATTAATCACAAGCCACTACAGTTCATGCAGACCCAACGAAAATTGCAGAATGAACCCCATCATAAGTGGTACACATACTTACAATAGTTCCACCTCAACATCAAGTATAAAACAAGAAGTACCTACCAATTTGTTGATTTCCTAAGCCGACCTCTAGTCGCGACACTCACCACGATGTTAGACTCTTACTGCCATGAGACCTCTGGATGGCCCCACCTTTATGAGACAGACCTTGACTTTTCCACCACCTACCAAATGTTGGGAGAAAACTCAGTGGTTACTAATTTCCATATTCAATATGGGATGTTGTTCCATCTGGCCCATCTATGCAATCCATCAAGTTAGGGTGAAAAGATAATTTGGGAATCTCACTACAGTTGGGTGGTAGGACACTTTGGCGTCAAAAAGATAGTGGCAGTGTTGCAAAAACATTTCTACTAGCCGAAACTTAAACAAGATGTCGACAAATATATCAGGTCCTACACCTCGTGCACTATTGCCAAATCGAACACTAAGATATAGAGCTTGTACACCCCTCTTCCTACTCCTGAAAAGCTATGGGAATCCATCTCAATGGACTACATGCCGGGCCTCTCGTCCACGAAGAGGGAAAATTCCTGTGTTTTTGTTATTGTTGATCGCTTTTCCAAGCTGGTGATTCTGACCTCCTGCAAGAAGAACATCACCACATAGGCCACTTCTCTTCTTTGAACATGTCTGGGTACACTTTGGGATCCCAAAAACATTTTTTGCAGATAGGGATATTTGGTTCCTTAACACATTATGGTCGAGCCTTTGGTCACTGCTAGATACCAAGCTCACCAAATCCACTGCCTTCCACCCCCAGATAGATGACCAAACTAGGGTCGTCAATCGAATGATCGTACATATCCTCTGCATGTAAAATTCCAAGAACCTCCACACATGGGATGAGAGTCTTCCCTATGTCCAACATAGCTACAATTGAGCCCTGCATAGCTCAACTGGCCACAACTCATTTCAGGTGGGGTTGGGATTCCAACCATTGGGCCCCATGGATGTTTCACTATCCTTGGCAAACACCTCGATCGAATCATTTCCCGCTCCACGAGAAGATGAAAAACCCACTTGGTTCATTGAGTGGATCCAACACATCTGCCAATAGGTTCAGGATATTTTACAGAATTCTAATGCCAAGTACAAGCAGTTCCATGATCAACATCGAGGGCCACATAAGTTTCAGGTGGGAGACAAAGTTTGGTTGCACTTGCAAAAATAATGCCTTACAGGGGCCCATAGGAAGATTCTCCCACTCTAGTATGGGTCATACACCATCACCAAGGTTGTGGGTGACAATTTGTTTTCCCTCAACATTTCCCCTTTCCTTTTCATGCACCCAGTCTTCAACATGGCTCTCCTTCGGACATATTTCCCACCATTATTGGACACCTCAGAGATATCAAAGCAGTTGAAACCAACAAATATCAAACCTGAATTCATGCAACAAGCATATAGTGATCATATTGTGGACACACATATCAAGGGATACCGACATCAAAGGATCCATCTTTATCGAGTTGTCAAAGCAGGGCAACTCCTGCACCAAGGCAAGTGGCTCACCTGGAGCCAAATTCAACAGAAATTTCCTCATCTGATGGAGAAAACCAACACAATGGAGACCATTTATTCCTAAGGGGGGAGGATTGATGCATATGGATGTCGGTGGCTTCCCACCTATTGCAACTGGTTCATATTGGTAGTTTTCTAGTTTGGCAGACAAATTCAACTATCATTAAACATCAGGAAATGCATATTTACCACACCAATTGAAATTCTTCTAGGACACATGGCATGTAAAGAGAGAGTAAAAGTCAACATGGAGAATATTAAACTTATACTAAATCCAAAGATTCCCATGAATAAAAAACAAATCAAAATTTTATTGGGACACACAAGATATTATCGGATGTTTATACTATTAGAATTTTAGAAGTTACAATTATCCTCTTTAACATTCATTAACAATTGCATGTAATAGAATCAATGAAAGATTAACAATCACATAACACAATTTATATCCTAGGAAACCCTCATGGGGAAGAAAACCCATCAACCAATTCTTCAGTATAGATTCCTTCAACCAGTACAATGTCACATTATAGCTCTCCACAAATAGACCAAGACCAAGATACCAAAGATGAAGAAACCAAGACCCCCTACACTAGACCTTCCTTTCTATGCTCCAAATACACAAAATAAGGTGAGTTGTGTGGGTGTAAAAATGAGAGGAACTCGACCTCTATTTTTACACATAATTGACTCTCAAAAATATGCAACCCTAAGAGGGGTTGTTTTGAATTTTACAATAAGGATAACAATAAAATAATAATTTATTTTGAGTCGATTTATACAATAAGATTACAATAACCTTATGGAGGTTTGACCAATACAAATACAAAATAATATATTCTGTAGTTACATCGAAATATCAATACTCCCTCTTAAATAGGAAGGTATTCTATGTTGCCACACGAGCTCATGACCATTCACTATTGAACATATGAATCTATACATCATTAGATATCCATAGTACAACATAAATTCACATCCAATGCATCCAAGTCCTGCGGGTAGATCTCAAATAACTTCAATATGTCACCATGACATCCACTACCCCGCAATGCATCTATACCTCATCATGTGCACCTTTGTGACTTCACAGCTAATGAATCCAAGGTTTGTGGTAGTGTTGGAAATGTTTAATAGGTTGTCATTGATGGAAAGTACAACAATGAAGATGGCATGAATACAGGAAGAATGTAACAAACGGGCACTAGAAGTATTTTTTTAAGAAGCTGCAGAGCAACCTCGATAAGATCAGAAGAGATAGTGCAGAGGATGTTTGGTATGTTTTACAGGCAGCGTAAGCTTGTCATTGATGGAAAGTAAAATAATAATGATGGCTTGAGTACAACACTAATGATCAATAGGCAAATAGAAGATAAGTAAAGGAAGATCAAATGATCAAAGGCAATGCAACATTGACAAAATGATCGAAGGCCCGAGAAGCATTTCTGATCACTGGATCTCATCCTAAATTCCTGATGGTCATCAGATCTGAATGAAGACAAAAGGAGCACGCAGATCTGGAGGATAGATCTCAAGAATTAGATCTGAGAGTAGGGTCCGACAAATGTTGGATCGAGGAAAACCTACACGATCCCGATGGCCGTCAGATATGAATGAATATAAAAGGAGCATGCAGATCTGGAGGATAGATCTGAGCGCAGGTTCCGACCACCATTGGATCTAGGAAAACCTGCACAATATTTAAAAGTGCAAGGAGTAAAGGGCTCACAAATCCTGAAAGCAAGAGGACCATCCATCTCAGGGGGTTATGTGGACCATTGATCCGACTCCCTGTTGGAGTTTTGGGGATCGAGAGTTGGAGATGTCAAAGAATATTGACATCAAGAATCCCAAAATCGCGATGTGTGAAATCCTGACTGAATCTGAACCGTTAGATCAAGATGTGATCTAGACCATTGACCCAACTCACGTCAGCAGACCACGTCATCTAGGAACATGTGGCACAACCAGGTAATGAAAAGTGTCAGACTGATTCAACATGCCAAGCACATGTAAGTCACAAATCAGGGTGACACGTGGCAGTTATTTAACACATGTGATGTCAACAGACTTACACCATGTCGGAGTTTCGAGGATCGCGTGTTGGAGATGTCAAAGAAACAATGCAACAGGAATCCTGATTTCGCGATATGAAAAATCGTGACTTCAATCGCAGCCATTGAGTCAAGATCAAATCTGGACCATTGATTCCAGTCCATGTCGGAGTTTCGAGGATCGAGTGTTGAAGTTGTCAAAGAACATTCACCACAGGAATCTTGATTTTGTGATATGTGAAATCAAGATGTAATTTGAGCCGTCAGATCAATCTTTGATATGGACCGTTGATTCCAGTCAATGGAGAGGAATCGGGGATCGAGATTTGGATGTGTCAAAGATTATTAACATCAGGAATCCCGATATTGTGATATGCGAAATCGCGATTTAATCGCAGCCGTTGAATAGAGATCAGATATGGACCTTTTATCAAACTCCATATCGGAGTTTCACGAATCGTGACATAGAGAGGCAAAGAACCCAATGCATCAAGAATGCCAAAATCGTGAAATCACAATTCAATCATAGCTGTTGAATCAAGATTAGATCTGGACCATGGAATCACAAGACATGTGGCAAGTGATCAAAATTTTGTTGACTTGGGGTCAACGGAGCATAGTGTCAAAAATCACGAAACAAGAAATCGCGAAAGTTTTTTTTGCATATGCACTTGGTTATGACCATAGTCATATTGGGGAAGGAGCTAGTGTAGAAAAGTTCTACATCGGAGTTTCAGAAATCGAGAGATGGAGAAGTCAGAGACTCTCAACATTAGGAGTCATGAAATCACGAAATGCGAAATCGCAAAAGCACCTTATGCATAAGGCTATGGTCACAACCCTTGGACACATCAGCGAGAGATGGAGGAAAGAGATAGACAACCAATCTCATTTTCAGGGATCGCAAATTGGAGAGGAAAGAACACAATGTAACAAGAATGCTGAAATGTCGAAACCTGATTTAAAGGAAAGATTAATAAAGCTCATCCAACGGTGTAGATTCACCTGAAGGAGATCTGAGGGCTATTGTTGCACGACACAATGAAACTACTAGAAACCATTGATGGATTCTACCAGAGGATGCGAAGACACTTCGGGATGACTGACAGAGGAGGTGAAGAGTCTCTGAGAAGAATGAATATGTTAGTGGAGGCGATTGACAACTGATGAGCATTGAGGCCTGTAACCGAAACAGAGAAGGTGAGTTTGACTGTCACAGAGAAGACGAAGAGTCTCAAACTACCAGAGAGGCTGAGGAATCTCAGTATAACATACAGTGATGCTGGACACGTGGGGTGAACCACCAGAGAAGATGAAGAGTCGCGATGATGATCAGACAGAGCACTCGAGAGGTGGAGGATAACGACGCGGAATCAACATGCAGAGGCATTGTGAACATTGCATGCACAAGGTGCACAGAAGCTATAAATACATGGTACAGAGAAGAGATGGGGTTGTTGTTGCTATTGGAGTTTTCTATGGTTGTTGTTGGTGAAGGTGATTCATGTGTGAAGAAGGAGGAGAGTGCAGCAGCTGAATAACATAGAAGAGGAACTGTGCAATGAATGGACATGGCGCACAAAGCATAAAAAGAGGAAGAACAGATAGCGCAAGTGATGTGTGTAGAAAGGCAATGAGGCAGACAGAGAAACGAAATGCAACAGAACAGTGATGAGTCTGGTAAGCCATTGTTGAACATCATATCACTGTAATAAGTTTCAGTAGCAAAAATTAATATTTCAGGGTGGTTGGGAGGAGCTAGGGAGGATTGGTGTCCTAAAAGGTTCAAGTGGGTGATTGAACACAGGGATTTGGTACTTCCTTCGAGTTGGTGCTAGAGAAACCAGGGAGTTGGTGCTTCCTTCTAGTTGGTGCTAGAGAAACCAGGGAGTTGGTGCTTTCCTCTAGTGAGTGCTAGAGAAAACAGAGAGTTGGTGCTCTCAGCAAGTTGCAGCTTGCAAAACTAAGCTTGTAGCCTCATTATGAGTTGGTGCTCATAAGTATGATACTGTAAAGAATGTAACTATTACTTATCATATAAAGAAAAAGAGGTTTTTACCCTGCATGGGTTACCTCGGGAAATATTTGTCTCTGTGTTTCCCTTATATGTGACTGATGCTGAATGTGCCATTGTTTATTTCCCTGCATTAATGTGATCATCATTCAGTGTTTCTGCAAAGAGTTTAAAAGAAGAAGAATTGTTTAAGCATGGTAACAACTGATTCACCCCCCCCCTCTCAGTTGTCCAACAATTGGTATCAAAGATGACTCCTTTTATCTAAGGGTATATCCTAGAGCTTAAACATGTCAAGCAATGAAGGAAATTCAACCAATAAGCCCCCCCTGTTCAATGGAACAAACTTTGCCTTCTGGAAAGTTAGAATGAGAACCTACATAATGGCTTTAGGTGCAGATGTCTAGGATGTGGTAGATACTAGATATGTAAAGCCAGTTGTGCTAGCTAATAAGGATGACAAACTAGAATTTAGCTTCAACGCTAAGGCTATGAATGCTATCTTGAGTGGGCTTGCAGAAGCAGAATTCGTAAAAGCTATGCACTTAGAAACTGCCAAAGAAATGTGGGACAAACTCATTAACAATTATGAGGGTAATGAGAAGGTAAAGGATGCAAAGATTCAAACCTACAGAATACAGTTTGAACAACTGAAGATGAAGGAAGATGAAACTATTGGAAAATACTTTCTGAGAATAGAAGAAATGGTAAATGCAATGAAGGCACTTCGTGAAACAATTGGGAAACCTTCTTTAGTTCAGAAAATCTTGAGATCTCTCCTAGATAGGTTCAACCCGAAGGTCTCTGCTATAGAAGAACTTAATGATCTAAAAACCCTACAGTTTGATTAACTTCTAGGAACACTGACTTCATATGAAATGAGAATAATTAAAGATAAACCCACTTCCAGAGAAGCATCATTTAAAGAAGACAAGAATGAGGATTCTGAGCCCGATGAAGTTGAAGAAAAAATTGTGAAGAGACTAAAGAAGGGATCAGACAAATACAAAGTTAAACCTCCTTTCAAATGCTTTAACTGTGGAAGGATAGGTCATTTTGCAAATAAATGTCCACACAAGAAACATGATCAGAACTATGAAGGTAAAGAGAAGCACAAATCCAAGAGATTTGATAAAAATAAAAGTTTATGTGTAAACAATGATGACTCCTTAGAAGACACCAATAGTGACTCTTGCTATGAAGATAAGGTAAATGACTTCATGCTTATGGCCAACGAGAATTATGATAATAAAATCACAGGCAGTGATGAGAATGATGAAGAAGTTGTGGTTGACATGGAAGGAGAACTGATCAGTGCATTGGAAGAGATTGACAGACTAAGAATCAAGAATAGAAAGCAAAGACAATTGTTGATACAGTTAGAGAAAGATAGTCAAGAACCTGGTGAAGACCTTATCCTACTAAAAGTAGAATTGGAAGAGGAAAAGAAAATCGAAGAGATTCTGAAATAGCAGCTATCAGAAAAGAAGACAAGATGTGAATCATTATAACAAGAAGTAGTGAAAACATAGAAAGAAATGGAGAAATTTCAAGCCTTGTATAATCAGAGTCTGTCAAGTATCAAAGCCTCAGAAGGATTAGCCACCATTCTGAATCAGTAAAGGAATCCAAAGCTGAAAAATGGTTTGGGTTATGAAGAGGGATCAACAAGTGGGAAGTCAGGAAATGAACAACCCATCAAGTTTGTCAAAAGTACAACCAATGACAATAAAAATCCTTTAGAAACAAAGGAAGATAATCATCCGCCCAGGACAAGTAAAGAAAAAGGTGCCAGGACTGAATCTGTAGAACAAATAAATAATACACTCCCTACTCAAAGACATCATCAACATTAAAGAAATCGATTTGCTCAAAGAAGACAACCATTTTCCAGGTACAAAGAATTCTTCTATGGATATTGTTTCTACTGTTCTAACTTTGTTCACAAAGCTGTAAATTGTTCCTTAAGACTTAGACATGAGCAATTAAGATTTCCAAGGAATAAATATCTGCCACAACAAAGGATGATACAGAAAAGTAACAAACCATCACATATTGCAAATTGCCAAATTAAGTCTAGAGACATGCAATAGAGGAGGTCAAGGATTAATAAATAGTCAATGAGTAGACAACGCTGCAACAATAACTTTGACTTATTGAATAATGAGATTGAATGTTATAACTATCACAACTTTGGCCACAAAGATGCAAGCTGCAATCTAAAGGATTACAAAGCAGATCCAAGGATAAAGTTCTTAGATAAAAAGGCCAGCACATGGAAAAGGAAAAATATTGAAAAATGTCATCTAGAACTTTCAATTCAAAAACAAAAGGCCCCTAGGAATATAGAAAGTGGATGTTGCAAGCACTTGACTGGAGACATGGATAACCTTCTGTGCATAAGAAAAAGAAAAACAGAAAAATGTGATCCTTGGAAATGATGAACCAGGTAAAATCAAGGATAGAGGGATGGTGATTTTGAGTAATGACAAAGGAGATGCCCAGTACATTCTTCTTGTGGATAGTCTGAAACATAATTCGCTCAGTTCAAGTCAAAAGTGTGACAAAGGCAGTGAAGAGGTGCTCACATCTAAAGAATGTAAGGTAAATGTAAACTCAGGACAAATGGTGAATAACAGTATAAGGGAAAACAATAATGTTGATGTTGAATCCTCCCCTGCAAGTAAAGAAGAAGATTCAGATACAATAAAAGAATGCTCAGTCATCATTTATCCCACGAAAGAAGTAGGAGAAGAATTGTGTCATAAACAGGAAGCAGGAGTCTTGAAGGTTGAGAAGGTAGACACCCAAATCAAGTTCTTGAGCAGATCCATGACTTTGGACAAGGTCTTGGATAGCCATAGATCACCAAATGAAAAATATGATATTCGACTCAACAAGGTAGAAATCAGTGCTCCTAAGAAACATGATATAGGTCCTTCATTTGTGAGAAAGAAAAACAAGCGTGAGAGTGGGTGTAGTAGTTTTCTCTTGTGATTGAACATGGACATAAAAGCCCTGGATTGAATGCATCATGGAAGAAAAATGAAAATTGCAGTAATAGAGATCGATGAAATT
>JZKD02S0482939.1:645912-663005 GCA_000966675.3 Picea glauca | reverse complement strand
AGATAACAGTGACAGGGGGAGTCATCCACTCATGAGAAGATTGATAAAGGAGTTCGAGTAAGAGAGGTGAGCAATTTTGAATTTTGCACAGAGGATACAACGGAAGATGAAGATGAACAGGTCTAAGAATCAGAAAGAGAAGACTCTGGTTCATATACAAATATTCTATAGGCCTAAAATGAAAGATTTCATCTCATCAGGGGGAGTTTGTATTGATTTAATATCTGATACCTCCTAAAATACTGCAGCAGCTCAGGGGGAGCATGTTCTCTTTGACATTGATGTCAAATGGGGAGAAAAGAATCTGGGTGCCTTTGTTGCCATCAATGCCAAAGGGGGAGATTGTTGGAAATGTTTAACAGGTTGTCATTGATGGCAAGTACAGCAATGAATATGGCATGAATACAGGAATAATTTAACAGACGAGCACCAGAAGTATTTTGGGAAGAAGCTTCAGAGCAACCTCGATAAGATCAGAAGAGATAGTGCAGAGGATGTTTGGTATGTTTTACAGGCAGCGTAATCTTGTCATGGATGGCAAGTACAACAGTAATGATGGCTTGAGTACAACACTGATGATAAACAGGCAAATAGAAGATAAGTCCAGGAAGATCGAATGATCGAAGGCAACGCAACATTGACAAAATGATTGAAGGCCCGAGAAGCATTTTTGATCGCTGGATCTCATCCTGAATTCCCAATGGCCGTCAGATATGAATGAAGACAAAAGGAGCGCGCAGATCTGGAGGATAGATCTCAGGCGTTAGATCTGAGCGCAAGGTTCGACCACCATTGGATCGAGGAAAACCTGCATGATCCTGATGGCCGTCATATCTGAATGAAGACAAAAGGAGCACGCAGATTTGGAGGATAGATCTCAGGCATTAGATCTGAGCGCAGGGTCCGACCACCGTTGGATCGAGGAAAACCTGCACGATCTTTATAAGTGCAAGGAGTAGAGGGCTCACAAATCCAAAAAGTAGGAGGGCTATCCATCTTAGGGGGTTATGTGGACCATTGATCCGACTCCTTGTCAGAGTTTTGAGGATCGAGAGTTGGAGATGTCAAAGAATATTGACATCAAGAATCCCGAAATCGCGATGTGTGAAATCCCGGCTGAATCTGAACTGTCAGATCAAGATGTGATCTAGACCATCAACCTGACTCACATCAGCAGACCACGTCAGCTAGGAACATGTGGCACAACCCGGTAATGACAAGTGTCAGACCGATTCAACATGCCAAGCACATGTAAGTCATGAATCAGGGTGACACATGGCAGTTATTTAACACATGTGACATCAACAGACTTACACTATGTCAAAGTTTCAAGGATCACGTGTTGGAGATGTCAAAGAAACAATGCAATAGGAATCTCGATTTCGCGATATGCAAAATCATGACTTCAATCGCAGCCATTGAGTCAAGATCAAATCTGGACCATTGATTCCAGTCCATGTCGGAGTTTCGAGGATCGAGTGTTGAAGTTGTCAAAGAGAATTCACCACAGGAATCCTGATTTCGCGATATGCGAAATCACGATGTAATCTGAGCCGTCAGATCAAGCTTTGATCTGGACTATTGATTCCAGTCAATGGAGAGGCATCGGGGATCGAGAGTTGGACGTGTCAAAGATTATTGACATCAGGAATATCGATATCGCGATATACGAAATCACAATTTAATCGCAGCCATTGAATAGAAATTAGATCTGGATCGTTGATCAAACTCCATATTAGAGTTTCGCGAATCGCGAAATAGAGAGGCAAAGAACCCAATGCATCAAGAATGCAAAAATCGTGAAATCACGATTCAATCGTAGCCATTGAATCAAGATTATATCTGGACCATGGAATCACAGGACATGTGGCAAGTGATCAAAATTTTGCTGACTTGGGGTCAATGGAGCATAGTGTCGAAAATCACGAAATGAAAAATTGCGAAAGAACTTTTTGCATAGGTGCTTGGTTATGACCATAGTCATATTGGGGAAGGATCTAGTGTAGAAAAGTTCTGCATCAGAGTTTCGGAAATCGAGAGATGGAGAAGCTAGAGACTCTCAACATTAGGAGTCACGAAATCGCAAAATTTGAAATCGTGAAAGCACCTTATGCATAAGGCTGTGGTCATAACCCTTGGACATATCAACGAGAGATGGAGGAAAGAGATAGAGCAACCAAGCTCATTTTCGGGGATTGTGACTTGGAGAGGCAAGAACACAATGTAACAGGAATGTCGAAATGTCGAAACCCGATTTAAAGGTAAGATTAATAAAGCTCATCCAATGGTGTAGATTAACCTGAAGGAGATCTAAGGGCGACTATTGCATGACATAGTGAAACTGCTAGAAACCATTGATGGTTTCTACCAAAGGATGCAAAGACACTTCAGGATGACTGATAGAGGAGGTGAAGAGTCTCTGAGAGGAATGAAGATGTTCATGGAGGCGATTGACAGCTGATGAGCATTGAGGCCTGTAACTGAAACAGAGAAGGTGAGTTCGACTGTCACAGAGAAGATGAAGAGTCTCAAACTACCAGAGAGGCTGAGGAATCTCAGTATAACATACAGTGATGTTGGACACACGAGGTGAACCACCAGAGAAGTTGAAGAGTCACGATGATGATCAGACAGAGCACTCGAGAGGTGGAGGATAACGACGCGGAGTCAGCATGCAGAGGCATTGCGAACATTGCATGCACAAGGTGTACAGAAGCTATAAATACATGGTACAGAGAAGATATGGGGTTGTTGTTGCTGTTGGAGTTTGTTGTGGTTGTTGTTGGTGAAGGTGATTCATGTGTGAAGAAGGAGGAGAGTGCAGCAGTTGAATAACACAGAAGAGGAACTGTGCAGTGAATGGACATGGCACACAAAGCATAAAAAGAGGAAGAACATATAGCACAAGTGATGTGTGCAGAAAGGAAATGAGGCAGACAGAGAAACGAAATGCAACAGAACAATGATGAGTCTGGTAAGCCATTGTTGAACATCATATCACTGTAATAAGTTTCAATAGCAAAGATTAATGTTTTAGGGTGGTTGGGAGGAGCTAGGGAGGACTGGTGTCCTGAAAGGTTCAAGTGGGTTCTTGAACACAGGGAGTTGGTGCTTCCTTCTAGTTGGTGCTAGAGAAACCAGGGAGTTTGTGCTACCTTCTAGTTGGTGCTAGAGAAACCAGGGAGTTGGTGCTTCCCTCTAGTGGGTGCTAGAGAAAATAGAGAGTTGGTTCTCTCAGCAAGTTGCATCTTGAAAAACTAAGGTTCTAGCCTCCTTATGAGTTGGTGCTCATATGTATGATACTATAAAGAATGTAACTATTACTTATCATATAAAGAAAAAGAGGTTTTTACCCTGCCTGGGTTTCCTCAAGAAATATTTGTCTCTGTGTTTCTCTTATACGTGACTGATGTTGAATGTGCGATTGTTTATTTCCCTGCATTAATTTGATCATCATTCAGTGTTTCTGCAAAGAGTTTAAAAGAAGCATAATTGTTTAAGCACGATAACAACTGAATCACCCCCCCCCCCTCTCAGTTGTCCAACAGGTAGCTCTTAAATAGCTACAACATGTCCCCAAGACATCCATTACCTTTCAATGCATCTGTACATCATCACTCCCTTTGAAGCCACACTGCTTCTCTTCATGTTGCACATGCTGCCACATATTCAACCTCAGTTGTACTAAGTGCTACACATGACTGCTTCCTGCTGCTCCATGAAAACATACTGGAGCCTAGAATGAAGCAATATGTCAAAGTACTATTTCGATCAGGTATACTACGAACCCAATCTGAACTCAAATATCCATATAACCTGAACTCATGGTATGTCACATACCTAAGACCATAATCAAATGTACCCTTAATGTACCTCATCACATGTTTTTCTGCGACCAAATGAACCTACTTGGGATGCTCCATATACTGACTCAGGGTGTTCACAACAAAACATATATCTAGTCTCATGTTCTTCAAATACATCAACAAACCCACAATCTACCTGTATAAATTAACATCCATAGTCTCTAAAGTCGTATCATGCAACAACTTCATATTTGATACCATAGGTGTAGCCATTTCCTTGAAATCCAACATCTTGAACCTCTTCAGGATTTCCACTACATACTTCCCTTGATTCAAAAATATCTCATTCTGTCTTTGCCATACCTCGAGACCCAAAAAGTAATGCATCATCCCAGGATATTTCATCTCAAACTCAACAAAAAAATCTCTCTTACACTCTGAGATGAGATTTTCCACACCTGTTAGAAATAGGTCATCCACATACAACAATAGTATTACCGGGCCATCATCCACAACCTTAAAGTAAAGGTTAGGATTTGCACTGCTCTTTGTAAATCCTAAGCTCATCAGAAAATTGTTGATCCTACCATACATTCTCTGGGTGCCTTCTTTAATCCATATAAATCCTTCTTCAATCTACACACATGTGTCTCCCTCTCATGTACCTCGAACCCTTGTGTCTACTCCACATATACTTCCTCTTTTATTTCACCATTCAAGAAGGATGTCTTCACGTCCATCTGATCCACCTTCCATTTCATTACCGTGGACAACAAAAGTATAGTCTTGATTGAGGTATATCTTGTCATGGGATAAAATGTCTCCTCATAGTTAATGCCCTCTTTCTAAGATAATCCTCGAGCCATAAATCTAGCCTTATAATTTTCAATACTTCCATCAACTGCATGTTTCATCTTGTAGATCCATTTTGAAATTACTATTGATTTCTGCTTCGGTCTGGGGACCACATTCCATGCATCATTCGTTACTATGGAATGAAATTCCTCCCCCATGGCATCCTTCCATACCCTCTTTTTTGAAACCTCTTCATAATTGGATATTTTTGCATCCATGATATCACACAAACATGCGAGATAGATGGAATATAGTTTCTTCTTCTTACTTTCCTTGAGATAATTTTCTGGGGCACCATATCTTTTTTCATCTCTAATGATCTCTTATTCCCAAGCTAGTCTTCTCTTGTGAGAAGGAATCTTTGTTGGCCTCTGAGGTTCTGCCATGTCATTATCCTCATGAATGACTTCCTATGGTTCAACGACTTCTGCCTCTGGAACTCTAGTAACTTCATTCTCCTCCTCAGCTAATGTCAACTTTCTAGTCATCGGGAATATATATCATGTATTCCTTTGATGTGTCAGTGTAACCAACAAATATGCCATTCTTTCCAGATGGATCCAATTTTTTCCTCTTTTCCTTGGGGACATGCACAAATACGGGGAAACCAGATATCCCTAGATGTATGACTTCTGACTTCTATCGTAAAAGCATCTCCTCTGGTTTCTTATTTTCAAGTACTTTGTGGGCACTTTTGTTCTGCATGTACAATGTAGTATTTTCTTCTTCTTCCCACAGATGCATAGGTAGATCTTGATCATGGATCATAATATTCATTGCTTCCATGATCATGCGATTCTTCCTTTCTGCTACTACATTCTACTGATGATTGTAAGGAGTATAAATATCCCTGTTAATCCCAGTTTCTTGAAATATTCTTTGAATTCCTCTGAAGTGACTTCTCCTCCATTATCCAATTGCAAGGTTTTTATATACCTCTCTATCAGGTTTTCTACCAGTGCCTTAAATTATTTGAATTTGATAAACACTTCATTCTTTTCCTTCAACAAATAGATCCAAGTTTTACATGATTAATCATCAATAAAGGACACATAATATACATAAAAACTTTGTGAAGTTGATGTCATCGGTCCACACGCATTTGAGTGCACGATGTCCAATACTCTTTTGGATCTACTATTGCTACCGAGAAAGGAGTGCTTCACATTCTTTCCTTGTGCACAACCTTTCCACATGCCATCTGGTTTTTCATGGATCTATGGTAGTCCCATCACCATATTTCTCACAATTGATAGGGCCTTGTAATGTAGGTGAGAAAATCTCCTTTTCCATAATTCAATGGGATTCATAATGTCGTGAATTAATGTTGAATCTGATCGCCCTTTAAATTTGTAGAGTTCTCCCTCTTGAACTCCAATCACCACAAAATCATCAAAATTATTCCCTTGAGGCCACATAAGAACTTCTCCATCAACAAATGAAACTCTATAACCCTTCTCATCCAATGATGAAATCGAGAGAAGGTTCTTCTTCAATCCAAGAACATAGAGAACTTCCTTCATCTTCATTGGCTTTCCTGAGTCTAACTTGTAGGAGGCTTCTCCTACTCCTTTGATCGGATATTGATAGTCATCTCCCAATTTTACCTTGTGTGATGAATCCTTATGAGTAAGGTTAGACATCGAGTCTTTATAACCTGTCATGTGCTTGGAAGCACCACTATCCACCAGCCAAATGTCACTTCCTTGAGTAACAATTCCTCTAAGAAATGAGATAAGAACATACTCCTCATCACTTGATTCATATTCCTTTGCAACCTTCTTGGTTGGCTCATCATTTTAAACTATATGAACATGCTGACTTTTACCTCCTTTATTTTCCCTTGGTCTCTGAATGAGGGAACCATTCCTAGAAATGTGTCCCATTTTCTGACGACAAGAACATTTGATATTTGGGTTATTTCTTCGGCCCTCTGAAACTTCTTGGGTGAGGATGGTTTTTTATTTCTCTTTCCTTTCCTGGTGTGGGAGGCTAGGGCTTGATCACCATATGTCATATTATCTTCTCTTACTTATGTCCTTTCTTCCTCTTGGTTGAAATATTCCCATAGCCTACTGAACTTGGGTAGCTTCCTTCTTGAGCATATCCCTTGAATAAATGCATCCCATGACCTTGGGAGGCCATTCAAGGTGGTCATCACCATTTTTTCTCCATTCACTATATCACCAATGGATTCTATATGCTCCTTGATCTAGTTCACTCTTGATAATTAAGAGTGGATATTTTCTAAATTATGCATCCTCACATTCTTTAACTAAGTTCTCAAGGTCATTCTTCGGTTGATGTTGTTGCCTTCAAATATTCAGGTTAAGGCATCCATCATTTCTTTTGGAGTGGATAATGAAGATATGTGATGAATAAGATGGTCTTTAATGGAGTCTGCAATAATCCTCTTTGGTTTGACCATATCCTTCTTGTGATTTTCTTTAGCCTCATCTCCCTCTAGTTCTGAAACCTATCCTTTAGTGAACTTCTCTAGATCATGTTCTTCTATGAGGATGTGTTGGTTGTGGAGCCTAATTATCTTCCTGATTTAGAGGTATTTTTTTTTTCAGCCATGTTTATACCCCGTGAAGTCTTTACACCCCAGAGGAATGTACACTCTTCCACATGAGGGAGTGAAGAGGGGGGGTACCTCCTCTGCGGGGTCCATCCCCCCAGCTAGGGGGTTTCGGGGTGAAGCCCCCAAAGGAAAAATTGCCTTGTAAATATATATTGTAATTTCATTATAAATATGGAACGTTCATTATAAGGTCACAGATCTAATGGTAGAAATTATGTTAGTTTTTTTTTCCCTAGAAGGAAACCCTCTTTTATGAGGGAAATGTATTGTGGATAAGTATGATAGAAAATATTGTATTCTGAGATAGGAGACTGTGAGAGAAAGAAGAGAAAGTTACAATGGGTTTGTTGTAGGTTACTAATCAACTAAGTTCTATAAAAGTGGACTTTGATGTTGAGGTCAGGGCTCTTCTAATCTTGTTCTCATTTCCAGAAAGATGGAATGGCTTGGTCATGGATGTAATTAACTCTGTCTCTATTTCAAATACTTTAAAATTTGATGATGTTTTCGGTGTTATCCTTAGTGAGTAAATGCGATGGAAAAGCATAGGTGAGACATCAGGTAATCTGTTGAACATGGAGAATATGGGAAGACAAAATGATAGAGGAAAGGGCCCAGGGAACTGTGGGAATTCTAGGAAGGGTAGATACAAATCCAGACTTGGAAAGATAGAGTGTTGGAATTGTGGGAAGAAATGACATTTGAAGAAAGACTGCAGAGCTCCAAAGAAGCAAAGAGATGGACAACATGAGAGAAATCATGAAGAAAATGTAACAGGTGATGTGTTACAAGATTCTTTGATTCTTTCAATAGATAATATTTCTAAGTCTTGGGTAGTAGATTCAATGGATTCATTTCATGCCACACCCCATAGGAAACATTTTCTAGATTATGTTCAAGGTGATTTTGGACAGGTTCATTTGGGTGATGATGCACCATGCAAAATTGTTGGAATGGGAAGGGTAAGAATAAAAAAAATCAATGGAAACCAATGGTTGTTGAAAGCTATAAGACATGTTCCAGATCTAAGTAAAAATCTAATTTCAACAGTATAGTTGGCAAGTGAAGGTTCTATATCCATATTTACAGATAAGAAGTGGAAGGTTATCAAAGGATCATTGGTGATAGCAAAAGGAGAGAAGGTAGGTACATTGTATTTATGTACTGGAAGTACTAACTCTTCTATCTCTTTAGCTTGTACATGAGTGGATACAGCACCGTGGCATCATATTTTGGGACACCTGAGTGAGAAGGAAATTCAGATATTTCACAAAATAAATTTGTTGCCAGATCTTAAACAAATTGATTTGGACTTCTATGAGCATTGTGTTTATGGAAAATAGAAGAGATTCAAATTTCTCAGAGTCAGAAAAGAAAAGAAGAATGAAATGTTAGAGCTTGTGCATACATATGTATGGGGACCAACTCAGGTATCATCTCTTGGTGGATCTTGTTACTATGTCACTTTTATTGATGATGCAACTAGAAAAACTTGGGTTTATTACATTCAATTTTTTTTTGATGTTTTTGATACTTTTAAGAAATGGAAAGATTTGGTTGAGAATGAGACAAGAAAAAGTTTGAAGTGTCTCAGATAAGATAATGGAGGTGAATATTGCAACAAGGAGTTTGATGATTACTGTTCATACCATGGGATTTGTAAAGAGAAGACAGTTTCAGGAACACCACAAGAAAATAGTGTGTCAGAAAGGATGAACACGACAATCATGGAGCATGCAAGGAGTATGAAATTGCATGCTAGTTTGCCCTTATAGTTCTGGGGAGATGTTGTAGATACTGTTGTTTACTTAATAAATGAGGGACCTTCAAGCTCGTTGGATGGTAGAATTCCATCGGAGGAATGGACAAGAAAAAAGGTAAACTATTATTTCCTGAAAACTTTTAGCTGTGGAACATTTGTCCATATTGATAAAGAAAATAGAACAAAGCTTGAGGAAAAATCCAAGAAGTGTACCTTTATTGGATACGGTGTTAATGATTTTGGTTATCTCTTCTGGGATTGTGAAAATAAAAAAATCATTAGTAGTAGATATGTCATATTCAATGAGAAGGTCATGTACAAAGATCAGTTGTAGGGAAATAAATAGGAAAATGAAAAACAAGAATACACAGTGCTTGATGAGATCACTGAAAAAAAAATTCCAAAGGAGCTAGAAAATCAAAATGTACAACAATAGGAGTAGCAGGTACCTCAATCTCCTGCAAGTGTGGTTAGAAGATATACCAGGTTAAGTATACCCCCTGAACGATACTCTCCTTCTTTGTATTATTTATTGTTGACTGATTCTGGTGAACGATAATGTTATGAAGAGGCAATGTAGGTAAACACAAAAAAGAAATGGGAGCAAGTCGTTAAGGAGGAAATGGATTCCTTGGTAAATAACCAGACTTGGGACTTGGTTAAGTTGCCTACAGGAAAAAGAGCATTGAAGAATAAATGGGTTTACAAGTTGAAGGAAGAAGATGGAGGAGAAAAATAGTACAAGGATAGACTTGTTGTAAAGGGGTTTTCACAAAAGAAATGTATGGATTTTGATGAAACATTTTCTCTTGTTGTTAAAATGACTTCAATTAGGACTATTTTAGGTCTTGTGGTAGTAGAAGAATTTTATCTTGAACAGTTAGATGTAAAAACAACTTTTCTCCATGGGGATTTGGAGGAAGAGATTTATATGTAGCAGCCACAGGGGTATGAATTCAAAGGGAAGGAGAATTTGGTATGTAGGTTGAAGAAGAGCTTGTATGGCCTAAAGCAAGCTCCAAGGCAATGGTATTTGAAGTTTGGCAGATTTATGAAAAAATAAGGTTATAGTAGATGTCATTCTGATCACTATGTTTATTTCAAAAGGCTAGAAAATGGAAGCTATATTATCTTGCTATTGTATGTAGATGACATGCTTATTGTAGGGTCTAATATGCAGGATATAAATGTGCTCAAGAAGAAATTAGCTAATTCATTTGCGATGAAGGATTTGGGTGCTGCAAATAAAATCCTTGGTAGGAGAATAACAAGAGACAGGAAAAATCACAAATTGACATTGTCTCGGGGTGAGTACATAGAGAAGGTGTTGGAGAGGTTCAGGATGCAAAATGAAAAACCAGTTAGTACACCTTTGGCCATCCATTTCAAATTAACTAGGGAAATGTGTCCCAAGACACAGGAGGAGATATAATACATGTCCAGGGTCCCTTATTCATCAGTAGTTGGTAGCTTGATGTATGCAATGGTTTGAACAAGACCAAATATTGCACATGCAATGGGAGTTGTGAGAACATATATGAACAATCCAGGTAAAGACCATTGGGAGGTTGTAATGTGGATTCTCAGGTATTTGAGAGGTACTTCTACTCATGTATTATGTTTTCGAGGATAAAACACTTTTCTACAAGGATATGTTGATTCATATATGATAGGTGATAAAGATAGCAGGAGGAGCACCACGGAGTATATTTTTACTATAGTTGGAACAAGAGTAATTTGGATTTTGAAACTACAAAAGGTTGTTTCACTTTCAACAACAAAAGCAGATTATGTTTCCACTACAGATGCTAGTAAAGAAATGATTTGGTTACAGAGGTTTATGGAGGAATTAGGAAAGAAGCAGGAGAAAAACAGGTTGTACTGTGATAGTCAGAGTGCCAATCATCTTGCAAAAAACTTATCCTTCCATTATAATACTAAGCATATATATATAAGGTACCATTTCATATGATCCTCCTTGGAATATGAACATTTGAAGTTGGAAAAGATACACACTAACTAGAATCTTGCAGACATGTTAATAAAGGGAGTAACCAAGGAGAAACTGAGTTCCTGGTCAGTTTCAGTTGGTCTTCAAGAATGAAGATGAAGATGAGAAATTTTCCAAGTCAAAGAAGGTTTAGAGTCTAGTATATATAACAGTGGTGGAGTTGTTGTGATCAGTTTCCAAGTGGGAGATTGTTGGTTGTGGAGCCTGATTATCTTCCTGATTCAGAGGTCTTTTGTTTTCAGCCGTGTTTATACCCCATGAAGTCTTTACACCCCAGAATAGTGTACACTCTTCCACGTGGGGGAGTGTAGAGGGGTTACCTCATTTATAGGGTCTGGGGGGTTCGGGGGCGAAGCCCCCGAAGGAAAAATTGCCTTGTAAATGTATATTGTAATTTCATTGGAAATATGGACCATTCATTATAAGGTCGTATATCTAATGGTAGAAATTATGTTAGGGTTTTTTTCCCTAGAAGGAAACCCTCTTTTATGAGGGAAATGTATTGTGGCTAAGTATGATATCAAATATTGTATTATGAGATAGGAGGCTGTGAGAGAAAGAAGAGGAAGTTATATCGGGTTTGTTGTAGGTTGTATCCCTTCATATGATGGATAATAATAAAGGAAGGACCTAGAAATTTCTCTGGTGGAGGTAGCCCACACTGGGTGAACCACGTAAATCTATCTCTCTATTGTATTGTGTATCTTTTGTGTTTTATTTCCACATTTGTTTTATTTTATTGCTCCACGGTCCTGTTTTTCTAACATGATGGATAATCTATACCTCCAGGATCTGAATTTGTCATCTCCTCCAACTTCTCATCAATCTTGGTTTTGGTATTCATCATGGCCCTAAATTACAAATTCTAGATTCTAAAGATTTGATCTAGGGAAAATACGCACTCCACTAGGGCATACTTGATGGTGGTATTGTCTTGTCTGGCAACCACTCCTATAAAGAAAAACAACTCCTTTGTCTTCTATATCTGTGAACTATCTTCTATTTAGGCTTGCTATGATACCATGTTAGAATTTTATAAGTTACAATTATCTTCTTTAACATTCATTAAAGATTGCATGTAATAGGAGCACTGGAAGATAAAAAATCACATAGCACAAGATATATAACCCAACAACCAATTCTTCAATATATATTCCTTCAATCAGTACAATATAATGTTATAGCTCTCCACAAATATACCAAGACCAAGAAACCAAGACCTCATGTGATAGACCATCCTTTCTATGTTACAAATACACAAGAGAAGGCGAGTTGTGTGTGTGTACAAATGAGAGGAACTTAACCTCTATTTATACACATAATTGACTCCCAAAAAGATGCAACCATAAGAGGGGTTGTTTTGAATTTTACAATAAGGATAACAATAAAATAATAATTTATTTTGAGTCAATTTATACAATAAGATTACAATAACCTTCTCGAGGTTTGACCAATACAAATAAAAAAGAATATCTTCTGTAGTTACATAGAAATATCAACATATACACCACTATTCAGACATCACCTTCCCAATAGATGAGATCTTGCGAAAAGATGCTAAGTTTATATGGAGCTAAGATTGTCAGGATTTCTTCAAATTCTTAAAGAAGAAGTTGGTTGAAGCCCCCATTCTAAAATTTCCACACTGGTCGAGAAACTGTCATGTCCATGTCGATGTATCCAATGTAGTCATCGGGTTGGTATTAGCACAACCATACGATGACATAATTGATCATCCAAATGTGTTCGAAAACACATGTATTCCAACAAAGGATGAACACCTTCAGTAACCACCCACACAACTAGATCAAAGATCAACACACTGATGTTTTGACATGGTAAAACCCTTACGGGGAAACATCCATGACCCTAGCCAATGCAACCACTTGGAGTAGTTTACTAATGAAAAATAAAAATATTACAAAGAGATTTTACAATAGAGTTTCTCACAATCAATCATCGAAAAATGACTCTCCATGCTCTTTAAATAGAGATCATGGACCAATCGGGTGTTAAGCCACATATCAATTGTCATTTAGATCGAGGAGAATACAAACTGTCAGATCACTCTATGTCAGGAACATATCATGTCCATCAGATTTCCTAACTACAAATGCATACTAATGCATACTAAAAAACCACACTAAGAAACACACTTGTAACTAACGATACATCAGACAAGGTAGATCTTAACTAACTCCTAAGTGTATAAATATCCAAACATCCCCCCTTAAGAACAACTTGGGATAGGATTGAAGGATTTAAAATAGTGACACAATAACTTGATCATGAATGAGCTTTCTGATGAAGTGCATGCATATCTCTATGTGTTTTCTGCGCTAACTTTGAACTAGGTCTTTGGCGAGATTGATGGCACTCTGATTTTCACACTAAAGGTTGGTCGAATGCTGCTGCTGGAATCCAAAATCTAAAAGGATCTGTCAAAGCCAAAAGGCTTCCTGACTTGCATTTGCCGCTTCTCGGTACTCTGCTTCTACTGAAGAAAGTTAAATACGTTGTTGTTTCTTACATTCCCAAGTGATAGGTGTTGAACCAAGGTAAAAACATAACCTGTAGTAGACTTTTGATCATCAGGGTTGTCAGCCCAATCTGAATCAGTGAAACCAACCAATAAAGGATTCCCCCCTAAATTATAATGTATCCCAAACTGAATTGTACCATAGACATAGCGACGTATCCTTTTAGTTTCTTTTCAATGGTTTCATGGGGTATCTGCATATACCGGCTAACAACATCAACAACAAAGGAAATATCAGGATGAGTATGAGTTAAGTATAAGAGGATACCAACTAACTGAAGGTATAAGGTGGCATCAACTTTGGGAGAAGTACAGGTGGAAACAAGCTTGATTCCAGACTGGAAGGGAGAAGGGGCTGGTTTGCAATCTTCCATGTGAAAGTGACGAAGAAGGTCACAAGCATACTTAGACAAGGAAATAAAAATTCCTTCATTGGTTTTCAAAATATGGAGGCCAAGGAAATAGAACAAAAATCTTAAGTCTATCATTTCAAATTTCTTCTTAAGGATGGTTTTCACACGATTTATAAGTTTCGAGTCACTACCAGTAAGGATGAGGTCATCAAAATTAAAGGACAAGGATTATGAGATGGATTCCTACTTTATTGGTATATACATTAGGATCAAAATGACATCTATAGAATCTGGTGTCAATAAGAAAGTTTTCCATTTTGGCATACCAAGATCAAGGATCTTTCTTAAGAACTTAAAGAGATTTCTTAAGGCGACAAACAAGGATAGAGTCATTCTAGACATAGCCATGAGGTTTTTCCATGTATATTTCTTCTTGAAAATCTCCATGTAAGAAGGCGGATTTAACATCCATCTAATGGACCTCCCATTTATGTGAGGCAACAAGGGAAAGAAAAAGGTGGATGGAATTCATTTTGTCTACAGGAGAAAAGGATTCATTATAGTCAATTCCTTCAACTTGGGAAAATCCTTTGGAAACTAACCAAGCCTTATGCCTTTCAAGACTTCCATATGATGCATACTTATTTCTGTAGAACCATTTGCATCTGACAATTTTTCTTCCTTTCGGAAGAGGTACAAGATCCCAAGTATCGTTTACCATTAAACAATGATACTCTTCATTCATTATTGTATCCCAATCTGGATGAACTGAATCTTCTGCAAATGTCTCTGGATCATGAGTCTTTAAAAAGTGAGCCAAAAGAGAAGATGCTCTCTAGAACTATGAATGTGTTCAACACTGATATGAACGATCACCAATAAGATCACCACTTGCTTCTCGTGTTGAACGAGCCCATCTAGGAAGCGGTGGTGTTGGTGTTGGTTTATATTCAAAGGACTCATTTGGAGAAAGGTGGGCATGTAGAGGTGGATTTTTATCCTCACTGTCATCATCTGAAGAAGAAACTAGAATAGGAACAGAAGAAGGCGCAAACACTGAAGACGACTCGCAGGCTGAAGGAGGCGCAATCGTTGAATTAGGCTCACAGGCCAAGAGATTTTCATCAAATTTAACATATCTTCTTATAATAATTTCATTAGAATGTGGTTGAATAATTCTATAACCTCTGACATCTTCAGAATAACCAACAGATATACACTTCTCACTTTTAGGTTGCAATGCTTTCCTTTTCTCACCAGGAATGTGAGCCCATGCTATACTTCCAAATAAACAGAAATGGATTACATCTAGTTTAACTTTAGTCCAAGATTATTTCGGTGTTATATTTTTAAGAGCCTTTGTGGGAGTGTGATTTACTGCATAATTTTCATAGTTGATGGCTTCTTCTCAATACTTAAGACTTAATCCCTTAGATTGGATCATACAATTATCCATTTCTTTTAATGTGTGGTTATTTCTCTTAGCAACACCATTTTGTTGTGGTGTATATGGAATAGTGTGTTTCATTTGGATGCCATGTGTAGTGCAGTAACTTGTAAAATTATTGTTCACATATTCACCTCCATTATTTTTTCTTAACTTTTGAATTTGATGTCCATATTGCTTTTCTACAAGGGCCTTGCAGGTCAAAAACTTTTTAAAAACTTCACTCTTAAATTTTATGAAGTAAACCCAAGTTCTTCTAGAAAAGCCATCAATGAAAGTTAAGAAATACTTGCACCCAGAAAAACAAGGAGAATAAAGTGGACCACACAAGTCATTGTGAACAAGCTGAAAAGGGCTCGAGGCATGCTAAGAGGCACATTTTTGGAAACTGTCCCAATGATGTTTGTCGAGAACACAACCGACACAAACACCATCTCTGCATGAAACAAGAGGAAGACCAGTCACATCTGTTGATCACATAGTTTTTGTAATAAGCAATAGTTTAGATGACCAAACCACTCATGCCAAATTTTTCTCGAGTCATCGCTATGAGCAACAAAAACTGATGGAAAAGATGATGACCCAAAGTTGTCAAAATTGTACAACATGGTAATATCATCAACAATTCTAGTTGCAATAACATGCTTAGGATCTTTTAGATCCTTAATTACAACTCGGTGAGGTAAAAACTCTAAGATTTTACCTTCACCTAAATGAGTGATTTGATATACTGATAGAAGGTTACAAGAAAGACTCAGAACACATAATACATAATTGAAATGACCATTATCTACTTGAACTATTCCAGATCCTACCACACTAAGAGATCTATCATCACCAACAAATATTTTCTCGGTGTTACATCCATTTAGAGAAGAAAATGTGTCTTTATCCTTAGTCATACGAGAAGATGTTCCAAAATCAATAAGCCACTCATCAAAATAAGAAGTAGAAGTTGCATTGAAGGAGAAACTAGAAGTAGAAAGTGCATGTCCAGGAGAAGAATAAGAAGAAGTAGAATCAATACTGATGTTGTGCCTCTTCATCGCTGCCTCTAAAGTTGCCATCTTCTTGAAACATTTGGACTCATCATGACCATCGATCTTTATCACAAAAGTTTCAATGTCTGTTGGTCTTCTTATTTTTAGATTTTTCTCCTTTGTCACCATTAGGAGCCGAAGCTGTCTGAGTTGGTTTGGGACCATTATGTTGCTTGTGGTTGTGGTGAGGGTGTTGCTTCTTGGGATTCTTGGGTTTATATTTTTTCTGGGTGACTAAGGCTTTGTTGAGGTACCTGCAGTGCTAATCACTCCAACTTGTACAAGATTATCTTGCTCTCTAATCAAAGCATCAAAAAAGGAATCAAGAGTGAGACACTATCAAATGTTGTCTGTAAGTACCCTACTTACAACAAAGAAATTTACTCCATTGTGCAAGCCTGTCACCAGTGGAGACATTACATGTTGGAAGTACTAAAACAACTGAGAGGGGGGGTGAATCAATTGTTTATGAGCTTAAACAATTTTATACCTTTTAAATATTATTAATCTTCCTTCAAGTGATCATCAACAATATACAACATAAGGACAGTAAAAGTAAAGACCATCAGTCACACATAAAGTACACACAGAGACAGATTTTCATGAGGAAACCCATAAAGGGAGAAAACCTCTTCTTCTTTGAAATGATAGGCAATATTTTTCAGTTCTGTACATCATTTACAATTGAGCACCAAC
>JZKD02S0482939.1:627642-637843 GCA_000966675.3 Picea glauca | reverse complement strand
AGACCATCAGTCACACATAAAGTACACACAGAGACAGATTTTCATGAGGAAACCCATAAAGGGAGAAAACCTCTTCTTCTTCGAAATGATAGGCAGTCTTTTTCAGTTCTGTACACCATTTACAATTGAGCACCAACTCAATGTGAGGTTTCTACCTCTGTTTTACAAGATGAAACTTGTTTGAGAGCACCAACTCTCTGGTTTCTCTAGCACCCACTAGAAGGAAGCACCAACTCCCTGAATATTCCAGCACCAACTGGATGGAAGCACCAACTTCCTGAATGTTCCAGCACCAACTGGATGTAAGCACCAACTTCCCATTACACAAGATTCAACCTGTATAATAGAGAACACTTGTTCTCCCTAGCACCACCCTGCCACCCTTGTTTCTCTAGCTACAACCAGATGGAAGCTACAACTTCCTTTGTTCAAGATTCCACTTTAACCTCTGAGGACAACAGTCCTCCCAAACACCTCCCAACCTCCCTAGAATATTAATGGAAAAATAAACATTCAACTTTATAGATAAATCAGTTCTTACCAATCTTTCTTTGTTCTGTAAATCTGGTCTTCTGTACACTGTTCTGCTGCTCTTATCTTCCTCTGTCTATTCAGTAGGTATGCTCTGCATCAACTCTTGCTCTCATTTAATTCTATTATTCTGCTCTACATTTTCTCTTTCTGTCATTCTGCTATTCTTCTGCTCTTTCTGTCATTCTTCTCTTATACTCAATCTCCTCCTGCGCATCCTCTCCTCTACATTTCTCACAGTTTCATTCTTTTTCACATACAGAACAACCAACTAGACACAGTCTGTTTCATCTTATTTTATACACACAAACATGACCGTTCAAAATCCCAACTCCTTAGGCAAAAAGACGACAACTATCTAAGCAACTGAAATGCCAACTGAAACGCTAACTGATTTGCAATCATGAGTCCGTTTTGCTAACAGATTCCAAACTCAGGGGTTAATCTGTGAGAAAGAACAGTAACCCTCTGATCACAGTCAAGTTTTATCCGCACCGTTGGATGACCTTTATTATTCTTGCCTCTTTAAATCGGGTTTTGGAATTCCTTGTGTTCAATGTTCTTTTCCCTTACAAATCCCGATTCACAAAATTCCGTAAAGCGGTCAGATCAACGATCCAGATCATAATCAAATATGCCGATTCAGATTAAGTCGGGAATTCACTCATCATGAAATCAGGACTATTAGCGTTCATAGTTTTTGTCACTTACAAATCTCGATCCCCGAAACTCCATGAGAGGTCAGATCAATGGTCCAGATCATTTCTTGATCTAACGGTTCAGATTCAATCGTGATTTCGCATATCGCGAAATTGACATTCTTAATGCATTGAGTTCTTTGCCTCTTGAATTCGCGATCCCGAAAACTCTGACAAGAAGTTAAATCCACGGTCCAGATCTGATCTCTATTCAGCGGTTGCGATTAAATCGTGAAATCGCACATCACGATTTCGAGGTTCTTGTTGTCAAGTGATTTTGTCATTTCAAAGTCCCGATCCCCGATACTCCATGAAGAAAATCAACGGTCCAGATCTCATTCTCAGTTCAATGGCTATGATTGAATCGCAATATCGCATATCGCAAAATTGGGGTTCTTGATGTCAAGTGTTCTTGTCACTTCACAGTCCTGATCCCCGATACTGACTGGATTTAACGGTCCAGATCAAAGCTTGATCTGACGACTCAGATTTCATTGCGATTTTGCATATTGTGATTACGCCCACTTCTCCTTGTACTTTAAAGAGTGTGAAGGTTATCCTTGATCCAACGATGGTCGGGTCTTGCACTTGGATCTAACGACTGAGCTCTTTCCTCCTCTTTAGTGCGCTCATCTTGTCTTCATTCATATCTGACGGCCCTCATTCTTTCGGGAAATTTGAATGGGATCCAACGGTCACTGACTCTTCTTCTCCCAATTATTGCTATGCTGCTATTCATTGCTATTGTACTCAAGCCATCACCACAACCACAACTATACTTTCCATCAATGACAAGTATACAATGCCTGTAAATATGCTAACAATCCTCTGTACATTCTTCATGCCATTCGCTGTCTGTTACATATTTACCAACATTACATTCTATGGAAGGAGATAGTCATCCACATTAATCACAAGCCACTACAGTTCATGTAGACCCAAGGAAAATTGTAGAATGAACTCCATCATAAGTGGTCCACATACTTAGAATAGTTCCACCTCAACATCAAGTATAAAACAAGAAGTACCTACCGATTTGTTGATTTCCTAAGCCGACCTCCAGTCGCGACACTCACCACGATGTTAGACTCTTACTGCCATGAGACCTTTGGATGGACCCACCTTTATGAGACAGACCCTTAATTCTCCACCACCTACCAAATGTTGGGAGAAAAATCAGTGGTCTCTAATTTCCATCTTCAATATGGGATGTTGTTCCATCTTGGCCATCTATGCAATCCATCAAGTTAGGGTGCAAAGCTAATTTGAGAATCTCACTACAGTTCGGTGACAGGACACTTTGGCATTGAAAAGACAGTGGAAGTCTTGCAGAAACATGTCTACTAGATGAAAATTCAACAAGATGTCGACAAGGATATCAGGTCCTGCACCTCATGCACTATTGCCAAATTGACCACTAAGAAACAGGGCTTGTACACCCCTCTTCCTACTCCTGACAAGCTGTGGGAATCCATCTCAATGGACTACATGTCGAGCCTCCTATCCACCAAGAGGGGAAATGCCTGTGTTTTTGTTATTGTTGATCACTTTTCCAAGATAGTGATTTTGACCTCCTGCAAGAAGAACATCATCGCATAGGCCACTTATCTTCTTTGAACATGTCTGGGTACACTTTGGGATCCAAAAAACCTTTTTTGTAGATAGGGATAGTTGGTTCCTCAACACATTATGGTCGAGCCTTTGGTCACTGCCGGATACCAAGATCACCAAATCCACTACCTTCCACCCCCAGATAGATGACCAAACTAGGGTCGTCAATCGAATGATCGTACATATCCTCTGCATGTAAAATTCCAAGAACCTCCGCACATGGGATGAGAGTCTCCCCTATGTACAACATAGCTACAACCGAGCCATGCATAGCTCAACTAGCCACAACCCATTTCAGGTGGGGTTGGGATTCCAACCATTGGTCCCCATGGATGTTTCACTATCCTTGGAAAACACCTCGGTCAAATTGTTTCCCGCTCCATGAGAAGATGACAAACCCACCTGGTTCATTAAGTGGATCCAACACATCTGCCAACAGGTTCAGGATATTTTACAGAAGTCCAATGCCAAGTACAAGCAACGCCATGATCAACATCAAGTGCCACATAAGTTTTAGGTGGGAGACAAAGTTTGGTTGCACTTGAAAAAATAACGCCTTACATGGGCCCATAGGAAGCCTCTCCCACTCCAGTATGGGCCATACACCATCACCAAGGTTGTGGCTGACAATTCGTTTGCGCTCACATTTCCCCTTTCCTTGGCCTGCACCTAGTCTTCAACGTGGCTCTCCTTCGGCCATATTTCCCACCATTATTGGACACCTCAGAGATATCAGAGTGGTTGAAACCAAAAAATATCAAACCTAAATTCATGCAACAAGCATATAGTGATCATATTGTGGACACACAGATCAAGGGAACCTGACATCAAAGAATCCATCTTTATCGAGTTGTCAAAGCGGGGCAACTACTGCACCAAGGCAAGTGGCTCACCTGGGGCCAAATTCAACAGCAATTTCCTCATATGATGGTGGAAACCAACACAATGCAGACCATTTATTCCTAAGGGGGGAGGATTGATGCAGATGGATGTCGGTGGCTTCCCACCTATTGCAATTGGTTCATTTTGGTAGTTTTCTAGTTTGGCAGACAAATTCAACTATCATTAAACATCAGGAAATGCATATTTTCCACACCAATTGGAATCCTTCTAGGACACATGGTATGTAAAGAGGGAGTAAAATTCTACATGGAAAATATTAAACCTATCCTCGATCTAAATATTCCCATGAATAAAAAACAAATCAAATTTTTATTGGGACTCACAGGATATTATCAGATGTTTATACTATTAGAATTTTAGAAGTTACAATTATCCTCTTTAACATTCATTAACAATTGCATGTAATAGAATCATTGAAATATAAACAATCACATAACACAATTTTATATCCTAGGAAACCCTCATGGGGAAGAAAACCCATCAACCAATTCTTCAGTATAGATTCCTTCAACCAGTACAATGTCACGTTATAGCTCTCCACAAATAGACCAAGACCAAGATACCAAAGACGAAGAAACCAACACCCCATGCACTAGACCTTCCTTTCTATGCTCCAAATACACAAAAGAAGGTGAGTTATGTGTGTGTAAAAATGAGAGGAACTCGAACTCTATTTATACACATAATTGACTCTCAAAAATATGCAACCCTAAGAGGGGTTGTTTTGAATTTTACAGTAAGGATAACAATAAAATAATAATTTATTTTGAGTCAATTTATACAATAAGATTACAATAACCTTATGGAGGTTTGACCAATACAAATACAAAATAATATATTCCATAGTTACATCGAAATATCAACACTCCCTCTTAAATAAGAAGGTATTCTTTGTTGCCACACGAGCTCATGACCATTCACTGTTGAACATATGAATCTATACATCATTAGATATCCATAGTACAACACAAATTCACATCCAATGCATCCAAGGCCTGTGGGTAGATATCAAATAACTTCAATATGTCACCATGACATCTACTATCCCGCAATGCATCTATACCTCATCATGTGCACCCATGTGACTTCACAGCCAATGCATCCAAGGTCTGTGTTAGCTCTTAAATAGCTACAACATGTCCCCAAGACATCCACTACCTTGTAATGCATTTGTACATCATCACTCCCTCTGAAGAGGGGCCAAATAACCCAGACAATAGCTTCAGAAGCCACATTGATTCTCTACATATTTCACATGCTGCCACATATTCAACCCCAGTCGTACGGAGTGCTACACATGACTACTTCATGCTGCTCCATGAAAACATACTAGAGCCTAGAATGAAGCAATATGCCGAAGTACTCTTTCGATCAGGTATACTACCAACCCAATCTGAATTCAAATATCCATATAACCTGAACTCATGGTATGTCACATACTTGAGACCATAATAAAATGTACCCTTAATGTACCTCATCACATGTTTTTCTGCGACCAAATGAACCTTCTTGGGATGCTCCATATATTGACTCAGGGTGTTCACAACAAAACATATATCCGGTCTCATGTTTGTCAAAGACATCAACAAACCCACAATTTTCCTGTATAAATTAACATTCATAGTCTCTTAAGTCGTATCATGTAGCAACTTCAGATTTGATACCATAGGTGTAGCCACTTCCTTGAAATCCAACATCCTGAACCTCTTCAAGATTTTCACTACATACTTCCCTTGATTCAAAAATATCTCATCCTGTCTCTGCCATACCTCGAGACCCAAAAAGTAATGCATCATCCCGGGATATTTCATCTCAAACTCAACAACAAATTTTCTCTTACACTCTAAGATGAGATTTTCCACACCTGTTAGAAATAGATCATCCACATACAACAATAGTATTACCGGGCCATCATCTACAACCTTAAAGTAAAGGTTAGGATTTGCACTGCTCTTTGTAAATCCTAAGCTCATCAGAAAATTGTCAATCCTACAACACCATGTTCTGGGTTCCTTCTTTAATCCATATAAATCCTTCTTCAATCTACACACATGTGTCTCCCTGTCATGTACCTCGAACCCTTGTGTCTGCTCCACATATACTTCCTCTTTTATTTCACCATTCAAGAAGGATGTCTTCACATCCATCTAATCCACCTTCCATTTCATTATTGTGGACAACAAAAGTATAGTCTTGATCGAGGTATATATTGTCATGGGATAAAATGTCTCCTCATAGTTAATTCCCTCCTTCTAAGATAATCCTTGAGTCATAAATCTAGCCTTATAATTTTCAATACTTCCATCAACTACATGTTTCGTCTTGTAGATCCATTTTGAAATTACTATTGATTTCTCCTTTGGTCTGGGGACCACATTCCATACATCATTCTTTACTATGGAATGAAATTCCTCCCCCATGACATCCTTCCATACCCTCTTTTTTGAAACCTCTTCATAATTGGATATTTTTTCATCCATGATATCACACAAACATGCGAGATATATGGAATATGGTTTCAACTTCTTACTTTCCTTGAGATAATTTTCTGGGGCACCATATCTTTCTACATCTCTAATGATCTCCTATTCCCAAGATAGTCTTCTATTGCAAGAAGGAATCTCTGCTAGCCTCTAAGGTTCTACCATGTCATTATCCTCATGAATGACTTCCTATGGTTCAAAAACTTCTGCCTCTAGAACTCTAGTAACTTCATTCTCCTCCTCATGGACCTCTTTTGCACAGTCCTATTTTGATCTGTTGAAAGTTGCACTCTCTTCGAAGGTGACATCTCAGCTAATGTCAACTTTCTAGTCATCGGGAATATATATCCTGTATTCCTTTGATGTGTCAGTGTAACCAACAAATATTCCATTCTTTCCATATGGATCCAATTTTTTCCTCTTTTCCTTGGGGACATGCACAAATACGGGGAAACAAAATATCCTTAGATGTATGACTTCTGACTTCTGTCATAAAAGCATCTCCTCTAGTGTCTTCTTTTCAAGTACTTTGTGGGGACTTCTATTCTGCACATGCAATGTAGTACTTTATTCTTTTTCCCACAAATGCATAGGTAGATCTTGATCATGGATCATAACATTCATTGCTTCCATGATCATCTAATTCTTCCTTTATGCTACTCCATTTTGTTGAGGATTGTAAGGAGTATAAATCTCCCTCTTAATCCCAGTTTCTTGAAATATTCTTTGAATTCCTCTGAAGTGAATTCTCCTCCATTATCCGATCGCAAGGTTTTTATCTACCTCTCTATCAGGTTTTCTACCAGTGCCTTAAATTATTTGAATTTGATAAAAACTTCATTCTTTTCCTTCAACAAATAGATCCAAGTTTTACATGATTAATCATCAATAAAAGACACATAATATACATAACAACTTTGTGAACTTGATGTCATCAGTCCACACACATCTGAGTGCAGGATGTCCAATACTCTTTTGGCTTTGCTATTGCTACCGAGAAAGGAGTGCTTCATGTTCTTTCCTTGTGCACAACCTTTTCACATGTCATCTGGTTTTGCATGGATCTATGGTAGTCCCATCACCATATTTCTCACAATTGATAGGGCCTTGTAATGTAGGTGAGAAAATATCCTTTTCCATAATTCAATGGGATTCATAATGGCCTGAATTAATGTTGAATCTGATCGCCCTTTAAATTTGTAGAGTCCTCCCTCTTGAACTCCAATCACCACAAAATCATCAAAATTCTTCCCTCTAGGCCACATAAGAACTTGTCCATCAACAAATGCAACTCTGTAACCCTTCTCATCCAATGATGAAATCGAGAGAAGGTTCTTCTTCAATCCAAGAACATAGAGAACTTCCTTCATCTTCATTGGCTTTTTTGAGTCTAACTTGCAAGAGGCTTCTCCTACTCCTTTGATAGGATATTGATAGTCATCTCCCAATTTTACCTTGTGTGGTGAATCCTTATGAGTAAGGTTAAACAATGAGTCTTTATAACTTGTCATGTGCTTGGAAGCACCATTGTCCACTAGACAAATGTCACTTCCATGAGTGACAATTCCTTTAAGAGATGAGATAATAACACACTCCTCATCACTTGATTCATATTCCTTTGCAACCTTCTTGGTTGGTTCATCATTTTAAACTATATGAACACGATGAATTTTACCTCCTTTATTTTACCTTGGTCTCTAAATGAGGGAATAATTCCTAGAAATGCATCCCATTTTTAGACAACATAAACATCTGATATTTGGGTTATTTCTTCGGCCCTCTGAAACTTCTTGGGTGAGGATGGTTTTTTATTTCTCTTTCCTTTCCTGGTTTTTTATCACAATATGTCATATTATCTTCTCTTACTTATGTCATTTATTCCTCTTGGTTGCAATCTTCCCATGGCCTACTGAACTTGGGTAGCTTCCTTCTTGAGCATATCCCTTGAATAAATGCATCCGATGACCTTGGGAGGCCATTCAAGGTGGTCATCACCATTTTTTGTCCATTCACTATATCACCAATGGCTTCTATATGCTCCTTGATCTGGTTCACTCTTGATAATTAAGAGTGGATATTTTATGAATTATGCATCCTCACATTCTTTAACTAAGTTCTCAAGGTCATTCTTTGGTTGATGTTGTTGCCTTAAAATATTCAGGTTAAGGCATCCATCATTTCTTTTGGAGTGGATAATGAAGATATGTGATGAATAAGACGGTCCTTAATGGAGTCTACAATAATCCTCTTTTCTTTTACCATATCCTTCTTGTGATTTTCTTTAGACTCATCTCCCTCTGGTTCTGAAAACTATTCTTTAGTGAACTTCTCTAGATCATGTTCTTCTATGAGGATGTGTTGGTTGTGGAGCCTGATTATCTTCTTGATTCAGAGGTCTTTTGTTTTCAGCCATGTTTATACCCCATGAAGTCTTTACACCCCAAAAGAATGTACACTCTTCCACATGGGGGACTGAAGAGGGGGGGTATCCCCTCTGTGGGGTCCATCCCCCCGGCTAGGGAGTTCGAGGGTGAAGCCCCTGAAGGAAAATTTTCATTGTAAACGTATATTGTAATTTCATTGTAAATCTGGACCATTCATTATAAGGTCACAGATCTAATGGTAGAAATTATGTTAGTGTTTTTTTCCCTAGAAGGAAACCCTCTTTTATGAGGGAAATGTATTGCAGATAAGTATGATAGAAAATATTGTATTCTGAGATAGGAGACTGTGAGAGAAGGAAGAGGAAGTCACAATGGGTTTGTTGTAGGTTGTATCCCTTCATATGCTGGATAATAATAAAGGAAGGACCTGGCAATTTCTCTTGTGGATGTAGCCCACACTAGGTGAACCACGTAAATCTGTGTCTCTATTGTATTGTGTATCTTTTGTGTTTTATTTCCTCATTTGTTTTATTTTATTGCTCCACGGTCCTGTTTTTTCTAAGAACTAGTATCAAAGAAAAAAGTAACTTGTAGGAAACGAGGGTTCCTGGTTCGAGTGGGAGCAATGAAGGAAGATGGAAAGTTTAGGGTCAAGAAATTTAACGGCCAAAACTATGAGTTATGGAAGATGCATATGGAATATTACTTATATCAAAAGGATCTATTCCTACCATTGGGCGGAGTAGCAAAGAAGTCGACGTCCATGAAGGACGAAGAATGGGATATTCTTGACAGAAAGGATCTAGGAACAATACAGTTAAGCCTGGCAGCGTCGGTGGATTTCAATATTTCAAAAGAAAATACAACAAAGGGTTTGATGGATGCATCGGCTAAATTGTATGAAAAACCCTCAGCGTCCAATAAGGTATTTCTAAAGAAGATATTATTTAATATGAAGATGTCAGAAGGCGAGTCTGTTGCAGATCATTCAAATGATTTTAATACGGTTACTAATCAACTAAGTTCTATAAAAGTGGACTTTGATGATGAGGTCAGGGCTCTTCTAATCTTGTGCTCATTTCTATAAAGATGGAATGAATTGGTCATAGTTGTAAGTAACTCAGTCTCTGGTTCAAATACTTTAAAATTTGATGATGTTTTCAGTGTTATCCCTAGTGAGGAAATGCGATGGAAAAGCATAGGTGAGACATCAGGTAATCCATTGAACATGGAGAATAGGGGAAGACAAAATGATAGAGGAAAGGGCCCAAGGAACCGTGGGAATTCTAGGAAGGGTAGATACAAATATGGACTTGGAAAGATAGAGTGTTGGAATTGTGGGAAGAAAGTACATTTGAAGAAAGACTGTAGAGCTTCAAAGAAACAAAGAGATGGATAGTAGGAGAGAAATCATGAAGAAAATGTAACAGGTGATGTGTTACAAGATGCTTTGATTATTTTTATAGATAATATTTATGAGTCTTGGGTAGTAGATTCAGGGGATTCATTTCATGCCACACCCCATAGGAAACATTTTCTAGATTATGTTCAAGATGATTTTGGACAGGTTCATTTGGGTGATGATGCACCA
>JZKD02S0482939.1:612552-626743 GCA_000966675.3 Picea glauca | reverse complement strand
GCAACTAGAAAAACTTGGGTTTATTGCATTCGACAAAAATCTGATGTTTTTGATACTTTTAAGAAATGGAAAGATTTGGTTGAGAATGAGACAAGAAAAAGTTTGAAGTGTCTCAAATTAGATAATGGAGGTGAATATTGCAACAAGGAGTTTGATGATTACTGTTCATACCATGGGATTCGTAGAGAGAAGACAGTTCCAAGAACACCACAAGAAAATGGCGTGTCATAAAGGATGAACAGGACAATCATGGAGCGTGCAAGGAGTATGAGATTGCACGCTAGTTTGCCCTTATAATTCTAGGGAGATGTTGTAGATACTGTTTTTTACTTAATAAATGGGGTACCTTCAAGCTCTTTGGATGGTAGAATTCCATAGGAGGAATGGACAGGAAAAAAGGTAAACTATTCTTTCTTGAAAACTTTCGGTTGTGAAGCATTTGTCCATATTGATAAAGAAAATAGAGAAAAGCTTGAGGCAAAATCCAAGAAGTGTACCTTTGTTGGATACAGTGTTAATGATTTTGGTTATCTCTTATGGGATTATGAAAATAAAAAAATCATTACAAGTAGATATGTCATATTCAATGAGAAGGCCATGTACAAAGATTAGTTGCAGGGAAATAAACAGGAAAAAGAAAAACAAGAATACACAGTGCTTGATGAGATCATTAAAAAAGAAATTCCAAAGGAACTAGAAAATCAAAATGTACAACAACAGGAGTAGCAGGTACCTCAAACTCCTGCAAGTGTGGTTAGAAGATCTACTAGGTTAAGTATACCCCCTGAATGATACTCTCCTTCATTTTATTATTTATTGTTGACTGATTCTCGTGAACAATAATGTTATGAAAAGACAATGTAGGTAGACACAAAAAAGAAGTGGGAGCAAGGCATGAAGGAGGAAATGGATTCCTTAGTAAATAACTAGACTTGGGACTTGATTCAGTTGCCTACAAGAAAAAGAGCATTGAAGAATAAATGGGTTTACAAGTTGAAGGAAGAAGATGGAGGAGAAAATAGGTACAAGGATAGACTTGTTGTAAAGGGGTTTGCACAAAATAAATGTATATATTTTGATGAAACATTTTCTCCTATTATTAAAATGACTTCAATTAGGACTATTTTAAGTCTTATGGCAGTAGAAGATTTTCATCTTGAAAAGTTAGATGTAAAAACAACTTTTCTCCATGGGGATTTGGAGGAAGAGATTTATATGTAGCAGCCACAGGGGTATGAGGTCAAAGGGAAGGAGAATTTGGTATGTAGGTTGAAGAAGAGATTGTATCGCCTAAAGAAAGCTCCAAGGCAGTGGTATTTGAAGTTTGACAGGTTTATGAAAAAACAAGGTTATAGTAGATGTCATTCTGATCACTGTGTTTATTTCAAAAGGCTAGAAAATGGAAGCTATATTATCTTGCTATTGTATGTAGATGACATGCTTATTGCAGGGTCTAATATGCAGGATATAAATGTGCTCAAGAAGAAATTAGCTAATTCATTTGCGATGAAGGATTTGGGTCTTGTAAATAAAATCCTTGGTATGAGAATAACAAGAGATAGGAAAAATCACAAATTGACATTGTCTCAAGGTGAGTACATAGAGAAGGTGTTGGAGAGGTTCAGAATGTAGAATGAAAAACCAGTTAGTACACCTTTGGCCAGCCATTTCAAATTAACTAGGGAAATGTATCCCAAGACACAGGAGGAGATAGAATACATGTACAGGGTCCCTTATTCATCAGCAGTTGGTAGCTTGATGTATGCGATGGTTTGTATAAGACCAAATATTGCACATGCAGTGGGAGTTGTGAGAACATATATGAACAATCCAGGTAAAGACCATTGGGAGGTAGTAATGTGGATTCTAAGGTATTTGAGAGGTACTTCTACTCATGAATTATGTTTTGGAGGAACAAACACTTTTCTACAAGGATATGTTCATTCATGTATGGTAGGTGATAAAGATAGCAGGAGGAGCACCGCGGGGTATATTTTTACTATAGGTGGAACAAGAGTAAGTTGGATTTCAAAACTGCAAAAGGTTGTTGCACTTTCAACAACAGAAGCATAGTATTTTGCCACTACAGATGCTAGTAAAGAAATTATTTGGTTACAGAGGTTTATGGAGAAATTAGGAAAGAAGTAGGAGAATGACAAGTTGTACTATGATAGTCAGAGTGCCATTCATCTTGAAAAAAACTCATCCTTCCATTAGAATACTAAGAATATACAACTAAGGTACCATTTCATATGGTCCTCCTTAGAATATGGACATTTGAAGTTGGAAAAGATACACACTAGCCAGAATCCTACATACATGTTAACAAAGGGAGTAACTAGGGAGAAACTGAGTTCCTGGTCAGTTTCAGTTGGTCTTCAAGAATGAAGATGAAGATGATAAATTTTCCAAGTCCAAGAAGGTTTAGAGTCCAACATATATAATAGTGGTGGAGTTGTTGTGATCAGTCTCCAAGTGGGAGATTGTTGGTTGTGGAGCCTGATTATCTTACTGATTCAGAGGTCTTTTGTTTTCAGCTGTGTTTATAGCCCATGAAGTCTTTACACCCCAGAATAATGTACACTCTTCCACATGGGAGAGTGCAAAGGGGGTACCCCCTCTACGGGGTCTTGGGGGTTCGGGGGCAAAGCCCCCGAAGGAAAAATTGCCTTGTAAATATATATTCTAATTTCATTGGAAATATGGACCATTCATTATAAGGTCGCATATCTAACAGTAGAAATTATGTTAGGGTTTTTTTCCCTAGAAGGAAACCCTCTATTATGAGGGAAATGTATTGTGGCTAAGTATGATAGAAAATATTATATTCTGAGATAAGAGGCTGTGAGAGAAAGAAGAGGGTGTTATATAGAGTTTGTTGTAGGTTGTATCCCTTCATATGATGGATAATAATAAAGGAAGGACCTAGAAATTTCAATCGTGGAGGAATCCCACACTGGGTGAACCACGTAAATCTGTGTTGCTATTGTATTATGTGTCTTATGTGTTTTATTTCTGCATTTGTTTTATTTTATTGCTCCACGATCCCGTTTTTCTAACATGATGGATACTCTATACCTCCAGGATCTGAAGTTGTCATCTCCCTCCAACTTCTCATCAATCTTGGTTTTGGTAGTCATCATGGCCCTAAATCACAAATTCTGGATTCTAAAGATCTGGTCTAGGGAAAATACGTGCTCCACTAGGGCGTACTTGATGGTGGTATTGTCTTGTCTGGAAACCACTCCTATCAAGAAAAACAACTCCTTTGTCTTCTATATTTGTGAATTGTCTTCTATTTAGGCCTGCTCTGATACCATGTTATAATTTTAGAAGTTACAATTATCTTCTTTAACATTCATTAACAATTGCATGTAATAGGATCACGAGAAGATAAAAAATCACATAACACAAGATATATAACCCAACAACCAATTCTTCAATATATATTCCTTCAATAAATACAATATAACATTATAGCTCTCCACAAATATACCAAGACCAAGATACCAAAGACCAAGAAACCAATACCTCATGTGATAGACCTTCCTTTCTATGCTCCAAATACACAAGAGAATGCAAGTTGTGTGTGTGTACAAATGAGAGGGAATTAACCTCTATTTATACACATAATTGACTCCCGAAAAGACGCAACCCTAAGAGGGGTTGTTTTGAATTTTACAATAAAGATAACAATAAAATAATAATTTATTTCGAGTTGATTTATACAATAAGACTACAATAACCTTCTCGAGGTTTGACCAATACAAATAAAAAAGAATATCTTATGTAGTTACATAGAAATATCAAAATATACGCCATTATTCAGACATCACCTTCCCAATAGATGAGCTCTTGCGAAAAGATGCTAAGTTTATATGGAGCTAATATTGTCAGGAACCCTTTGAATTCTTAAAGAAGAAGTTGGTTGAATCCCCCATTCTAAAATTTCCACACTGGTCGAGAAACTTTCATGCCCATGTCGATGTATCCAATATAGTCATTGGGTTAGTATTAGCACAACCATACGATGACATAATTGATCATCCAAATGTTTTCGAAAACACATGTATTCCAACAAAGGATGAACATCTTCAGTAACCACTCACACAACTATATCAAAGATCAACACACCGATGTTTTGAAGTGGTAAAACCCCTACGGGGAAACATCCATGACCCTAGCCAATGCGGCCACTTGGAGTAGTTTATTAATGCAAAATAAAAATATTACAAAGAGATTTTACAATAGAGTTTCTCACAACAAATCATTGAAAAATGACTCTCCATTCTCTTTAAATAGAGATCATGGACCAATCGGGTGCTAATCCACAGATCAATTGTCGTTAAGATAGAGGATAATATGAACTTCCAAGAACAGATCATGACCGTCAGATTTCCTAACTACAAATGCATACTAATGCATACTAAAATACCACACTAAGAAACACACTTGTAACTAAGGATACATTAGACCAAGTAGATCTTAACTAACTCCTATGTGTATAAATATCCTAACATCCCCCCTTAAGAACAACTTGGGATAGGATTGAAAGATTTAAAACAATGACACAATAACTTGATCATGAACGAGCTTTCTGATGAAGTGCATGTGTATCTCTATGTGTTTTCTGCGCTAATGTTGAACTGGGTCTTTGGCGAGCTTGATGGCACTCTGATTTTCACACTAAAGGTTGGTCGGATGCTGATGTTGGAATCCAAAATATGAAAGGATCTATCGAAGCCACAAGGCTTCCTGACTTGCATTTACCGCTTCCCGGTACTATGCTTATGCTGAAGAAAGTGAAATACCCTGTTGTTTCTTGCATTCCCAAGTGATAGGTCTTGAACCAAGGCTAAAAACATAACCTGTAGTAGACTTCTAATCATCAGGGTTGTCGACCCAATCTAAATCAATGAAACCAACCAATAAAGGATTCCCCCCTGAACTATAATGTATCCCAAACTGAACTGTACCATAGACATAGCGAAGTATCCTTTTAGCTTCTTTCCAATGGATTTCATGGGGTATGTGCATATACCAGGTAACA
Organism: Picea glauca; assembly: GCA_000966675.3. Classification (NCBI taxonomy): domain Eukaryota; kingdom Viridiplantae; phylum Streptophyta; class Pinopsida; order Pinales; family Pinaceae; genus Picea; species Picea glauca. Next base: position 621,693 of record JZKD02S0482939.1, on the reverse strand, counting down.
AGATCAACAACAAAGGAAATATTAGGACGAGTATGAGTTAAGTATAAGAGGATACCAACTAACTGACGGTACAAGGTGGCATCAACTTTGGGAGAAGTACAGGTGGAAACAAGCTTGACTCCAGACTGGAAGGGAGAAGGGGTTGGTTTACAATCTTCCATGTGAAAGTGACGAAGAAGGTCACAAGCATACTTAGACAAGAAAATAAAAATTCCTTCATTGGTTTTCAAAACATGGAGGCCAAGCAAATAGAACAAAAATCCTAAGTCTGTCATTTCAAATTTCTTCTTAAGGATGGTTTTCATATGGTTTATAAGTTTTGAGTCACTACCAGTAAGGATAAGGTCATCAAAAATAAAGGACAAGGATTATGAGATGGATTCCTACTTTCTTGGTATATACATTAGGATCAAAATGACATCTATAGAATCTTGTGTCAATAAGAAGGTTGTCCATTTTGGCATACCAAGCTCAAGGATCTTTCTTAAGACCATAAAGAGATTTCTTAAGGTGAAAAACAAGGATAGAGTTATTCTAGACATAGCCATGAGGATTTTCCATGTATATTTCTTCTTGAAAATTTCCATGTAAGAAGGCGGATTTAACATCCAGCTAATGGACCTCCCATTTATGTGAGGCAACAAGGGAAAGAAAAAGGTGGATGGAATTCATTTTGTCTACAGGGGAAAAGGTTTCATTATAGTCAATTCCTTCAACTTGGGAAAATCCTTTCGAAACTAACTGATCCTTGTTCCTTTCAAGACTTCCATATGATGCATACTTATTTCTATAGATTCATTTACATCTGACAAGTTTTCTTCCTTTTGGAAGAGGTACAAGATCCCAAGTATCATTTACCATTAAACAATGATACTCTTCATTCATTACTGCATCCCAATCTGGATGAACTGAAGCTTCTGCAAATGTCTCTAGATCAAGAGTCTTTAAAACTTGAGCCAAAAGAGAAGAGGCTCTCTAGAACTGTGAACGTGTTCGATGCTAATATGAAGGATCAACAATAAGATCACCAGTTGCTTCTCATGTTGAACGAACCCATCTAGGAAGCGGTGGAGCTAGTGCTGGTTTAGATTCAAAGGACTCATTTGGAGGAAGGTGAGCATGTAGAGGTGGATTTTCATCCTCACTGTCATCATTTGAAGAAGAAACTAGAATAGGAACAGAAGAAGGCACAAACATCGAAGACGACTCGCAAGCCGAAGGAGGCACAATCGTTGAATTAGGCTCGCACGCCAAGAGATTTTCATCAAATTTAACATATCTTCTTTTAATAATTTCATTACAATGTGGTTGAATAATTCTATAACCTTTGAAATCTTCAGAATAACCAACAGATATAGAATTCTCACTTTTAGGTTGCAATGCTTTCCTTTTCTCATTAGGAATGTGAGCCCATGCTATACTTCCAAATACACAGAAGTGGATTACATTTGGTTTAATTTTAGTCTAAGATTATTTCAGTGTTATATTTTTAAGAGCCTTTATGGGAGTGTGATTTACTGCGTAGTTTTCATAGTTGATGGTTTCTTCTCAATACTTAAGACTTAATCCTTTAGATTGGATCATACAATTATCCATTTATTTTAATGTGCGGTTATTTCTCTTAGCAACACCATTTTGTTGTGGTGTATATGGAACAATGTGTTTCATTTGGATGCCATGTGTAGTGCAGTAAATTGTAAAATTATTGTTCACATATTCACCTCCATTATTTTTTCTTAACCTTTGAATTTGACGTCCATATTGCTTTTCTACAAGGGCCTTGCAGGTCAAAAACTTCACTCTTAAGTTTTATGAAGTAAACCCAAGTTCTTCTAGAAAATTCATCAATGAAAGTTAATAATTACTTGCACCCGAAAAAACAAGGAGAATAAAGTGGACCACACAAGTCACTATGAACAATTTGCAAAGGGCCCGAGGCATGCCAAGAGGCATGTTTTTCAAAACTATCCCGATGATGTCTGTCGAGAACACAAATGACACAAACACCATCTCTGCATGAAACAAGAGGAAGACTAGTCACCATCTGTTGATTACATAGTTTTTGTAATGAACAATAGTTTAGATGACCAAACCACTCATGCCAAATTTTTCTCAAGTCATCTCTATGAGAAACAAAAACTGATGGAAAAGATGATGAACCAAAGTTGTCAAAATTGTACAACATGGTAATATCATCAACAATTCTAGTTTCAAGAACATGCTTAAGATCTTTTAGATCCTTGATTACAACTTGGTGAGGTGAAAACTCTACGATTTTACCTTCACCTAAATGAGTGATTTGATATACTAATAGAAGGTTACAAGAAAGAATCAGAACACATAATACATAATTGAAATGACCATTATCTACTTGAACTATTCCAGATCCTACAACACTAAGAGATCTATCATCACCAACAAATATTTTCTCGGTGTTACATTCATTTAGAGAATAAATTATGTCTTTATCCTTAGCCATATGATAAGATGTTCCAAAATCAATAAGCCACTGATCAGAAGAAGAAGTAGAAGTTGCATTGAAGGAGAAACTAGAAGTAGAAAGTGCATTTCCATGAGAAGAATAAGAAGAAGTAGAATCAATACGAATGTTCTTCTTCTTCATTGTTGCTTCTAAAGCTACCATCTTCTTGAAACATTTGGACTCATCATGACCATCGATCTTTATCACAAAAGTTTCAATGTCTTTCGGTCTTCTTACTTTTAGATTTTTCTCCTTTGTCACCATTAGGAGCTGAAGCTGTCTGAGTGGGTTTGGGACCATTATGTTGCTTGTTGTTGTGGTGAGGGTGTTGCTTATTGGGATTCTTGGGTTTATATTTCTACCGGGTGACTAAGGCTTTGTTGAGGTACCTGCAGTGCTGATCAGTCCAAGTTGTACAATATTATCTTTCTCTCTAATCAAAGCATCACAAAAGGAATCAAGAGTGGGATTTTGATAAGCTTTCCCTATAGCCTCTCTCATGGAATAAAAGGTAGATAAAAACATAAAATATGCACTACCTAACTTAGAAAGAATAACATATATGCAATTCTCTTCCTCGAGCTTTATCTCACATTCTTCACATAAAATTATGAGTCTCTTAAACTTAGATAGATAGTCTTCAATGCAAGAAAAATAATTTGGACTTAAAGTCAATATTTGATTTTCTAACTGATGTGATCGAATAATATTGTGTTTACCAAACACAGATTCAAGATTTTCCCAAGGTTCATCGGGGTCATCAATTTATTTAAGGTGTAACCTTAAATAAGGAGAGATGGACATTCTGATCAGTCCATGTACTTTTTCACTCCTATTAGCTCATTTGAATTTATTATGAACATCATTGTGTTCCTTTTCCTTTCCCAAGGTAATTCGGTGCAAGTCTTTCATTCTTAATAAATCCTCCATATGGGATTTCCATTGGAAGTAGTTGATGTTGGTAAACAAAAGATTACTAGAAGAAGACATATTAAATATGTAGATAATATGGATTTAAAAACTAAAACTAATTATCTGGATGGAAAGCTGGTTTTCAAAAAAAGGTTACTAAAATGGACTTCAGATGTGAAAGTTATGCCCTTTAGAAAAAAACATAAACGGTAACCAAAGGACCACATGGTGGTGTAATTTTCTTTATAAAGTGACCCACTTTTATAAAATGAAGTGGGGATCACTTTTACAATGAAGTTACTTTATAAAAGAAAACTGGATGCAAAATAAATAACTCTAAAATAAAATAATAAAGCTACTTATAGTGATTCACTTTTATACTTGAAGTAAAATACACTTTACAATGGAGCATGAAATTTTTCAAAAAAAGTAACAAAAAGAGAGACTTGAAGTCAAGACCTCTTACTTAATAAGACAAATTTTAACCAAGTGGGATAGAAAAACATACTGTGTTGTTTAGCAGGAGGAATGTTGTTGTTGTTTTTGTTGAAGACAAGCTTGGAGAGTGTGCTCATAAAAAAACTATTTTCACACAACAAAATAAATTTGCTTCTCGATGATAACAAGGGTTAAATCTCGTTTAGATTACCCGAAAAATGCACCTTTTCCTATATGTTTCTGATTTTCCGAGATTGCACAGGGTGCGGGGAAAAGAGAATATACAGATATAAACAGGGATGATTTTAAGGATGGAAATTTATTTTTAAATGTAGAAACCTTGGAGAATCTTATTAATCCTTCATATTCCAACTATAAATGTTTGGCGATATTTTTGTAAAATTATTCAAATGTCTAAGGATTTGATATATTTTGTATAATTTTTTGGCGATTTTTAAGTTAGAATAATTTTATCCTATAGAATTTGGGCAAATCATTTTTAGAATAGCAAATCTATTTTTGGGAAAAGCCATGGAAAATTAGCCCATGAGAAAAATTTAGCCCCTAAAATAATCCCTGGATATAAAAGAGTAGCAACCTAGAAACAAACAATATAAAACTAAAATAATACTCTGCAAAAATTTAAAAAGGGCGTATTCAGGCTTTATACCTCCAGGTCTAGCTGAAACAATTGTATCTTGGGTAAACAAAAACCTTTTCGAGTGAAACAAAAACAGTTCTTGACTAAAAGGAGCACTCCGGATGCAATGGAACAGTCCTCTCAACACAAAAATGTATGGAAATGGAAAAAAATGAAGATGAGACAACTCATCTTCATGATCTTGATCTACAACATGAGTGGGTCTTCAAACAGGCATTGATACCATGTTAAAAAACACAGGTATTCCAAAAGAGGACGAACACCCTTAGTAACCACTCACACAACCATATGAAATATCAACACACCAATTTTTTGACGTGGTAAAACCCCTACGGGGAAACATCCATGGCCCCAGCCAATGTGACCACTTGGAGCATTTTATTAATGCAAAAGAAAAAGATTATAGAGAGATTTTACAATAGAGTTTCTCACAATCAATCATCGACAAATGACCCTCCACGCTCTTTAAATAGAGATCATGGACCAATCAGGTGCTAATCCATGTATCAATGGTCATTAAGATCGAGGATAATATGAACCTTCATATCACTCTATGTCGGGAACATATCGTGACCGTCAGATTTCCTAACTACAAATACATACTAATGCATACTAAAGAAACACACTAAGAAACACACTTTTATCTAACAACACATTAGACCAAGTAGATCTTAACTAACTCCTAAGTGTCTAAATATCCTAACAAAATGCATATGCATGTTGAAAACTAAATAAGGTAGAAAGAAATTATTCAACTACGGAAAGGGAAGCCCTATCAATGATATTTGTTCTATAAAATTTCTATCACTACTTACTTTCAAATCCCTTCACATTTTTTACAGACCATCAAGCACTGAAATACTTGGTCAATAAACCAGACCATCAAGGAAATAATTTTCGTTGGTTACTCTTATTTCAAGAATTTGAATTCGACATAATCATACAACCGGGGAAAAAGAATGTTTGACCTGGCCACCTATCACAACTGAAAATAGGAAAAGACCCGATAGGCATTGATGATGATCTCCATGACACACATTTATTTCAAGTCGAAGCTACCCCTAAAGAGTTAGAAGATATCGTTAATTTCATATAAGTAGGAAAGGCCCCAGAGGACCTCCCAACAAGAAAAAAGAAAGTTCTAGCCCTCAAAGTTGCACCTTTCACAATCATAAAAAAATATTTATACAAAATGGGAATTGATGACGTTTTAAGAAGATGTGTTCCTTATCATGAAAGGGATGATATTATCAACAAAGATCATGCAGGAGCAGCCGTGGATCACTTTCAGGCTGACACGACAACCAAAAAGATACTACAAGTAGGTCTATGGTGGTTGACTCTGCATAAATACTATCGGGACCAAGTAAGAAAATGTGATAGTTGTCAGAGGCTTGGACAAACTCTGTGGAAAAATGAAATGCCACTAAGTTCAATAAACCCCAACTGAGCATTGAAAATTTGGGTTATCGACTTCGTCTAGCTATTTCCATAGAGGGTAAAAAGAATTTGTGTCAAGTACATCATTGTTGTAGTCGAATACATGACTAAGTGGGCATAAGTTGAGCTTGTCAAATATTGTACTAAATAGATAGAAACAAAATTCATCTATGAGAATATAATTACAAGGTTTGGTTGTCCTATGACATTAATAAGCAACCAAATATTTCTCTACCAACTATAAATCTCAAAGAAGCCTATGAATTATCTTCATTATTATTTTCACCCCTGTAGTTAAGTATAGAGAAAATCACACAGTCGGTTGAACCCACAAATTCACTATTTTTTCCTAAAATTAGTGATCAAGATCCACAAATACCAAGGATGAGAGGTCAAGTTGGAAACACAATGGAGGGTTCAAGAATGAGACATGCTTTTGACCAAGTGACTATGACACTACTGCAAATCTGGATGCAGAGTATCCGACATTCGAGGATAGAGGAAGCATATTGGAGAAAACATTGGAAATTTTTTACAGAATGGGCAATGCATGAAGAAAACTAGAATCAAGAAACCGAATTCCTAGAAAAAACAAGAATTAGACACATCCTTGGAGCCCCACAAATCACCGACATGGGAATATGGAAGGAAGCAACAACAAAGTTAATTATTAGAAGGTATCATCAAGGATACCTATGGCTAGACCAACCAATAGCAATAATGGGCAGACTTATCCACCACATCATGGGTATTTCAAAGACAGGGGAGAAGGTACTTAATTCGGCCAAAACCAATGACTGGATGCATTTTTTGACAGGATTGATGATGACCAAATATTCTAAGGGGTTTTTGATTAATAAAATCACCAACTTAAGAGCTCGTTGGATTGCAATAATAGTGTCTTTGTGCTTCACACCGATAGGCTAGGTATCATATGTACAAATGATAATGGTTGAATCAATAGAACAAGTTTATAATAATGTCTAAAGGTTCAACTAGGTGGAACACCTAGCCAACATAATCAAAACCAACTTAAAAAAATGCCAAGATTCCGACAAGGCCATCAAATTTCCCTCATTACTAATTTGGATAGAAATGGAACAATATTGTCGTGTTGTGGAACCAACACTTATAGTTAAGGAAGTCCTGACAATGGATAAGTACATAGTCTTCTCATCTAATCAAACAGGAATGTCAAGCCCAGTTCCACCACAAGAGATATTTTGACTATGGGTCGCAGGTTTGAAAGACAGTACACATAGATGGCGGGTTGAACAAATAGTTTGTCGGGTGTTACCAACACCCTACAATATTTAACTTGACCTTGAGTGCAAAAATATATGGTGCATATTTCATTCGTCACTGAAGCCAAAAGAACTACACTACCAACCAACAACATAAGAAATTTTCATAGAGATGGAAAGACAAATCAACCAAGAGATATAAATTCCCTCTAAAGCACAACAGACAGGGGTACCTTTAATATTACCACTGACTGATGGAGAGAAGGAAGAATAAAGAGAAGAAACTCTGTATACAATTCCTTTCATTGAGGATTTACAAGCCTTGATAATTGTACCTGCAAATCCATCACCATGTAAAAGAAAGCAACCGACCAAAAATAACAAGGGAAAAAAGGTTGTTGAGGAAGAAGAGCTAGCAATCGACACATACGAAATTTGGAGGGGAACATTCCAATCAAATGAGGGCATCACCTTTAATGACCCCATCATATAAGATGAATTGTCAAGTATTACCACTAAGATTGACGAGAAGATAAAACAAACTCGACAAGACACCACCATCATGAAAAAAATTTACATTTCGTCGATCGGACGGAGAATGAAGGGAGCTATGCAAAAATATAAGAAACAAAAGAAGCAGGTCAAGCACATCAAGAGAAAAATCAGGAAAATTGAAACAAGAGGGGCAAAAAGACAGAAAAACCTAGAAATAAAAACTACTATTGTCAGCCCGAAAAAGGTCACAAAAACCACGACAGAATGGGAGCTGAGGTTGAGAACAATTATAAGTAAGAAAAGGAAACCTGATGAAATAATTGACTTAACTAGGGAATCACCCCTCATAGAGACAATACCAATCATAGAATAACAACTAGCAAAGAAAAATAAAAGGCAACTCATAATCACTGAGTCGTCGGAAGCAACAAAATCCGATCATCCAGTCGATTCAGACGATTTTGATATCAAAACCCTGAACATAGAGAAACAATAGTCAGTCGAGGAAATCCAAACTGAGTCAATACACCGTCATTCAACCAAGGAAAAAATTCCACCACACTAGTCAATTGAGTCAATACAAGAAGGCAAGCCAGCTAACCAGACAAAAAATCATGCAGTTCACCCATTCGAGGCATTATATCAGCAAGAATACATCTTGTGAACAACAAAAACACAACAAGTCGATGCTCTCCAGAGTAATAAGGAATCAGAGACAGGTAGTGACATCCTAAGCATACAAACATAAATCTTGGAGAACCTGCAGACAAAGAGGCACTTCCCCAAGGTCAATCCTATTGACTCTGAGCAGAATAACTCAAAAGGACCAACCAAATATCTTCAGGGCATAGTGGACAAGGAAGTGCAAAACAATCAACAAGAGGAGGAAGAAAAATAACAAAAAGTTGAATAGAGAATTCGACAATGCAACAGACGACGACAAAAGATGGTCAACCCTCAAAATATGTAGATAAAAGAGGGAAAAAGAAGTTTCCCATGATCACTATTAGAACGACCTGCCTAGCCAGCCCATAGGGTTTTGCGGTCAAATCCATGTTCGATCCAACCACTATTTCTGAAAAATACCTATTCGACTTACATAAATCCATTTTGAAAGAATCAACAAGGAAGTGAAAGAAGGTGCTCAAAGAAGGAAGTCGGGTCGAGAAATTAACACAAGAACAAAAGTGTTGGGTATGTGTTATATTCTTTGCACGAGTAGTTGCGTCTGAGCGCCTGCGCCGGGCGCGCAGTGGGGTAAGAGGGGGTACAGGGGGGCGGAGCCCCCCGCGTGGGGGTTCGGGGGCAGCGGCCCCGAATTTTTTTTTTTGGGGCCGACATATTTTTGCCGGGCCGACATATTTCCGGGACCACATGATATTAGGTGGTTTTCGGCACATGGTTTTTGCTGATGGTTTTCTATTTTCGGTTAAGGAATTAGGGTTTTGGACTAATCCAGGTCATTGGGT
>JZKD02S0482939.1:548884-565320 GCA_000966675.3 Picea glauca | reverse complement strand
GAGGATGTTCGTTATGTGCCACAAGTAAACCTAGCAATCAAAAGTTGGGTTTGTATACTCCACTTCCGGTTCCTTCTCGTCCTTGGGAAAGTATTTCCATGGATTTTGTAGGAGGGCTACCTGTGTCTAGATGAAATCATGATTATCTTTATGTTGTGGTTAATCGATTTAGAAAAATGTGTATTTTGATGCCTTGTATGAAGCAGGTTACAGCTAAGATAACGACACAAATATTCTTTCAAAATGTTTGGGTGCATTTTGGATTGCCTAAATCCATTATTTCTTATCGGGATTCTTGATTTGTTGGAAGTTTTTGGTCGAGTTTATGGGCACTCATGGACACCAAACTGAAAAAGAGCACATCTTTTCATCCGCAAATAGATGGTCAGACATAAGTGGTAAATTGAACAGTTGTGCATCTTCTTCGTGCTTATTGTAGCAAGCATCCTAAACTTTGGGATGAGCATTTACACTACATTCATCATGCTTACAATCGAGCTAAGCACTCTTCAACTCAAACGTCGCCATTTGAAGCATGTTTTGGATATTTGCCCAAATATCCTTTAGATTTTATCTTTCGGAAGGATATTGCTATTGATGGTCAATATGACATTGATAGGGCAGAAAAGTTCATTTAACAAATTCAGTCAATACATCAAATGGTGCAAGAGCAATTGGAAAAGAGTCAAGCCAAGTTCAAGACGAGACATGACAAGCATCGTGTTGATCATAGTTTCCAAGTTGGAGATGAAGTTTGTCTTTACATCAATAAGGAGAGGATTAAAGGAGAAGGTAAAAAATTGAAACCGATCCGATATGGTTCTTTCAAGATTATCAACAAGATTGGTAACAATACCTTTCGTTTAGATTTGCCTCCTTATATGCAAATGTATGCAGTTGTTAATGTTGATAATTTGAAATTATATGAGCCTCCTTTGATTGATGATCAAGGAGAGCATGTTCAGATTCCTTCTATAAATGATTTTTCCCTAGAATATCTTACAGAACTGCATGAAGACACCATCCTTGACAGGAGAATGTGAACTTCAAAACGAGGAAATGTGGAGTATCTTAGAGTTGGTCTTAAAGGTACAAATCCAAGAAAAGCCAAGTGGATTGAGGTTGGAAAGGTGAGGGAGCTATACCCTCATCTTCAGATAGATTGAAAATAGTCTTTTGGAGGTCCAAAAGCTTCCTAATGGGGAGGTGTGATCCAGGGGATCAAATTTTGCTCAAAAATTCAAAGTGTTCGGAATCGCTTCAAATTGAACGAGAGTGTAGGCCTCATCATTACGAACCCAACACAACTTGTTTGGGTTCAAAAGAACATTGGGAGCGAGAGATATCGTGTTCTGTTCAAAATGACAAACATGCAAAAAGGGGGTGTTGACTGTATAGTCCGTACAGTCCGTACGGACGCTGACGTGGCAGGTCGTACGACACGTGGCAGGTAGTTATTTTGACAGTTGGCATGTGACATGGTATGTTTGCAGTGAACGGGATGACGACACGTGGCCCAGTCAATGGCGGCCACGTGTCATATATCTATTGGTTTAAAATTATGTCATTGGCTAGAGTCGACCCCGCGACCTCCGGGCAAGGGGGAGAGACTTGGGAAGAGCCACAAATCGGCGTGCCACTGGTTGTTCCTTGTTATATATATGGAAAAATATGTATAAATGTTTGCATATGTGTATAGTTTGGGGCGCGACCAAGTTGGGGCTTAGCCCCAGCCCTTGGTCGCACATTGTATTACATATGATCCAATGCTATACCATTTGGTGCGCACGCAGTTGTGTTTTGTTCCAACGATTATACAAACAACCCGCCATTTGTCCTTTGACCATTGGCTTGTGGAACAAAAGCCTATGTTTATACTTGCATGGTCGCATGGGTCATATGAGCTTGCCCTTGACGGTTAGGGGCTAGGTGCACCCGTAACTATCCTACAGTTTGCACGATTTGCGTGGTTGCATTTGGTGCTAAGTTTTTACTCTTAAATATGCGTGTGGGCTAGATTGAGCCAACAAGGGTGCGTATTGTAGATGCAGAGACAACAAGTTTGAAGGGGGGACTTCCAGGAAGACTATCTTCTTCAATTTTTGGCCAAACGAGGTGCTGAAAAAGCCCAGCTAGGGGTTTTTGGACGTTCTGAAGACATTGGAGCAGTCTATTTGGCATTTAGAGCATTGTAAAGCACATTTTTGAGCACTTTGAGAAAATAATACAAATGATCCATTGGAAGCTAGACCAGGAGATGTAGCCCAAGAGAGGGGTGACCTCCTTTATCATTTACTGTGTTATGTGTTTTTTGTTCATTTTTTTTACTATTGTTTATATGCATATTGAATGAGTAAATCCTATTAAAATTGTGTTGCAAAGTTGATCCATTTTCATTTTAACACATAAAATTTAACTTGCAAATATTTTCAAGAATACAAGTCTTCTTCATTTTTAGATCACCCTCGATCGAACGATCGAGAGGGGTCCCGAAGGATCCATAGATCCATGGTCTACATTACTTATCTACTTCATTATTTGGGGGTTTTGGTGTTACTAATCCTCTATTCTCCCGAAGAGTTAACTCCAGACTAACTATCTACAAGATCTAATGGTCGGGATGGCTCCTGGGCATCCTCAGATCTAAGGCCCAGATTAACTTTGAGACTTCGATAATTCAAGGATTTTACCTCCCTTATGTTGAACTCATTCAATTCACTGAACTCACGAAGTCTGAAGGACTCAAGGAGTTAACTCCCACGTTCTTTCTCGTATCCAACAATCACAATAGACCTTGTCTCTTCCCGAACAAATCTCGTTCGTTCTTCTTTCATACGAAGGAACCTTCGCTTTTGATACTTCAATATCGCCATCCTTCCTGAGATTTGTTAGATCTGAAATGCTTAAGATCTTTGTGCTCTTTCTCTTGAACTTAACACTTGAAAGAATTCTTCCACACACCCCTTGCGCTCATTCATCAACTCTGGAACTTAAGTGTTTCTCTGCCTCTGCCTACCTCGCAAAGATCCTATGCCTACATGCACTACCTCTCCTGAGATTAATAGACTCGTTCCTCCAGGAGACTCAGAACGACTGGGAGTCTCAACATGCATACATGAAAATATGCCCAAGGTCGATGGACTCACAATTCATTTCTCTAGCTTAAGCCACCACATGGCTCAAGCATTTACAAGTACAAGTCATGTCCGAACCATAGAATTTCTCACTTGCCTAATTACATAATAAAGAAGAAATAAAATGGATACAATATAACCATTAAGAAGACATCCACATCCCTGAAAACATTCACAGTATATCCAAACTTATTACACAGTTACAACTCAATTACACAGGGGATGGGAATACTTATCTATTACAAGTTGCAGTGAATTAACTGACTATGGGTGTGTGCCTTTCCATCCATCCACAGGCTTAGAGGCATTCATCCTTAGCACTCTAGCCACCCCCATTCTAAGCTATGGTATCACTAGGGAACTATGCCACCTCTTAGAGACCTTCTCTCTGTTACAATATCCTTGCAAGGTTTATCATATGCTTCCTCAGCATCAAGCTCACGTTCGGGTCCTTCAGATCGTGTTATTTGCACTCCTTTTTGGTTTTCCCATCTCCTTCTGAGCTTTCGCTCTCGTCTGGTGTCTCTTTTCTTGCTTCCCTCTTTCCTTACCATTTCCCTATATGTATCTTACCTTCCTTCTTTAGGAAGGTTTCCATCCTATCATGTTCCTTCTGTCAAAAGGAAGGTCGGATCTGCAGGTCTCTGTGGTACATCGGGCTGAAAATCCATGTTTCCATTCATGGGGGTGGTTTATTATTCAACCACTAGTCATTTCCTTCATTAACTGATTCTTTCCTCTAGAGATATCATGGCTCGTACTTTAAGGATTTACCCCCCAACAATCAGTTATGGGAAATTTAACAATAATACATTTACATCGGCCACATTTCTTATCATGGTAATCCTATCTTATGATTAATTACAAGTTGGGGGAAACAGGGTGTTACAATTCCCTCCCCCTTGAAAGGAACACCATCCTCGATGTTCTTTCTCAGAAACACCTGTCATGGCTTTATCATTGAACCACTTCAAAAGTTGCGACCTTCGTTCCTGGTCAGGTTCTTTTCTAGAATCTTAATCTTCGTCACATGCATTCAATAATTCTTAGACAACAATCACATTAATCATAGTCTCATGCAAGAAAAAATTACTGTAGCATTAATTTTCTAGGAAAATTTCATAATCTAACACAATAATTATCTACGCAGTTTGTGGATTTGTATCCACATGGCTGTTTTCTTCTCCACGCTCACTATTTTTCCTTGACATACCCATTATGTGCATGATCCCAATAGATCACAAGAACTATCAAAGTCTCATCTTCCTTGTGTTCACTCACCCTCCAAGCCCAGGCTCAAGTATCCCCTTCTCTGTTATACATTTCTTCGGGTGATCCATCTTGCCTTGCCAAGTTTTTATCGCACAAGAAAAACTATCCATCATGTGCATGATTTCAATCAATAGTTTACAAGAAATTCTAGAGTCTCCTCTTCCTTCCGGTCACTCACTATTATATCCCTAAATTGCATCACACATGCTTACCTGGCATCAGGCCAACTCATATCCCTTCTTTGCTAAAACTTTGTTGAACAACTCTTTGAAAATCCTCTTGGGTCAAGGCCCATGCGCCCTAACTCATTACTGCACACATGTACACACTGGCTGACTCACAACAGCCCGCGTGTACCTAACAAAGCACGAAAAAAGGAAAGTTGCAGATGGAACAAAAAGCTATGGGTCAGTTAACTGAAACTCCTAGCCATGCATGGTCGAGGGTTCGTCCAAAACCCTAGCTCCTTCTAGCATATAAAAGAAGGGGTAGGGGTACCATTTGGAGGAGGAAAAAATATAGCAAAGAAACTCTGCCCATTTACGTAATCCATTGTCCCAACCCTTTAGCCTTTCCTCATTCCAAAGGAGATTTAACGCAAAGCAGTTGAAGGACAGAAGAAGAGGAGCCCGGGATCAAGTTCAAGGAGTGGTGGTCGGTCTCAGATTTTGTAAGTTGATTCACTTTTAGTAATAAAAAGAATACTTTTCCCATCCCAATACATGAATTGTCTATGATTTGATTAATTTATGCTTGATTTCTAACCCTTGAGTATAGAAGTAGCATGCATGCATAGTTGTTGTTTGTCTTGAGTGCAGGTCATCTGTAGAGAAGCAGTGCAAGCAAGTAGTCAAGCACAATGGAGGATCTACATCGAACGTCGGTAATAAGGTAGGTAGTCCTTTTCCTTGCATTTACTGTGAAAAAGGGTTTAAATCTTGGGTTGTAGGTAAAAAAGTAGTTTCTATTCGGTCAAAAAATGCATGCAAGTCTGACCGTAGTTTGCTAGTCCATAGGATGTTTTTCCCAACAATAGAATTGGTGACCATACTGGGGAGAATACTCTTTAGGGTTCCTGGATTTATTTAAGTTTTTTGGGTAGTTTAAAGATTAGGTTTTCTGTTTTTCTTTGCCTGTCTTTTTCTGTAAGGTCTGAGCTAGTAGGGAGTCTAGTTTTCCATACCAGCTTTCCCTTGATTTTGCTTGACTGTAGTTTTCAGGACACAATGAGATACACGCGGCCTGAAGAAGGCCTACACACATGTACCCGCACCCTATCCTCTTACAGCCTGCGTGTGAATGCTAGTTGTAGAGATAGCAGTAGCGTGTAGGAGTTCAGAGAACCTTAGAGGTAGTCCTCCTCTTCCCTTTCAGAATTACACATTCTCAAGGGGTTTTTTGGAATCCTGTCTGAGTCTTGTAGCTTCACAATCCTATCTCAGATTTCTTTTTTCACCTTATTATTCCTTGCATTATTTGTCTTTTCTGTTAGAAAGAGCATCCAAGCCTTCAATGGACCCTGGTTATCAATACCAGAGGCCTCTTCCTGGTCTAGACTGCCTGTTTTTCATTTTTTTCCTTAGAATTTAGATATACACGCGGCCTGTACAAGGTCATCCCGCGTGTACATGTTTTTTGTCTCTATTCAACACGTGTTTGCACGCGTATTGTTTTAGTGACAGTCGCGTGCTTGGACAGACTACTTTTTGTTCAAGGTGGGGCAGTCATCCCCTCCTTTGATAAGAAGTATTCCTCTCAGGAATTTGAGTCTAGGTTCGAACAGTCAGTAGGTTAGGTCATCTTACCCTTAGCCTTCTTTTTCTCAGTTAAAAGTTAACAGAAAAATATAGAAAAAAAAAATTGTTTTATGGTTTTTAGACAAGCATGAGAGTCTTTGTTTTTTTATTGCCATTGTGTGATTTTTTACTCTGATTCTTTGTGATCTGTGCTTTAAGCTAGAATTTGTTTTTCTTGTTTTTTTTCTTGTCGGTATTTTCCCTCTTTTGCTTTACTAGCACTTAAATAAATAAATAAATCTCTTTTCATTTTTTTCTTTGGTTGGAGAGTGTGTTTCTGCATCATTAGCTAGGGAAAAGTCTTTTTATTTCGTAAATTTTTTTTGCAGTTCACTTAGATCATAAGTAGCTCATAGTTGAGCGAAATTCCTTTGATTTTCCTGTATAAAATCTTAGAAAAATTAAAAAAAAAGAAATCTTTCTTTGTGAAAAGTTGTTGAAATTTTGCATTTAGTAAAAGTTTTTTGTTTCCGGCTTTTTCATTCATTTTTTCTTTCATCTTTACACATCATCAGTTTCACCCTCATACCCCTTGACGTAATATAAATCCATAAAAGCAACGCTAATTTTAAAATCTACTAGACTTTTATGTTTGTAGGGTTCACAAACTAGTTCAGGACTAGGGCCTTGGATTAGGTTGGACAGGAAACTCTTCAAGGCCATTCAAAACCAAACATTAGAGTCTGAGATAGGGAGTGTCTAAGTCTAGTTTTTTGGAATTTATCCAAGACCCCCCTCTAACATAGGGGATAAACACAAGGTTGCGTGCGGAAAGGTAGCGGAGATAACCCCTCCAAAGCCGGACCAATCGTAGTGGATAACACATATATAGGGCTTGTTTTGGGATTTCATCGTTTGCATTTTCCACGGGGCTTCGTGGGTCTCAAATACATTCGAGGTCCTTAGTTGGCTTCTAGACCATTTTCTCTCGATACCCTTGACAGGTTTCGGGCTTGATACCCTGCTCATTGTGGTCTACCCGACTTTCGACTGTACCCGCCTGGTGACTGTTCGCGTGCTGGAAACCTAGTTGCCAATCTTTTTAGGGACATATACATGTGACTACAGGGGTATACCGAGGTGCTTAGGATAGACATCGGGCCACTCTTTGCAGAGTATACCTGGAGGGTTCTTTCGTGTTCGAGTTGCACTTGCACCGATAAGTTGCTCTAGTGTTGGTTGTTGTAACTGTTCTTCCAAATAGTTTAGTGATTGCTTGTCTTATCTCTTAGGGGTTTCTTTTTAGTGTGTGTTACTTTTGAACGTTTAGAATACCTTAGCGTATATTGGATCTTCTCACATAGTGGAGGATCCTGAGCTCCGCCGATCATGAAGGCTTCTTGGCTTGCCACTGGTTACACTGGATCCACCCCCGCCACCATTAAGGCGAAAGCTATACCAACAAGGGTCTTTTGAAGCCATCGGGTTACAAACCTTTGTGCCCGAACAAATCCTGAAGGAATCAACTGCCACTCTTGGCTTGGTTGAAACCCCAACCACTAATATCTTGGCATCATTTATTGTACCAATCCAATTTCACAAACGCTAGACAGTGCCTCACACAGCTATGGAAACAAATGTTGTTACTTCTACTGGGAATTCTTCAATTCCCACCACAGTTACTACCACAAGAGATTCATCTCCTAACCTACTGTCATTGGTTCGAGCCACCATGGTCTCAGCCGCAACTACGTCGCACAGTGGACTGAACCCGTCTATGGCGGCGACCACAACCCCCTTCACACCTAGTGCGATAGGCCCTCCGTTTTCATACAGTATGCCTAGTTCAGGTACAAGTCCTGCACTAACCTACTCCACTTTACATACTTTGGGTCTGGGGGCAGGGATCTCTAATGCTCCTCTACAAGGTCACCTTGGGGGAACTCCTATCCCTTTTAATGCTTTTACTTACGCAGGAGGTCATATTCCTCCTTCGTCCCCTTCACTTGGTCGTCCACATCAGTAGTCCATTGGGCAACCTACACACACTAGTTTATTTGGAGTAGGGAGTCAAGGAACACCTGTGCCAAGTATGCTGGTAGGTTTGACATCGTTTTCTTGGAACAAAACATTTGGTAACAACACATTCTCATCATCCGCTTTTCCATATAGGGGCAAACCCATTTCTGGATAATCTACTCCTATGCAGGGTATTATTCCTGCACAGGGGGCACACACAACAGGACCTTGGAACTCAGGACAAGGATCCATTCCCTCCTCTAGAATTTCATTCTGGGGTAATTCTTTCCACAGAAAATGGAACCTTGGACAGACTACTATGCCTCTCCCATCAGGACCAACATGGGGTAATCCTTCCCAAAGTCCTTCGAACACGATGCATGCCCAACAGTCTATCTCCTTTATGGGAAATCAGCTGATGATGTATCCACATATGAAAAATCCTTACGCTGGTCAGGGCCATGGTTTCTACCAGAATCCAGGCCAACAACCAAACTTTTCCTGGCAACCTGGTGCTAGTCAAACTCTAGGACCATTTTTCCCAGGTTATCAGCAGCAACCCAAACTACCATTCCTGGCGACGTTACACTTGCTAGATTTGACAAGGTTGTTAAATGATCCTATTTGTCACAATCCACATTGGCCTCCTATGCTGAAAAAGTTTCCTTCAGACATTCCAAAGTTCGAGGCCAAGCCTAATGAATATCTAGGTGATCATGTGACTACCTTTCATCTTTAGTGTTCATCTCACTCATTGAAAGATGACTTTGTACAGTTGCTATTGTTTCAACGTACTCTTATCGAGAGTGCCGCGAAATGGTACATCGAGCTTGATCGCTCAAGATACTCTTCTTTTGGTGAATTGGTGATGGCCTTCCTTAACCATTTCCAGTTACCTGTGAGATACGACGCTGGCATAGAGCTGCTCGCCAATTTCGAACAGACAACAACGAACCATATCTCTGATCATATCCGAGAATGGAGATGCTGGAAGAGTCTAATCAAAGTACTAGTCCCACCAACATTGTTTCTTGAGTGGTTCCTTAAGTCTTTGGTCCCACAGTTATCCAAAGACGTTGCAACATTCAAAGTTTTGTTCAAAGAAGATGCCATCATGAGGGCTCAACAGTTTGAGCTCATCTATTCTCAGTCTAGTTTATTATACAACATCTTTCCAGATGTGCCACGTTCGATACTAGATAAAACTAGACAGAGATCTGGACCACATGCCGATGGTATTGTTGGTTCAGCACAAACTAAGCCTGCTGAGCAATTGACCAAACAACTGCAACAATTATCCATACAACACACAGCGGCCAAAAAAACTATTGCTTTGGTTGCTCCCCCTACTCTAATGTCAGAAGTACACACCGTGCAGTCGACTAACCCAAAGGCCACCGAGCAGCCTGAAGGGAAGAAAAAACAATGAAAGAAGGGTAAGGGGGATAAAAAACCCACTGATAATCCTGGCGGGGAAAACACAGAAAAACAGAAGGTGAGGTATCCATGCAACTTGTGCACAGAGGACCACCCTACCCATCTTTGTCCTCGACTTGCAGAGGCCCAAAACTTTGTCACACAACAACAATAGGCAATGTTGACTAATCCCTTTCAACATGGGAAAAATCTAACTCAAGCCTCTACAAGCACAGAAGGGGGCAGCCAAGAAACTGGCCCATATCCAAACAATCCCTCATCCACGAATGCATATATGGTTAGGGGTGATGCTTTCATATCAACTAGAGCACATGACTATAGTAAACCAAGTGCTTTTGAGAAGGGAAAAGAAGTTTATCTCCCATCTCTTCCTCTACAGATTGAGAAGACATTGGGAGAAACAATGACACACATTCCAAAGGGTGCATTTAAAAAATCTTCTCAAAACCCAAACGCAAGGGCCACCCAGAATTACTCTGTGGTGGAAGATTTATCACAAACCCCTTGTGTGATGTCTACTTTGGAGGTCCTCCAAAGATACCCTGCTCAGAGGAAAGCCTTGTTAACCGCTTTGGGCTCTACTAAGACTTGTAATCTGGGTACCATAATGTTAGATACTACCAACTTAAAACCTCGTCTGCCTTACCACGTAACGCTTCAGATAGTAGTGGCTCATCCCACGAAATTTTTTACATGGAATATCTTCCGCATGGTGGTCGACGAGGGCACCTCGACATGCGTTATGTCGTTATCATGTTGGAAGGCCATTGGACAACCCACTTTGTCTCCTTCACCTACTCTCCTCACTACTTTCGATGGTCCTTCTTTCCGACCACATGGCATCATTCCTTCTTTCCCTTTGCAGTTAGAAGGGAAAACCGTGTGTGTCGAAGTAGAGGTAGTCGATGATCCCCTTGACTATAACCTCTTGTTAGGACAGAGTTGGACTTATGCTATGCAATATGTGGTTACTACAGTTTTCTGAGTCTTGTTGTTTCCACACGAGGGCTGGATAGTGACCATTAATCAACTGTCTTTCTCCAGAATTGACCCATCTTTGGGGGCATCCATGGTCCCCATGATTGATAATCCTCAACCAGGTGTCGTTAATGTAGGCGTTGGTTTGTGCCCATCCTTGATGGGTACCTTCGATTATCCACCTCCTCATGATGATGTCAAATTTATATCTAATCACCATAAGGTTGATATTTTTCAAGTTTCGTCGTTTCGCACGACTTACTTTGAGGATCCTTGGATTCTTCCTTCCCCATCAGCCACGATGGATGAGACAGGGCACCCCGACATGTCCATTCCCTTGTCAACCGCTGAGATAGCTTACTCTTTAGTCCAACAAGCTTCAACTAACCCTGATCCGACTCCTGCACAAGAGTTAGATCCACTTCTAGAGCCTATTTGGGCTCAGGGTTTTCTCGCTAACGTCGATTCGTTAGACTTGGTCTTGCCTTCTGACGAAGTAGTAATCAAAGCAATGACTAGTCCAGACAAACCTTGGGAAGATCTTCATCACAGATCATATTTTCTCCCAGAGTTAAGCCGAACCAAAGTAGGAGAATTCACCGTTACCATGACGGGAGATCAACCATGTCCTATTAATCTCTTAGCTACACAGGAAATTTATGCTGAGGGAAATATGGCGACTATCGCTGAAACTATACCTATCAACATCTCTTGAAACCCTGGCATCATGGAGAATGTCTTTGTCAGAGTGAATTTCTCCCCCGAAGAGATTTGAACTTACATAAATCTTTTCAAAGAATTCCGCGACGTTTTTTCCTAGTCTTATGAGGAAATGCCAGGTATCGATCCGAAAATAGTTGAACATGAAATCACAACTTATCCTGATGCCAAGCCTATTCGACAAAAACTTCGTCCAGTCAATCCTAAGAAAGCAACAGCCATCAAGATTGAGGTTGAGAAATTGCTAAAGGTAGGTTTTATTTATCCTATCCATTTGACTCAATGGGTGTCAAACCCCGTGTCGGTCAATAAAAAACAAGGCACGATTTGTGTATGTACCGATTTCCATGATTTGAACAAGGCATGTCCCAAAGATAATTTTCCAACACCATCCATTGACCAGATCATTGATGAATGTGCCAGTTGTGAAGCCTTTTTGTTCATGGATGGTTTTTTGGTCTTATGTTGGTCTTCACGTCTTGACATGACAAGTTATAGGTGGAAAAATCAATAGATGGATAGTCATCCTCCAAGAATTTGACTTAGACTTTGTTTCAGCAAAGTCCAAGAAGTCATTAGTCTTCGCAGAGATTTTTTCGGAACTTCCGGTTGAGTTAGGTGACGTTGTGCCTGAGGAATCGCCTATCCGGGGGGATATGTTTTTTATTGCATATTCAGACCCTTGGTACGGAGATATAATTATCTATATCCAAAATTTTAAGTGCCCCACCTCTGCTTCTTGTGACGGGCATCAACAGATATGCCATCAGGCTAAGAATTATCTCATACTCGATGATACGTTGTATCAAAGAGGTGTAGACTGCATCTTGTGTCGATGTCTCACTCATGAGGAGGCCATCATAGTGCTCAACGATTTCCATACTGGATCTTGTGGTGGTCATTTATCTGGGTTGGAAATAACCCAAAAGATTCTACGAGCAGGTTACTTCTAGCCCACACTTATCAAAGATTGTATCGAATCGGTTAAGAAGTGCCATCCGTGCCAAATCTTCTCTCTGAAGATGAGGGCACATACCGCTCCTATGTTTCCTGTCATCACAGTTGGTCCCTTCACTAAGTGGGAGATTGATTACACTACATGAAACCCCCCTCAGCAAGGGGGCACCGCTATATCATCGTAGTTGTCGACTACTTCACTAAGTGGGTCGAAGCTATGCCAACGTTTAAAGATGATGGAGAGACTGAAACTCTCTTCTTATTCAACCAAATCATAGCCAGGTTCAATGTCTCGAGAGAGATTGTCACTAACCATGGAAGTCACTTTCAAAACAAAATTATGATCTAATTAACATCAAATCTTGGGTTACGGCAGGTGCAATCACCACCTTACTACCCCCAAGCCAATGGGCAGGTGGAAGCTGTAAACAAAACTCTTAAGACTATTCTACAACGAACTATCAACTCAACCAAGTCAAATGGAATTTGATGTTGTACTCGGCATTATGAGCTTACCGAACATCTGTTAAGACTGTAACTAGTTTCTCACCTTTTCAACTCGTTTACGGGCTGGAGGTAGTCTTGCCCATCGAATGTCAGATACCATCTCTGAAATTGGCAGTACAGTTATTGCCAGACACTTCTCCACTTGAAGAACGGTTAGTACACCTTGAGCAGCTCGATGAGCAGCGTTGCGATGCAGCCCTAGACAACGAGGCTCATAAACATAAGGTCAAGCGTCAATATGATAGGTCCGTTCATCCTTGGATTTTCTCTGAAGGTGACCTTGTCCTAGTCTATGACCAAGACAAGGACCCCCTGGGCGCAGGAAAGTTTAAACCCATGTGGTTCAGACCCTTCATTATAAAAGAGGTATTAAAAAAGGGCGCTTATAGTTTGGTTGATTTTGAAGGGAATTCTTTGGTAGAGCCTAGAAATGGGCTCTACCTCAAGAAGTATTACTCATAGACAGGTCACTGTGGGTAACTGTTTGTAACATATGTATAGTCTTTGTACTATTACTTTTTAAGTTTCTTTTAAAGTGTTATGGATGTGTCATTGATGTTATCTTTCGTCAATATGGAAAATGTCAAGTGAGTCCAAGGTGTTTGTTGGGTATGTAGACAGTGATATTCGACACACGTGGAGGCTTGCCTCCGCAGCTTGGGTAATCTTTACACCTCAGGGCCAGTTGTTATCTTCCGGAGGTATATGCTCAGGTGACACCATAAATAATGTCACCGAGTATAGTGAAATTATTGAGTTGCATTGTGATGCCTTGTCATTGGGTATCTCTCATCTTCGGGTCTATCTCGACGCTCAAATGGTTGTGTTGTATCTCAACAGAGTATACCGGGTTCATGATCCAACTTTACACCAATGATTCCTTAGGGTACGTCTCTTAGAATGAAACTTTGATTATATTACATATTTTCATGTTCCTAGGCGATTAAACCAAATTATAGATACTCTAGCTAATTAAATTTTAGATTGGCATCTTGCACACATATGAAAGAACATTGACATAAATAGGTAAATACATTTTTTCACACATAATCCATAAGACATAAAAAGATAAAAACCATATATAAACATCATAAAATAACCAGAGTATATAGATGGATGAAAGCACCTAAAAAATGGGAATAGTAATGAGTCACCGGGCTTATGCCCTCAAAAAATATATACAAGTAGGTGCTCGAGGCACATAAAAATTCTAAGTAGGTTCAGGGCCTATGGGCCTTATTATAATCATCCACAACATGGGATAAACGCCTATAAATCAGACCCATGTCCGAGGTGCCCCCACTACATGAGGCTACATGGATGGCGGCAGGTCCTCTATCTCTGCCATCGGGACTGTGCGATTGAGCACAGTGAAGTTCCGCTCAACTTGTCTAAGGAACCTCTTGGCCTCTCTAGTTGGGAGGTTCCTTGCTACTGCTTCTCCCCCAGCGGTGACAGCCGCGGCTTCTGGCCGTGGACGAGGCCTGTTCCATGCATAATCGGCAGGTCGCATGGGTCCCACATATGCATGCAACAAATGTTTATCCGTCAAATACTCTGGCATACAAAAAAAATGATATATATAACAAAAAGATATAAAAATTACATATGCAAACAAAAAAAATACAAAGGTGGAGACTTACCCATCTCCCCTCGCTCCTCACCAGGAGGCACGGGTATCTCAGGATCTCTAGAGAAATCTATCCCTGCATATGGGTAGTCCTGAATCGCAGGGATCTGTCGTGACAACCAAGCAATGAAATCATCGTCGAAGGACTCAAAGGTCCTTCCACCACCCTGTCGCGGCAGTAATACTGCCCATCTACACTCTGTAGGGAAAGAGGCCTAATGTCCTCATACTACAACTCGAGGACTAAAACTCGGAACTCTCTCAAAAACAAACGAACACAAGATGGTCCCGAACTCGAAGTTCCTCTGTGTCCGCTGTCAGCAATATGTCAATTGCCTCTTCATGCACTCGAGCAGTGTGGTACTCCAGTTGAAAATTTGTGCATTCATGCACTGGATGGCATAGTTCATCTGTGCGCAAGACGCCCGATGCAAGGCTACTGAGCCGGTAATCCACCCAATCAGTAACAATATAGTCTACAGCGCTAAGCTAGTAATCTTACTAATAGGTACTTGGGAGCCCACACGATCAGTCCCAACCTCACAATGCTCAACTATCAATTCTGAGATCTTTCTCAGCCCTACAGGAAACATATGGAAATTGACTGGTTCCCCTCTCCTTGAGAGGTTAGTCAGAAAGTAGATATCCTCGGTGGTGGGCACCAGAGATTGCCCCTCTAGCATAAATGCCTCTGCATCAGGGTGCCAGTAGTCAATCAAGGCATTCAATAGCCTTGGTTGTGCATGCATAAATGGACATAGAAAGAATTTGAGTAAACTGCATTGCATTAACACGACCATGACATTCGGATATACTGCAACCAACTCACTAATTGCCTCATGCTCCCTTTCCCTCCACTGGACATACATCCTGCCAACACAACAAGGTAAAGGAGGGTTAGTACTTGCTTTTAGTTTTCTTTTTCATTACAAAAGGGGGGTACACATGGGTTGTAGAGGTGACAGTCACTTGTACACGTGGGAAGACTTTACTCTACCCGAATGTGCATGAGGCCTGTCCAGAGACAACCCACGTGTACCTAGGGCCGACCTTTTTAAGGTCGACGTCCACCCAAAAAATAAACTAAAAAACAAAAGTGAAGTATTGAATAGCTAGATAAGGGAGTTTGTACTTACTTGGTCCAAGCAGAAGTTCGTTTTGTCCACTATAGCTCCCATAATCACTATTTTTGTCAAAGAGGGTCTTTTGGCTCCAGAGTCAATTTCCAAATCAACAATGGTGATAATGAGCTGCCAGCTTCTATTTATAGACTTTTTGGCCTCTTTTTGTCATTTTTTGGCCTCCCTTATCAGTTTCTTTATACCAAAAACCATTTAGAGTGATTCAAGAGTTATATGGGAGGGATTTGAACGGGTATTGGGACACTTTTTTTGAGTTTTGAGAAAATATTGACCGTTCATAAAAAAATTGAAAATCAACTTGAGCATATAGGTTAGGTTACCACCCTGACTTTTGCGCCTCGTTGTCATTTTCCTCTGCTATAGGATCGATCCCATCAGGTTGGGACACAAAACCATCATATTTTCTTTAGAAGTGTCACAGCTTGGTGGTAGAGCTTACCAGAACATGGATGCCCTAGGTAGGTCCTGGTTGCATTATGGTGTCCATGCCGTTTCTAAAAACACTGTAGGCTCGAGAGTCTGTATAGTCTTTCCTGAATATGAGTTTGAGCCTCATTTGCATGATTCTTTTTCGCTCTTTGTCTCAACGTCAGGACTCCCAAAATAACGGGTCTCCTTTTAAGCCCTTTTCAGACCCTCTAAAAATGAAAAGATTGCTGAGCAATCTTGTGGCCTTTCACGCTCGTTAAACTGAAATTTGAAGTCACGTCTATCCGGTGGTAGTTTACCCCTTTTTCGATCCATATAGTCAACTATACGAACAAAGGTATACTCTATCGAATTCCCATACTTTAGAAGAGTACTCTCAGGTATAATTTTATTCCTTTTTCGGGCTTGAGGGACTAAATTTACGAAAAAGAAACCCCCATGGAGTCCATAGTTAAGCTCTTTTCAGACTCCCTAA
>JZKD02S0482939.1:509204-545710 GCA_000966675.3 Picea glauca | reverse complement strand
TGTTATAACCCTAAATTGCACCACACATTCTTACCTGGCATCAGGCCAACTCATATCCCTTCTTAGCTAGAACTTTGTTGAAAAACTCTTTGAAAATCCTCTTGGGTCAAGGCCCACGTGCCCTAACCCATTACTGCACGTGTGTACACGCTAGCTGACTCACAACAACCCGCATGTACGTAACAAAGAACGAAAAAAGGAAAGTTGCCGATGGAACGAAAATCTATGGGTCAGTTAACTGAAACACCCAGCCATGCATGGCCAAGGGTTCGTCCAAAACCCTAGCTCCTTCTAGCCTATAAAAGAAGGGGTAGGGGTACCATTTGGAGGAGGAAACATTATAGGGAAGAAACTCTGCCCATTTACGTAATCCATTGTCCCAACCCTTTATCCTTTCCTCATGCCAAAGGAGATTTAACGCCAAGTAGTTGAAGGACAGAATAAGAGGAGCCCAGGATCAGGTTCAAGGAGCGGTGGTCGGTCTCAACTTTTGTAAGTTGATTCACTTTTAGTAATAAAAAGAATACTTTTCCCATCCCAATACATGAATTGTCTATGATTTGATTAATTTATGCTTGATTTCTAACCCTTGAGTATAGAAGTATCATGCATGCATAGTTGTTGTTTGTCTTGAGTGCAAGTCATGTGTGGAAGGAGCAGCGCAAGAAGGTAGTCAAGCACAACAAAGGATCTACATAGAACGCCAGTAATAAGGTAGGTGGTCCTTTTCCTTGCATTTACTGTGAAAAAGGGGTTTAAATCTTGGGTTGTAGGTACAAAAGTAGTTTCTATTCGGTCAAAATCTGCATGCAAGTCTGACCCTAGTTTGCTAGTCCGTAGGGTGTTTTTCCCAACAACACTCACCCTCCAGGCCCAGGCTCAGGCATCCCCTTCTCTGCTATACAGTTCCTCAGGTGATCCATCTTTCCTTGCCAAGTTTTTCTCACACAAGAAGAATTCTAGAGACTTTATCGAGCCTTACAGTTGAGGCATCCCTCAGACTTTCTCTATCGAGGAGTCCCTCTGGCTTGTGTTACCTCAACACAACATATTCTAGGCGATCATGGCTTACCACAGGGTTGTCATGGCTCAAAATTATCCATTTTTCATTCTTTTACAGCTTGACATCCTTCATCCATCCTTTCTAGACAGATCTTTTCTTGTTTCCCATATCATCGACATACAAAAATTGATGAGACATCATCATAAATTTTTAAATACAAAATTTTCTTGTAAATCTGTCAGCCATAGATTACCAAATTCCACAGTTTGTTTTCATATTTTCTCAGCATAGGAACCATAGTCATAATTATGGGACTTTCCTTCCCATAACAATTTGTCTCAACAAGAAATTGGTCTTCCTTATGGGCTTACAACGCTGCCATATCCAAGACCCCTTTTCTTACTTCACTTTCAACTTCAAACAACCAAACAAATTGTTAGTTTCCTATGCACATATATTTTCATTGCACCTTTATAACGTCATCACAAAGAATTTCAGAATTGTGCATACTAACAATCAAATTCACTTTCTCAAAAAGGAAATACCATTCCTTGTAGTTTGTCTCAGTATGCAATTGGTCTTCCTTATGGGCTTACAATACTACCAATTCCAAGACCCTTTTCCTCCTACAGTTTCAACATTCCTCAACCAAACAAATTGTTGGTTTTCATGCACATTATATTTTCAAAATCAGGCATACTAATATTCCAAGTCATTTTCATCTATTCAAGGATACAAAGCAAAAGGATACATCATCCCTTACTTATGCATCATTTCAGCCTACCGAATTTTTCAAAATGTAATTTAGATATCAATTGAATTTAATGAATGTGCCAACATTCATGGCCACATTCATACCCAATGCACCCTTTCATTGATGTCAAGTTTCCCACACTTTACGACAAGTACTTTCCATGGTGCATTAGAGCTTAGTCAAGGTTTTCACCATATGGCTTATTCATTCTTGTTCATTGTTGCAACTAGACTATGCTTTCGACTATAGGATGATCATGATCCCAAATCAGTACATATGAAACTACAAGTTTCTCTTGAATGTGCCCAAGCCTTCTTCCTTCATTAGTAACCAGAGTTCCAACACTCATGGCCACCCAAATTTGATTTTCTCTAACACCTATACAATGTAAGTAGAAATATTTGAAGGTCCTCCTTTCAATGGAAAATCCATTGTCTGTCCTTTATGAAAATGTGCATATCCTCAAAGAAATTTCATGCATTGTGCTAATTAGGAGCACCTTCATTCCCATAGAACCAGTCCCCGAAACCACAGTCTAACACAGAGTGCTAAACTCTATCTTCCTTGACTGATCGAGAGGGACTTTGTTTTCTCTTCATGCGATCAAGAGATGTGACCTCATCTTTATTCATTTTAGTGCTATCCTTTTAGATCCATGTCCAAGCATTATGATCCTAGCTACACCCTTTCCTGCAAATCAACAGTGAAGATCTGTCTTCCCTCAGATCTAACGGTTGAAAGGGATTGCAGAACCTCAACCAGCTCATGGTTTAATTATCCTTCTGATCTTTGCAATGAATATGGGCCATCCGATATACAATTGGACCCAAAACTCAAAACAAAACTATATTGAGTTTAATTTACAGGCACAAGCTCAGACATTAACCCACATGCATATACCTTCCCCACAATGAATACGGGTCATCGATATTATCCCTAGATCGATTCTATCCACATGATTCCAAACATAACAATTCCGACAAAGAAGTATTTGACTGATAATTTAGACCGAGAGCTTGATTTTCCAAATCCAACCATAGAACCCAATCACAGTACGAGTTTATGTGGCATTAACACATGGGTTTCTTGTAGGTCCACCCACCGATTGTTCACAGATCAATGGTTCATAGTGATTGCAGAATCCCCAATGTCCTCGCTCTTTATTGGAGAGTTCAATCTCCATAATCTGAAAAGTGATCACCCAACTCTTTTAATCGTGGTAGTTGATCATTCACCCCAACAAGATCAACGATGTAGGTTTATTACGGGCCGTGAACTAGCATGCTTGTTAATTCTACCTTTTCACTCTGCAAAGAATACAGGTCGTCCAATCTATGATCAGACCCCAAACTCAAAACAAAACTATATTGAATTTAAATTGCGGGCATAGGCTCCGTTGTTAACCTATGTGCCTATTAAATCTCCGAAATGAATACGTGTCATTGATATTATCGCACGACTGGCGTTTGATCCATTAACTCTAGTGGATCTTGAAGTCAATTTGACAAACGAGATCAGTTTCCTTCTGATGAATGGCTCGCATTCATCTCCTCTGTCAGGATCTCAATTAACCTGATTCGATCAGGGTTTCCTTCCTGAATCATAATATACTTGGGTATTTGAGGCACACATCTGCCTTTTCTTAACATGGTTTCAACCAAGTCTATTCAATCAAACATACTCTTTTATTCATTCATTAGTCTTCTATTCACTACATGATGCTTTCAAAAATGTAGTCCTGGATTCTTATATATATATATATATATATAAGCTTGTATCTCACTTCTTAGTTCTCAATAGTTATTAAGGTTGTGACTTTGACCTCTTGACACAGTCCTTACATAGTTTCTTCACAGGGAACTCCTTTAGCATGAAACTTCCTCATTGCATATCCATTACTATCTGTGATGGCCTCAACCTTGAATTAGCTTCAACTCGTTACTAAGAATTCTGCAAGGAACATAGACATGAATTTATGACATGCATCCAGATTATGTATCCACACATATTCTAGTTTTTGTTAATTTACATCCATGATGTACTTAGCCATATTCATAATCATAATCTTGTGTGTAGCTTCCATAGGTATATTTCACAACCTACATACATCTCTACTTTAAAATCAATCAACTCATGATTGTTCACAATCATTCTCATGTGATCCTCAAAGGCATAATCATTTTCCTCTTATCATGACAACAAAACATCTTTTCTCATTTACTCTTTCATCTATTTGTGCTGGTTTTTCCTGGGGAAACGGATCACATTCCCCTTAAGCTATCATTCAAAACAGAAATTTCATGGCTCTTTAGAATGGGGTCAACCATGCATCCATGGTATTCATTCAATCTTGGCAAGTGCTACGCTTTCCTCACATTTCACTCATCAGGGCAACCATATTGTGCCTTTAGTATACTTAAACTCTTACATCATACATGTGCATCACTTGCACATTTAATATCATTCGTACCTAACTATTATTAATATCAGACTTCATATCAATAATCTTCACAATGCATTAAATCCATGCACTAAAGCATACACACACAACTAAGTATTCATCATGCTAGCTTCATTCCGTTTCATCATTAGTGTTCTTTAGTTAGAGATTATAGTCACTTACATGACTAATCTCATAGTCATAAATCATACTGATGTTTCCTTCTCTTTATGGAAATAACCAACCAGGATCACTTTCCCTTTTAAACTATAACAGATGGCAAGAAAACCTTCTTGCCTCAACTTCCATAGGACTTCACCCATCTCACCTTTCCTTTGGTCACGAGGAGTTATATACTCTAAGTTTAATATAAAGAAGTAATTATAACTGCCAAGGATTCGACCTGATCCTATCAGATACCTTTAATCCCAAAAAGGTATTAACAATTATATAATCAACCATCATCAATGCCTGAGGTTTCAATTTCCCATCCTTAGAGACAGTGTTATGAACACCAGGTCATCCGTCCTTCGAGCTTCATCTTCCCTTGACAGAACCCTTCCACCTTCATCTATCCACATTAAAGTCTTATTATTAATGTTAATTAGAATATCCCTACTCCAGTAAGAGTATTTATTACTTGACAAAGGGATAAATGAATTCTTCTGCTAAAATTCAACAAGAATTCCCAAAATCATAAGTTCAATCTGCAATCCTTCTCCTCAAGGAGTAAATGCAAATAAAAATACCTCTTTATGTGACTCGTGCATGAGCCTAAGAAGACCAAGTGTTGTAACAATTCTTTGATACCAATTTGTAACACACCCATGGTGGGGTGTAAAAATTTCTCATTTCTTAAGAGAATCGATGTCCTCATTCGGGGATTCTACTCCATTCTACTCCTCTAGGGATTTCCATCCACGAACTCCATGCTCTTAACCGAACTCAGAACTGGAAAATGTCCTCTTCTAAGACCTTCGGGTTCTTCCATCCCCCTTGTACTTGCATATGATCATGATCTGTGACCAGACGCCAAAACAACAGGTGCCAAGAAAACCATCGCACGAATTCCCCTCGAATGGAAATTCCCTAAAATTCACAATCCAACGTCGTGTGTCCTTGGGGATTTCGATGGTCCTGATTCACTTCAAGAATTCAAAGTTCATGAGTCTCATACTCTCAAACAACCTTTCCTCTTGAAGTACTACATACCTAAATTTCTAGATCAAGCGCCACACGCCCGTTGTTAATCAACAACTTAGTTTCATTTCGGGACTTTGGCATTCAGGAGCTTCAGATGTTTCTGCAGCCTTTTTCTCTTGGAGAATTTTCTTTCAGAGTCAAGGATCATTTTCCACACATCATTCCAGATCAATGTTCATGGTTTATTTTGGGACTTCGACATTCAAGATTTTCTACCTCTCCACACTCGCTTTCTCCTAAAATTATTTCACCCAAAGTTAACAATCTATCGATGTGTGTCTCCCACGAATTGATGACTACAAATCACTTCAATAATTCACGCTTCAGGAGTTCCAAAGTACTCACTAACGCAAACCTCCAGAGTGTCATATCTTTGGACACTTGTCGCCCACTATCAATGATCATGATGAACTCCTACACTTCGGCCTTCGAGAGTTCTCACCTCTTTCCACAAGATTTCCTATGAAGTGAATTTTCTCCAAAGTGGTAGATATTTTGACACTTGTCCTCTGAGATCAATGACTCAGGTGAACTCTGACCTCCAGAACTTCAAGATTTATCTCTTCACACAATCCATTTTCCTCCAGATTACTAAACATATGAAGCAAAGGATCTGGAGCCACGTGTCTCCTGGCACCACCTGTACCACTTGTAAGGTACCAGATCTATTTTTGGCTATTATAATAGATTTGGTACCTTACAAGTGCTATCAGAGCACTTTCCTTGACATAAAATTGTGGGTTATTTTTTTAGGTTAGAGACGTATTCTGACATCATAAATCTACATAAATCTATCGTTCAACACATAAATCCACGGTTGGGAAAGCATACACATAGGAACTATAAGTGGTACTTAAGCGCACATTGTTGTCCACCCTTGTAACCCCTATTGGCACCCCTTTGTAACACACCCATGGTGGGGCATAAAAAATTCTCGCTTCTTAAGAGAATTGATGTCCTCATTTGGGGATTATACTCCATTATTCTCTTCCAGGGCTTTAGAGCCATGACCTCCATGCTCCAAACTGAACTCGGAACTGTAAAATATCCTCTTATAAGTCCTTTGGGTTCTTCCATTCCCCTTATACTTGCATATGATCATGAGATGTGACCATACACAAAAACAACAGGTGCCAAGACAACCACCACACAAATTCCCCCAGAATGGCAATTCTCTGTAGTTCACAATTTGACGTCGCGTGTCCTTGGAGATTTCGATGGTCTTGATTCACTTCTGGACTTCGATGTTTGGGAGTCCATGAATCTCACACAACCTTTCCTCCCGAAGTAATTTGTACCTGAAGTTCTAGATCAATCGCCATGCGCCCGTTGTAAATCAATGGCTTAGTTTCATTTTGGGACTTTGACATTCAGGAGCTTCATACGTTTCTGCAACGTTTTTCTCTTAGAGCATTTTCTTCCAGAGTCAAGGATCATGCGCCATGCGCCCTTCCAGATCAACGATCATGTTTTATTTCAATACTTCGACATTCAGGAGTTTCTACCTCTCCACACTCACTTTCTCCCGAAATTCTTTCACTCAAAATTAACGATCTATCGATGTGTGTCTCCCACGAATCGATGGCTACAAATCACTTCGGTACTTCACGCTTTAGGAGTTTCAAAGCACTCAACAACGAAAGAATTTGGAGTGCAATACTTCCAGAGTGTCAGATCTCTGGACACGTGTCCCCCACTATCAACGGTCAGGATGAACTCTGACACTTCAACCTTTGGGAGTTCTCACCACTTGCCACAAGCTTTCCTACGGAGTGACGTTTTGTAGAAGTGGAATATTTCCATACACCTATCCTCTGATATCGATGACTCAAGTCAACTCCAACCTCCGTTCCTTTGATATTTCTCACTTTTCACAATACATTTTCCTTTGGAGCACTAAACCTCTGAAGAGAAGTATCTAGTGCCACGTGTCTCTTGGCGCCAATGGTTAGAATGAACTTTGACACTTTGGGACTTCGGCAATTTCACTTGCTCCCCACCTATAAACTTTCTGAGTGTCCAAGATTTGGACTAAAGGATATGTCACCACACGTCCTTTATCATGGACGTTTGAGATCTACTCTGGACTTCAGGACTTCGGGAGGTTGACTCACTCCTCGAATGAAATCTCTTGGAGTTGGTCAGCGCCGGGCTGACCACGACCTAGATCTAATGGTCCTGATCTATCCATGTAGACTCTAGATCAATGGTTCAGAACCTCCTCTCAGGGTCCCACTGTTGTGCCACACTTGGAAACACCATCACTCGACATCTGCATTTCCACGTGCTCTCAATATGATACTAATTCGGATTATTTTCGGCATGAAATGAGATCGGATATATAATAAAGAAATGCACAGAGATATCGCAAATATTCAATAATATAACAGAAATATGTCAGAGATGCAACCATAAACACAGATATACAGTAATACATTATTTCTATTAATGAAATAAATGTAGAGAGTGTAAAATATAGAGTGAAAGACTCGATAGAATGGTGGCAGCTTATCTCTGAGAAGAGATGTGATGGCTACTCACATTCACAAGAAGATGATTACAATGAGGCTATGAAGGCCTTTTTACAATAAACAAGAATTACAAAAACCCTAGACATCCAGAAACCTAACCCTAGGAGATGAAGCGCCAAAAGTCATGTGGGCCCTGTTTGGGTAAGTTAGTACATCAACTTCCCGGGGTCGCAACTTTTGTATATGATCTTCGTTTTAGGTGTATGATAGCTCATTGGAAAAGTATCATCGAGGAGATTCATTTTGAGGGATAAATCATGCCTTTGGATATAATTTAGAACCTTTATCATGAAAAACCTTCATTTAGGCCCTTAAAATGGCCTCGAATGTTAAAACCTACTAAAAATAGTAAATTGCCAAAATTGCCAGAAAGTTGTTTTGAGCCAGTCGAAAAAGGTGGGTGGCCACTGATATCCACCTGGATCAGATACCCATCTTCCCTCGATTGAATGATCAAGAGGGGTCCCGAAGGATCCATAGATCCATGGTCCACATTACTTATCTACTTCATTTTTCAGGGGTTTTGGCATTACTAAGCCTCGATTCTCCCAAAGAGGTTAACTCCAGACCAACTACCTATAGGATCTGATACTCAAGATGGCTCCTAGGAATCCTCAGATATAATGCCCAGATTAACTTTGAGACTTCGGGACTTTAGGGATTTTACCTCCCTTACAACAAACTCACTCAATTCGCCAAACTCGTGAAGTCTGAAGGACTCAAGGAGTTAACTCCCACGTTATTTCCCATATCCAACGGTCACAATAGACCTTGGCTCTTCTTGAACAGATCTCATTCATTCATCTTTCATACAAAGGAACCTTCCCTTTTGATACTTCAATATCACCATCCTTCTTAATATTTGTTAGATCTGAAAGGCTTAAGAGCTCTGCACTCTTTCTCTTGAACTTAACACTCTAAAGAATTCTTTCGCACACCCCTTGCGCTCATTCATCAACTCTATAAATTGAGTGTTTCTCTTCCTCTTCCTGCCTCACAGAGAGCCTGTGCCTACATGCACTACCTCTCATGATATTAATAGACTCTTTCCTTCAAGAGACTCAGAATGACTGGGAGTGTTGACATGCATACGTGAAAATATGCCCAAGGTTGATGGACTCACAATTCATTTCTCTAGCTTAAGCCACCACATGGCTCAAGAATTTACAAGTACAAGTCATGTCTGAGCCATATAATTTCTTACTTGCTAGATTACACAATCAAGAAGAAAGAAAAGGGATACAATATAACCATTAATCAAACATGCACATCCCTAAAAACATTCACAGTATATCCAAACTTATTGCACAGTTAAAAGTCAATTACACAGGGTACAGGAATACTTATCTATTACAAGTTGCAACCAACTAACTGACTGTGGGTGTGTGCCTTTCCACCCATCCACAGGCTCAGAGGCATTCATCCTTAGCACTCTGGCCACCCCCATTCCAAGCCATGATATCACTAGGGAACTATGCCACCTCTTAGAGACCTTCTCTCTGTTACAATATCCTTGTGAGGTTTATCATATGCTTCCTCAACATCAAGCTCACGTTCGGGTCCTTCAGGTCATGTTATCTTCACTCCTTTTTGGTTTTCCCATCTCCTTCCGAGCTTGTGCTCTCGTTTGGTGTCTCTTTTCTTGCTGCCCTCTTTCCTTACTGTTTCCCTGTATGTATCTTACCTTCCTTCTTTAGGAAGGTTTCCGACCTATCATGTTCCTTCTGTTAGAAGGAATCTTGGCTCTGCAACTCTCTGTGGTACTTCAGGCTGACAATCCATGTTTCCATTCATGGGGGTTGTTGATTATTCAACCACCAGTCCTTTCCTTCATTAACTAATTCTTTCCTCTAGAGATATCATTTATCGTACTTTAAGGCATCACCACCCAACAATCAGTTATGGGAAATTTAATAATAATACATTTAGATCAGCCACATTTCTTAGCATGGAAATCCTATTTTATGATTAATTGAAAGTTGGGGGAAACATGGTGTTACAATTCCCTCCCCTTTAAAAGGAACACCATCCTCGATGTTCTTTCTTAGAAACACTTGTCATGGCTTTATCATTCAACCACTTCAAAAGTATTGACCTTCGTCCTTGGTTAGGTTCTTTTACAGAATCTTAATCTTCGTCACATGCATTCAATAAGTCTTGGACAACAATCACATTAATCATAGTCTCATGAAATAAAATTTTACTATAGCATAAATTTTCTAGGAAAATTTCATATTCTAGCACAATAATTATCTTCTCAGTTTGTGGATTTGTATCCACATGGTTGTTTTGTTATCCAGGCTCACTATTTTTCCTTGACATACCCATTATTTTCATGATCCCAATAGATCACAAGAACTATCAGAGTCTCCTCTTCCTTGCGGTGACTCACCCTCCAGGCCCAGGCTCAAGTATCCCCTTCTCTATTATATAGTTCTTCGGGTGATCCATCTTGCCTTGCCAAGGTTTTCTCGCACAAGAAGAACTATCCATCATGTGCATGATCTCAATCAATAGTTTACAATAAATTCCAGAGTCTCCTCTTCCTTGCGATCACTCACCCTCCAGGCCCAGGCTCAGGCATCCCCTTCTCTGCTATACAGTTCCTTGGGTGATCCATATTTCCTTGCCAAGGTTTTCTCGCACAAGAAGAATTATAGAGACTTTGTCGAGCCTTACAGTTGAGGTGTCCCTCAGACTTTCTCTATCGAGGCGTCCCTCTAGCTTGTGTTACCTCAAGACAACATATTCTAGGCGATCATGGCTTACCATGGGGTTGTCATGGCTCAACATTATCCATTTCTCATGCTTTTATAGCTTGATAGCCTTCATCCATCCTTTCTGGAGAGATATTTTCTTCTCGCCCATATCATCGACATACAAAAATTCATGAGACATCATCATAAATTTTTAAAATTCAAAATTTTCTTGTAAATCTGTCACCCACAGATTTCCAAATTCCACAGTTTGTTTTTATATTTGCTTAGAACAGGAACCATAGTCATAATTATGGGACTTTCCTTCCCATAACGGTTTGTCTCAACAAGAAATTGTTCTTCCTTATGGGCTTACAACGCTGCCATATACAAGATCCCTTTGCTTACTGCACTTTAAACTTCAAACAACCAAACAAATTGTTAGTTTCCCATGCACATATATTTTCATTGCACCTTTATAACATCATCACAAACAATTTCAGAATTGTGCATACTAACAATCAAATTCACTTTCTCAAAAAGGAAATACCATTCCTTGCAGTTTGGCTCAGTAGGCATTTGGTCTTCCTTATGGGCTTACAACACTACCAATTCCAAGACCCTTTTCCTCCTGCAGTTTCAACATTCCTCAACCAAACAAATTGTTGGTTTTCATGCAAATTATATATTCAAAATCAGGCATACTAATATTCCAAGTCATTTTCATCTATTCAAGGATACAAAGCAAAAGGATACATCATCCCTTACTTATGTATCATTTCAGCCTACCAAATTTTTCAAAATGCAATTCAGATATCAATTGAATTTAATGAATGTGCTGACATTTGTGGCCACATTCATACCCAATGCACCCTTGCATTGATGTCCAGTTTCCCACACTTTACAACAAGTCCTTTCCATGGTGTGTTGGATATTAGCCAAGGTTTTTATGATATGGCTTATTCATTCTCGTTCATTGTTGCAACCGGACTATGCTTTTGGCTATAGGATGATCATGATCCCAAATCAGTACATATGAAACTACAAGTTTCTCTTGAATGTGGCCAAGCCTTCTTCCTTCATTAGTAAGTAGAGTTCCAACACTCATGGCCACCCAAATTTGATTTTCTCTAACAACTATACAATGTAAATAGAAATATTGGAAGGTCCTCCTTTCAATGGAAAATCTATTGTTTGTCCTTTATGAAAATGTGCATTTCCTCGAAGCAATTCCATGCATTGTGCTAAATAGGAGCACCTACATTCCCATAGAACCAGTCCCTGCAACCAAAGTCTAACTCAAAGTGATAAACTCTATCTTCCTTGAATGATCGAGAGGGACTCTGTTTTCTCTTCATGGGATTGAGAGTTGTGACCTCAGTTTTATTCATTTCAACACTATCCTTTTAGCTCCATGTCCAAGAGTTATAATCTTAGCTACACCCTTGCCTATAAATCAACAGTGCAGATCCGTCTTCCCCCAGATCTAACGGTTGAAAGGGATTGTAGAACCTCAACCAGCTCGCGGTTTAATTCTCCTTCCGATCTCCGCAATGAATACTGACCATCCGATCTACAATCGGACCCCAAAATAAAAACAAAACTATATTGAGTTTAGTTTATAGGCACAAGCTCTGACATTAACCCACATGCATGTACCTTCCCCTCAATGAATACGGTTCATCGATATTATCCCTAGATTGATTCTATCCACACGATTCCAAACATAACAATTCCGACATAGAAGTATTTGACCGATAATTTAGATTGAGAGATTGATTTTCCAAATCCAACCACAGAACCCAATAATAGTATGAGTTTATGTGGCATTAAAGCATGGGTTCCTTGCAGGTCCACCCACCGATCGTTCATAGATCAATGGTTCAAAGTGATTGCAGAATCCCCAATGTCCTCGCTCTTTATTGGAGAGTTCAATCTCTGTAATATGAAAAGTGCTTGCCCAACTCTTTTAATCATGTTAGTTGATCATTCACCCTAATGAGATCAACGATGTAGGCTTATTGCAGGCCGTGAACTAGTGCCCCTGTTAATTCTACCTTTTCACTACGTAATGAATACGGGTCGTCTGATCTATGATCAGACCCCAAACTCAAAACAAAACTATATAGAATTTAAATTGCGAGCACAGGTTCCATCATTAACCTGTGTGCCTATTCGATCTCCGCAATGAATACCGGTCATCAATATTATTTCACGACTAGTGTTTGATCCATTAACTCCATTGGATCTTGAAGTCAATTTGATGAATGAGATCGGTTTCCCTCTGATGAATGGATCGCGTTCAAATCCTCTGTCAGGCTCTCGATTAACCTGATTCGATCAAGGTTTCCTTCCTGAATGATAATCTACTTGGGTATCTGAGGCACACATCTTCCTTTTCTTAACATGGCTTTAGCCAAGTCTATTCAATCAAACATACTCTTTTATTCATTCATTAGTCTTCTATTCACTACATGATGCTTTCAAAAATGTAGTCCTGAATTCTTATATATATATATATATAAGCTTGTATATCACTGCTTAGTTCTCAATAGTTATTAAGGTTGTGACTCTGACCTCCTGACAGAGTCCTTAAATAGTTTCTTCACAGGGAACTCCTTCAGCATGCAACTTCCTCATTTCACATCCATTACTATCTGTGATGGCCTCAACCTTGAATTATCTTCGACTCATTACTAAGCATTATTTAAGGAACATAGACATGAATTTATGACATGCATCTAGATTATGTATCCACACATATTCTATTTTTTGTTAATTTACATCCATGATGTACTTAGCCATATTCATAATCATAAGATTTTGTGTAGCTTCCATAGATATATTTCACAACCTACATACATCTCTACTTTAAAATCAGTCAACTCATGATTGTTCACAACCATTCTCATGTCATATTCAAAGGCATAATCATTTTACTCTTATCATGACAACAAAGAATCCTTGCTCATTTACTCTTTCATCTATTTGTACTATCTTTTCCTGGGGAAATGGAGCACATTCCCCTTAATCTATCATTCAAAAAAGAAATTTCATGACTCTTTGGAATGGGGTCAACCATGCATCCATGGTATTCATTCAATCTTGGCAAGTGCTATGCTTGCCTCACATTTCACTCATCAGGGCAACCATATTGTGCCTTTAGTATACTTAAACTCTTACATCATACAAGTCCTTCACTTGCACATTTAATATCATTCGTACCTAACTAGTATTAATATCGGTCTTCATATCAAGAATCTTCACAATGCATTAAATCCATGCACTCAAGCATACACACACAACTAAGTATTCATCATGCTAGCTTTGTTTTATCATTAGTGTTCTTTAGTTAGAGATTATAGTCACTTACATGACTAATCTCACAGTCATAACTTATACTGATGTTTCCTTCTCTTTATGGAAATAACCAACTAGGGTCACTTTCCCTTTTAAACTATAACAGTTGGCAATAAAACCTTCTTGCCTCAACTTCCATAGGACTTCACCCATCTCACCTTTCCTTTGGTCACGAGGAGTTATATAATCCGATTTTAATATAAAGAAGTAATTATAACTACCAACAATCCTACCTGAGCCTATCAGATTCCTTTAAGCCCATAAAGGTATTAACCATTATATAATCAACCATCATTAATGCCTGAGGTTCCAACTACCCATGCTTAGAGGCATAGTTACGAACACCTCGTCATCTGTCCTTTGGGCTTCATCTTCCCTTGACATAACCCTGCCACCTTCATCTATCCACTTTCAAGTCTTATTATTAATGTTAATTAGCATATCCCTACTCCGGTAAGAGTAGTTATTACTTGACAAAGGGATAAATAAATTCTTCTGCTGAAATTCAACAAGAATTCCCAAAATCATAGGTTCAATCTACAATCCTTCTCCGCAAGGAGTAAATGCAAATAAAATTACCTCTTTATGCAACTCGTGCATGAGCCTAAGTAGATCAAGTGTTGTAACAATTCTTTAATACCAATTTGTAACACACCCATGGTGGGGCGTAAAAATTTCTCGCTTCTTAAGAGAATCGATGTCCTCATTCGAGGATTCTACTCCATTCTTCTCTTCTAGGGATTTCCATCCATGACCTCCATGCTCTGAACCAAAATCAGAACTAGAAAATATCCTCTTCTAAGTCCTTCAGGTTCTTACATTCCCCTTATACTTTCATATGATCATGATCTGTGACCAGACGTCAAAACAACAGGTGCCAAGACAACCACTGTACGAATTCCCCTAGAATGGCAATTCCATGAAATTCACAATCCAACGCCATGTGTCCTTGGGGATTTTGATGGTCCTGATTCACTTCAGGAATTTGGCATTCAGTAGTCTCGGACTCTCACACAACCTTTCCTCCTGGAGTACTACATACCTGGAGTTCTAGATCAAGTGTCATGCGCCCATTGTAAATCAATGACTTAGTTTCATTTCGGGACTTTGGCATTCGGGAGCTTCAGACGTTTCTCGAGCCTTTATCTCCTGGAGAATTTTCTTCTAGAGTCAAGGATCATTTTCCACACGTCCTTCTAGATCAACGATCATAGTTTACTTCAGGACTTCGACGTTCAATATTTTCTACCTCTTCACAGTCGCTTTCTCCTGAAATGCTTTCACCCGAAGTTAACAACCTATCAATGCGTGTCTCCCACAAATCAACGACTACAAATAACTTCAGTACTTTACACTTCAGGAGTTCCAAAGTAATCACTAACACAAACCTCCAGAGTTTCATATCTCCGAACACTTTTTTCCCACTATCAACGATCATGATGAATTCTGACACTTCGGCCTTCGAAAGTTCTCACCTCTTGCCACAAGCTTTCCTATAGAGTGAATTTTCTCCAAAGTGGTAGATATTTTGACACCTATCCTTTGAGATTGATGACTCAGGTGAACTCCGACCTCGATAACTTTAGGAGTTATCACTTCACACAATCCATTTTCCTCCGGAGTACTAAACCTTTGAAGAGAAGGATCTGGTGCCACTTGTCTCCTGGTGCCAACGGCTAGGATGGACTTAGGCATTTCAAGACTTCCACGATTTCACCTCCTCCCCACCTATAAACTTCTAGAGTTTCCAAGCTCCAGACTAAAGGATTTGTCACCACATGTCCTTTATCATGGACAATTGAGATCTACTCTAGCCTTCGAGACTTTGGGAGGTTGACTCACTCCTCGAATGAAATCTCTTGGAGTTGTTCAGTGCCAGGCTAACTATGACCTAGATATGACGGTCCTGATCTATCCATGTAGACCCCATATCGATGGTTCACAACCTCCTCTCAAGGTCCCACTATTGCGCCACACTTGGAAACACCATCACTCGACATGTTTATTTCCACATGCTCTCGATATGATACCCATTTTCCCTCAATCGAACAGTAGAGAGCGGTCCTAAAGGATCCATAGATCCATGATCCACATTACTTATCTACTTCATTCTTCAGGGGTTTTGTCATTACTAAGCCTCTATTCTCCCGAAGCGGTTAATGTTTGACTAACTACCTCCTAGATCTGACGGTCGGGATGGCTCTCGAGCATCCTCAGATATAAGGTCCAGATTAACTTTGAGACTTTGGGACTTCAGGGATTTTACCTCCCTTATGACGAACTCACTCAATTCGCCATATGGGAAAGAATTCGAGATTTTATCATGTGCTTCCTCATCATCAAGCTCATGTTTGATTCCTTTAGGTCATGTTCTCTACACTCCCATTTGGTTCGCACATATCCTTCTGAGCTTGTGCTCTTGTCTGGTGTCTCTTTTCTTGCTTCCCTCTTTCCTTACCATCTCCCTGTATGTATCTTACATTCCTTCTTTAGGAAGGTTTCCAACCTATCTCGTTCCTTCTATCATAAGGAAGCTCGAGTCTGCAGGTCTCTATGGTACTTTGGGATGACATCCCATGTTTCCATTCATGGGGATGGTTGATTATTCAACCACCATTCCTTTCCTTTATTAACTGATTCTTTCCTATATAGATATCATGGCTCATAATTCAAGGATTCACCCCCAATAGTCAGTTATTGGAAATTTAACAATAATACATTTACATCATCCACATGCCTTAGCATGGTAATCCTATTTTATGATTAATTACAAGCTGGGGGAAACATGGTGTTACACCCTTTGAGTGGTAGCGCATTAGACAACACTTGTATACTGATCGAACTATATATCTTGAATCCCTCTATAGATAAGCCAATCGGTCTCCTGAATGCTATAGTGCCACCGAGAACAACACTTAGGAAGATACTCTCCAGTACTTGGGTAGTCAGGTAGCATGGCTAAGGGCATGGTCTAGCCTCCTTAGTTGGTTCCCTGAGATATTGCCTAGAGTACTACTGTTGGACCCCGCACATATATCATAGAGATATAGCATAGGGAAAAACCTTGTCTATAGAAACCTTTCATACCCTAACCCTTGGGACAGAAACAAAAACAAAACCGACAAGATCTATTGCCGTGCAACTGTGCCTCTTGCATTCTGGTTGTGAAATTACTACATGTTTCTTCCTATTCAGAATTTGGGCATTTCAAAATTTCATCATTATTCAGATTAGAGAAGAGTCTAGATCCTACTAGCACCATTATTTGAGCCCTATCCCATTAGATTCCTCTGTTCCCCATGATCATAGTCATACCTATCATTTCTCAGCAATTTTTTTTTCCCGTGGAACCAAAGCCATTTCGACACCCTTGTTTGGGCC
Organism: Picea glauca; assembly: GCA_000966675.3. Lineage (NCBI taxonomy): Eukaryota > Viridiplantae > Streptophyta > Pinopsida > Pinales > Pinaceae > Picea > Picea glauca. The sequence goes on along the minus strand of JZKD02S0482939.1, from coordinate 528,342 downwards.
TTACACCATTGGATTCCCCTCGTCACCCCAATCATCATGATTCCCTTCACCCATCGCCCCTTTTTTGTGTGGTTCCACCCGTCCCATTCCGTTTTCCCTCTTCATCATGGACCACACCCAAAGCTAAGACTTCGAAGCTGTTGACGGGGCGAAATTGACCGTCCGTCATATGATAGAGTGGAACTGGTCTGGGGTTGTCTAATAACCCAAGCCGTTTGGGATGAACCACCCTGACGGGTTTAGCGGATCCATTAGCCGATCTAAGGTCCTAAGAAAAAAAAAAAACTAATCTACAATAACAAATCTAACTAACTAAATAAAACAAACTAATAAAACTAAAACTAACTATTAAAACAAACTACATAATCTAACTATCCTATATATACAATCTACTATCTAATACTATACTAACTCTAATTAAAAATAACTTATAGACAAAATGTACAATATCCACAAATTACAGATTTAAATAAAACCTGGAAAACTCACTTATATTCTGACCTAAGACAGAAAAAGATATTTTTGTCGATTTTATAGTTTTATGAACAAAAATAAAATAGGAAACTAACTAAACTAAATCACTAATCTAAACTACAAATATATCTAACTAAAATACTAAAAGAAATTAACGAAAATAAATCACAAACTAACCTGGAAGAATGCTCCAAATTTGTCCTATGTATGATGACTGTCTCAGCTGATCGGAGGGAGGAAACCCACACTGATTTATCTAGGAGCTTCTCGTAAACGATAGTTGTAGTGCTCTTTAAGTTTGTTTACAGGACAAACGAGACATAAAAATCACAACAATCATATGATTTATAAATCTCCACAATTAGATAAATCTGTATGCAAAGATTTATACAAAATAATTCAATTGATGAAGAAGAGAAATCTGTCATTCATTAACTGAACCAAGTAATTGATGTTTTTTTAAATGTTGAAAGAAATCAGACATGGATCATATTAATTAATTCATATCATTCTGCAAAAGACTATGATAGCAAAAGTAGTCTATAATCAATTGTTAATGACATGCATAAACTTGAAACAAAAAATTGATATTATGAAAAGCGAAAGCTGTAGCAGAACATCAACTTCTGTCTCAATTTGTATTAGGAATCCATAGCCTGGTTCTCCCACAAGTGAGGATGATACTTATTACAAAAATAATAAGTATTTATAAGTTTTCCACAGGGTAAAACCTCCCTGTGGAAGCTATCAAAACTGTTTACATAAATTTGGGAAGATATCCCAAGTTTAACTAAACTAAGAACCTAAAACAAAAACAAAAAAACACAAATATTCCCCTAGCATGTCCAACATGTCCCATGCAATTTGAATTTACCTGAAAAGGGTCAAAAATAGACAAGTTAGAAGGATCCTTTATTAATGAAAAGATAAAAATCTAATTCTATAGACTAGCTACAGAATCTTGCGATTCTGTAGCTGGTCTAAATAAGACACAGAATCAGCATTAAAATTGATTGAAAATATTTCAAAGAATTAAATTCAATTAACATCCAATAGCTATTTGAAAACGAATCAATCAATTTGAAACTGTTACACCATTCAAAATCAAACAGGATCAAAATCAATCAACCAAATATAGAGATAGGTGTACTCTGTTTCATTTGTTGCCAAAAGTCGAGTGGACAGAATCATAATCAAACAGTTTTGAAATCATTTCATATCCAATTTGAAACTGATATAATCAAAACAAGTCGCAGGCAATTGTTATGCTTCCTCAACAACAGGAGATACGATCGAATCCAAACAAGATCACTTTTCAAATCGTTATAAATGTATTGTCATACGATCTAGGCCATGAGCGAGTTAAACCATAACTGAATCGTAACTGTCCACAAACAAAATCGTAACAGGATCAATCAATTAGTAACAGAGTTCGTAATAGATATCTGATCGTTTGTTATTGCAAATTAGGCAACCAAGATCGATTTATCTTGATCAAAATCACTTCTTTTAAATGAATTATAACTGGATTCAATAGTGATAACAAAGTCAATTAATTTGTTTTGCAAATTAAAATCAAATAGAGTAGCTTTTACGATGCGAATCCAGCTCATGAAAATGATCAAACTGACTGAAAATAAGCAGCAATCCAATCAAGCAGATCAAACAATGAGGGTTTAACATAGTCATCGTATATAAAAAATGTTCCATGATTCAGGCGTGAATATTATTTGCACAGACTTAAATGAGAGCATTGTTTCCGTGAAAACAGAGTCGTTATTCCCAAATTGGAAACGATCAGAGTTGTATTTCATCTTTGAAAATTATATAACACAGCATATGTAACAACCAAAATCATGAAATCATTCAACGATCACCGCATACTAACCATAACGAAATCAAATCATGATCATATTCTAAATCTAACATGAAAAAATTTCTATTTAAATTGGATACAAACAAATTCACTTGACAGCAAACCATCAATTTTAACTCAATCGAACAAATCAAATCCAATCGAAAATCAACTAAATCCGATAAAATCTATCAGTGACTAAGCTAGGTAAATCATGTAATTGAATTGAAATTGCATTCATTTTTAGCAAGCGAAAACACTGTACAGGATAAACACATTATGACAAAACCATTTCAAAATGTAAACAGAGCTATTCGAAGACCAAATTCCAATCACTATATCAATCCTGGTCATTCACAAAACTAAAACGATATCAAAATCATACCTGTATGATGAGCAGAAGGCTTGATCACAACAATTTGGAGTTGACAACTGCTGTAGCCGATTCAACATTTTTAAATATGATGGAACCAGTTGTCTTCTGCCTCTTATCAATTGCTTGGAGTTTGTCTCTTTGGCTGGTCAACACTGCAACTTGATTTTCCAGCGATTGAATTTTCAATTGGAGTAGGGGAACGTCGATGTAGTATCATTCCAACCACAAATCACATTGGTCACAGGACGACTGTGTGGGCTTTGAAAGTGCAGGTGAGGGTTTGATCATATTGTCGAGGGTTTCGTTAGGCAATTTAATCCCTGGGTAACTAGGATCATTCCTTAGGCAGGGGGGAAGATTCGTGACGAAATCATAAGGTGGTTCGAGGCATAAACCCTGTGAGTAAGGGTACTCACTGGCTAGGAAACTTTCTATATCAGAATCTGAATCCTCACTAAGGATTATAGGCTTTGACTCAGCAGAGGGTTTAGGTTTGTTCCTAGCCATTCTCGAAATAAGCCGAGTGTTCTTTTTACCCTTGGCATTAACAGTAGGGTTTGCCTTAGCCTTTTTGCTCACAGGTCTCTTTATAGCCTCGAACTTCTTAGTGCCAACATCTGGTAAGTCAATAGCAGGGTCGATCGAGGGTTTAGGAGGAGGCAGTAGGACATGGAAGGGCACAGGCGGCTCGACCTTGGTTTCATTTACCACAGGCTTGTCAACCTGGACAGGGTCTGTGTCATCAAAACCATTTCGAGTGATGAAAGTTCTCCAGCTATCACCATGTAAAATCAAATGATAAACAATCACAATTTTAATAAGTCCATGGTGGAATAGGCTACTGTCAGCGTTTTCCCTTTTAAACCTTTTTGAAATTTTATATAGGCTACGATGGAAGTAAAAGGGCATATTCAACAGGTATCCCATAAAATTTATTAACAAATGCAGGTGGTAGAGAAACACAAGTCCATATCGACCTTCACAGGTCACGAATTGCTTGAATATTATGAAAAGGTCATGCCATCGTGGTTTGAGCATAGATATGGGCATACCTCTGTCACAAGAGGTGACCTTTTGGGAGACGAACAATAGTGTCCATGGAACCTCTTCCACTTTCGAATTTTTGAACCAACGCTGGCCTGTGGCAAGTAACCCTGTAGCAGAACTAATAAACTTCTCATCGATTTCCAACTGTATGTCGTCCACCTTGGCTCTACAGCCATCGAAAGTCAGGGCAAACTGCTGTGTCACAACTAAATTAAAACCCTCAAATCGCTTTACAAAGGTGAGCCACCCATTTTCCTCCAAGTCTTTGTGGGCATTGTCAAATAACAGTAAGGCTTGGCTGCCGTTTGGCTCGATTTGTACGACTGGTGCCATGGAGCCGAGCACACGCTAAGTCCAAGGTTTGAATCATAGCACACACAGGAGCAAAGTGCTCGAAGGGTTACTCGAGCTAACAGAGGTGAACGAGGATAAGGGCTAGGCATAAATGTTAGCGTGCGGAGGTGGTAGAGCTTACCTTTGGCATGCAAAATAGTTATTTCCAAGGTACAACCGACGAATTTCATAGCTATTCAACCCATTATAGTAGTTCAACAATCAAGTCATTTTCCCAACCAATGAAATCAATGGTAAGTGTATAAACCAACGTGCGCAACCAATGTTGTGTCATAGTTTTAAACCATCAACATTCAATTTGAAACCAATACCAAATGTTTAACCATGCGCCAATGTATTGTAACAGCTCATATCAATAGTTTAACCAATGTACCAATGGGTCTTCATGTAATCAACATGCCAACAATTATGAAAACACGAACATAGGTGTCATATTAAAAGATATATATGAAGGATTTAATCATAACCCCTATGTATTTTCATGAAGCCAAAGGTCAAGTAGTTCAAATAACATATAAATCCAGATGCCAATGTATTACAAATTCAATGAAACCAATTCTCAAAATCAATCGAAGCATGAGTACCGATCAAAGGATCTTGCCAATTGGATAATGATAATTAAAAGGTAAGCGCAATGGGCATAATGACAAGAAGGATCATGACAGTTCAAATAATGACTTCAATGTGACTTCGAAAGACTAAGTTTTCACACTTACAGTCGTGAAAACAAAACGAAGGTAAATGTGCAAGTGTTGCAAAAAAAAAAAAAGTGTCATGATTTGAATATTGCGATGAAAAAATGATGTTTGCAAAACATTGGTGTAGGCAGCTTATAAGACAATAAAAAAAATGTGAATTGGCTACCAACAATGGCAACACACTGGTAGAAGCAGTTATCTCTGCCAAAAAGAACAAATTTAGATTAGGACATCAAAGATAATTCTAACTCAAAAATAACAACCAGAAAATTGTATAAACATCATCATTAACCAACTATTCCAGCAGTGTTTTAAAAGATGAAAACTGATACCAGTCTTAAGACCAGCAAGTCACGATATTAAAGATAAAATATCCAATACTGTTGGCATGGCCACTGTTGCCAGCAGGCGTCCATAGCCTCGATAGGGTTTCCATTTAACCCACTCTAACATCTGTATCCTGCTAAGAAGTTTTGGATCAGAATAAAGGATGTTTTGAGGTTAAGAGGTTTCTTATTTACAAATTTTCATATACCCGACATTGCTTCACTGCCAGTGGGCCTGTTCAGCACCCTGACGAAGTTGTCTTGGCATCATGCATGCATTTACCCGCTGCCCACAGACCTGTTCAGTATCCCAGCGAGTTTACAAGCACTTCCCACAGCTCTTATTAATAATTTATTTTGTTTTGTTTTTCATAGATATATATTTGAGCGGGGTGACGCTGAAAATCATGATATTTTAAAATATTTTTTTCAGACCTCATCAGAATTTTTTAGAACTGTCCTTTATTTAGATCCATAGATGTTTTATTTACAAAAACAACTTCCTAAAGCAGGGATACATCCTCTGAGTCATTCCTTTACGGAATAGGGACAGCGTAAAAAGATAATGGATGATCATGACGAACTTTACTCAGAGATTGAAATCAGTAAACTTCTTTCAAACAACAGACTTTTCCAACACAGATATAAATTTCAGAAATAAACCATTTGATGTTTATACAAATTTTCTTAGAGGTTATTTCAATGAAGGAATTTTCTATTGTCCCTGTCTGAATAGCTCAGTATATAGGTGTGTGTATTTCAAAGAAAACACAAACTGATAAATTCAAAGAAAAATCAAAAACTAAAAAGCAAATAAAAAAGCACACAAAAGCAAAATATGTACATAATATACAAGGGTTTTCATCAATCAAAGTATATTTTCAGGGCTTGGCCATTCACCGGATAGGTGTCTAGTTGCCCTTTAAGATTCTGCAATCGAAAAGAACTGGGACCCAACTTTTCAACAATTAAAAACGATCCAAGCCATAAGTTTTGAAATTTTGTGCGCTCTCCCTTTCCCTCGTGTGGTTTGTCCCACTTCAAGACGAGATCACCTACTTCAAAATTCCTATCATAAGCAGAGTTAGAATCGAACTAGATTTTAACCAATTGTTGATGTTGATCTAGCTTATGTTTAGCTTGGGTTCTTACCTCTTCTAGCTTCATCAAAGAGTTAATTCGGTTTTTTAGAGGGGGACAATCTTCTTCTTGGACTTTCTGTGACAATTGAAGTGAAGGAAGGAGAATGTGAGGTGGTAGAATTGCTTCTCTGCCATAAACGAAAAAAAAGGGGGAGTTACCAATAACAACTTTTGGTGTTACCCTATCGGCCCACAACACGTTCAACAATGCATTGTGCCAATTCTTGTGATTTTCAACCACCGTTCTCTTGATGATTTTAATCAAGTTCTTGTTTGTTGGTTCTGCCAATCCATTTCCCTGGGGGTAATAGCTAGCAGAATACTTCAGCTTAATTCCTTTTTCCAAAGTGAACTCGCTCATCTCAAGAGAGGAAAAGTAAGAAGCATTATCGAAAACTAAACAGTCAGGGATACCGAAACGAGTGATCATATTCAAATTTAGAAAGGCAATTACCTGACTGGTGTTGACAGTTCTTAACGCAGCAGGTTCACACCATCGAGTAAAGTAATCTGTGGTTGTCACAATAAAATTGTGCTGTTGTGAGGATGGAGGGTTGATTGGACCTATGATATCAAGGCCCCACTATTGAAAAGGAGAATCTACTGAAATGAGCTGCAAAGGAAAGGCTGGTTTTTGTAACTGCCCTGATTCTTTCTGATAGATGATACATTTACGACACAAGGCATGGGCGTCTCTAAAAAGTGTGGGCCAGTAATAACCGGATCTTAGAACCTTATGAGCAGTGGTGTCACCACCAAAATGACCACCATCTTCTCCTGCATGCAACTCTAGTAAGACTTTTTCTGCTTCATCTTTTTCAAGACAATGCATCAGTACGTCGTCAAAACTTTGACGAAATAGAACACCATTAACCAGATGGAAGGAGGCAGAATTCAGTCTCAACGCTCTTCTTTTGGTGGGGTCAAGGTGACAGGGGGATGACCCATGTTCAAGACAGAATCTTATATCGTCATACCAAGGACTGACAGGGTTTTGTGCACAACATATTAGACTTTGGTCGCTTTGTCCTAGGTTCGACGTATCACTTTCTTCTTGTTGTCCTATTGCTGAATCAACAACTAACTTGCATAACCCTTGGCCTCTCACTATCTGAGCTGGGGTGATTTCTAATTCATACTCTTGCAAGGAGGTGACCCAGTTGGCTCTCTTTTCTCCTAGTTCCTTCTGCACTAACAGGTTCCTCACGGCTGGGTAGGGGATGATGAATTTCATTCTAGACTTCAAAAGATAAGACCGAAAATGATTAACTGCTTTGAAAACAACATAGGCTTGCCAATCTACCGCTGGGTGATTAAGTTTAGCGCCTTTGAAAGCAGAGCTCATAAAGGCAATGGGTACTTCATTGTTTTTGGCATTATTTTGAGTTAGGACAGTGACATAGGAATGATTAGAAGCAAAAGTTTAGAGTGTAAAGTCTTGAGAAAAATATGGGCTCATGAGAGACGGAGCATCTATTATGGCCTTCTTTATTGCATTAAAAGCTTGACTTTCTAGGGGTCCCCAGTGATATTGGGTGTCTTTCTTAATCAAGTTCTACAAGGGTTTGACCATTTCGGAGAAGCTGGGGACAAATCTTTTCACGAAGTTAATCTGGCCTAAGAAAGACTGCATAGATTTTTTAGATGTAGGAGGAGGAAGTTTTGTGATAACTTGAGTCCTTTCGGGGTCAATAATCATTCCTTCACTAGACACAATGAATCCCAAGAGTTTACCCTGTTCTACTGCAAAGATGGATTTTTTCAGATTTAAAGAGATGTCGTATTTACGACATCGCAGTAGGACGGCTCGTAAGTGAGCTAGATGATAGTTTTTGTTTTTAGAAAATACAGTCACATCATCTAAGAAAACTACGATGGACTGATTGATTAAGCCTCGGAAGGCAATGTCCATTGCTCTTTGAAAAGTGGCTCCAACATTAATCAATCCAAAGGGCATTTTACGATAAGCATAAGTGCCCCATGGAGTACGGAAGGTAGTTTTTAGTTGGTTTGGTGGAGACATTAGGACTTGGTTGTATTCAGAGAAACCATCCAGTAAGGATAGCCTCTCGGAACCAGATACCTGTTGAAGGATCTGTTCCATGGGCAGGACAGGATAGTTGTCTTTATCAGACTCTCTATTGAGGTTTCGAAAATCGACGCAAAGTCGGATTTCCCCACTCTTCTTCCGGACTGGGACAAGGTTAGAAACCCACTGAGTGTGTCTAACAGGAAAAATTATCTTAGCATTTAGGAGTTTATTCAATTTTTTTTGAACGGTCGGTTCGAGTTTGGGGTGCATTTTCCTCAGTTTTTGTTGAAAGGGTAAGGTTTGGGGTTTCATCGGGATGACATGATGTATGATATTAGGGTCGAAAGTTTTGAGCTCATCATACGTCCATGCAAAGACATCTTTAAATTCTTTGAAAAATTTAATGAATGCGGCTTTTCCTTGTTGAGAACATCCCAACCCTAGATTAATACATTGAGGATTTTCATTAGTTCCTAGGTTTACTTTTTCATAAGATAACGAGGAACTGTTGGTTTTACAATTGATCGTCTTTTTAAATTTATCTTGAAAATCATAAAACTTCTCTAATCTAATTACAGATTTAGGGATCGAGTTTACCATATCTGATGAAGATTCAGGAGTTCTCGGATTTGATATTACCGTGAAATCGCCCAAATTGTCATCGTGTGTGTGTTCGTCTATCACCGCGCCTTGAAAATTTTCTTCCATGTGTAGAAAGTTAATAATCTGTTGATCGTCGTCAAATACTCTCCAGTTCGTGATGTTGTCGGGGACAGATGGCTGAAACAACAACTCAATGGAGAATGTGTCTGTGGATAATCCTTCTGCAGGAAGAAGTTTAGAAGCTACATTAGCTAATAAATCTGCTTCAGAGTTATTTAATCTAGGAATAGAATTTATATTGAAAGTGGAAAATCTATTCATTAAATTCCATACCTCAGACTAGTAGCTTTTGAGATGCGGAGACAAACAATGGATAGAATCTCTTACCTGTCTAACCACTATTTCAGAGTCGCCAAAGACGGTTAAATTTTGAATGTTCATATCAGAAGCTTTTTTGAGACCTTGCAATAAAGCCTCATATTCTGTAGTATTATTAGTACATTCAAATTCCAACCTACATGCTATCAATGTTTTGTTACCTGTCAGATCGATAATGACGTAGCCTACTCCAGCTCCTTCTTTGGACTTTGACCCGTCGAAATAAAGAGACCAGATTTGATTTGCATCGGGAACATGGGATCGTTGCATGGAAGCTATTGGCTGCATATATGCTTCAATCTCGGACTGTTGTTCTAGATCTGTGATAGGTGAAGCCTCAGCCATGAAATTGCCGAAGAAGGTGTCCATCCCTTGTACTTCAGGTGAATCAGCAGAAGGTGTATACGGTTCATTGGGATCGTTCAAATCCATGACCGTGAACTTAAGGTAGCGCTCACGATTTACTTTGATTTTATTAGGCTTGTCATTTTCTGGAAGCCATAGATGAGACCAATCTGTCGCGAAACAACCATGCAGCTATTCCGACCAGTCCTTGCTTAAAAATAGACCATACACTTTTGGAATATCCACAATGATTATATAAATAACTTGATGAACCATGGGGTTAGACAATAATCTAATAAGCACATTCTTTAGTTCTCCTATAACTTTGACATTTGTCCGATCAAGTTGTATGATTTTTAAAGTCGATGGTTCAACTTCAACATTAATCTTCTGGAAAACAGACCAAGGCATCACATTGGATGACGCCCCTGAGTCTACCATACAATTGTGCACGTTTCTATTAAATATCTCGAAAGTTAAAAGGAAAGGAGGTACATTTTTGCAAGTACTAAGAGTGTTAGCTTGTGGCTTTTTACTCGCAGTTTCTACGACTACTTTATCTACATTATTTACATTATTTACATTACTTACAGGAAGTCTTCCTTTATCTTGAGGATCGAGATTATTTTTAGTGGAAGTCTTCTGGGGAGCTTTGTTTTGCACAACCTTGTTACCATTAGAATTACCATTTTTGCCATTCTCTGAGATATTTTGCAACATTTTTTGTAACAAAAACGAAAACTTCAGTAACTCATAAATAGAAATGTTAGCCCTTAAATTTTTAAGATCTTCAACAACATCATAATCTAAGTTGGGGTTCACATTACTCTGTTTAATTTTGGCTGATTTAGATTGCTTTGGAGGTGAAGTTATAGTTTTTTTGGAAGAAGGTTTGTTTGTTGTCTTACTCCTGGTATTGTAGGGGTGTACTGTCTCAAAGTTAGCTTGAAAGATGCTATCCGAGAAGTGTCCAAAAATGTTTGGAGAAGACTCTTCTTCTTGGACTGTCTCTGGTTCAACCATCTCCTCAGGAATCTCAGGAGGCATCAAGTTATCTTGGGATTCTAGAATTGTTTGAAGGGCGCATTGCAAACTTTCTAGATTAAGGCCTTCGGTGGTTGGATTAGGTCGGTTGGTGGGAAAAGTCTTCCGGAACGGGGTTTTGTAAATCCCTTTGCTTGAAGAAGCTTCTTCGGTCGACCTTTTTAAGTCTATAACTTGATTTGACAGTTTTTGAACAACTTTAGTTAAGTTTTCCAAATCAGAGTTTTCAGGTTGTGTTTTACTTTGAGTGGGTCTGGGGAGGATTTCAATCTTCTTTTTGGAAGAAGAACTAGTCTCAGTTTCATTGCTAGAAGAGTCTTTAAGACTAAGTATGTCTTTTTCAATCTGGATGGCCTCCTCGAAGGCCTCTAACAATGTGTCTTTCTTAGATCGTTTAACCCAAATAGCTATACTTTGATGCAAAGCTTTAGTGTAGTAAGCTATTAGAAGACTCTCAGCAGGCATGGAATCCGTAGGGATTCAGTTTTTGAGTGTTAAGAATCTTTGATTAAAGTCTTTAACTTTTTCTTTTGGGTTCATTCTTAAGCTAGAAAGATCCATGACTAGGACTTCCGGAGGCTTACCGTCTCCAAAATGTTCCAAAAAGCACGACTCAAACTTTTCCCAAGACACGATGGTGTGGGGTTGCTGGGCAAAGTACCATGTGGATGCATTACCCTCGAAAGTATAAGGGAACAACCTACAGACAACATCTTCATGTTCGACATTGCGGAGTCTTATGGCTAACATAAACTTTTTAATGTGATATTCAACGATCTATTTTGAGTCAGGGTCAAACTTTGGAAGCCATTTCTCTGGATGCCTAGGTAAAGGGTGATGAGATCCAGGTATAGCTACGACATCCTGATCAAGCCAGGGTCTAGCAAGGTTGTTCTGATTTTCCATTGGGGTAGTGGGTGTGGAAGGCTGAGAAGGGGAATTGCCTTCGTCAGACGAATCTCCTCCAGAAGAGGAAGGATATGATGGAGGTGGTAAGGGAGGTATCCCAGATCCTCTTACAGTAGGATTTAAGATTCGATCTAAAGGATTCACAGTAGGATTAGTGTCACCTAATTGTTCTTTGATATCAGAGAAGTCCAAAGGTTGACCCCACGGACGGTTTGGTTGCCTCAAACGGGCTAAGGCACTATGTGTTTTTATAAGAGATTGACGGACAATCTCTTGTATGTCACCACCTATAGGATTAGGGGTTGCTGGCTCAACTGTGATCTGTGGATTATCGATTGAAGTAGTTTTTGTTTGAAGAGGAATATTATCGTTTGAATGGCTTCTAGTCACTATAGGTGAGCGATTAGGTGGTGGAGGAGTCTTGAGACTACCTCGTGCCATTAATTAAATTCAGACCCTCCTTCTAGTGCCATTTGTTGATGGGGCGAAATCGACCGTCCGTCAACTGAGAGAGTGGAACTGGTCCAGGGTTGTCTAATAACCCAATCCGTTTGGGATGAACCACCCTGACGGGTTTAGCAGCTCCATTAGCCGATCTAAGGTCCTAAGAAAACAAAAAGAAAACTAATCTACAATAACTAATCTAACTAACTAAATAAAACAAACTAATAAAACTAAAACTAAGTATTAAAACAAACTACATAATCTAATTATCCTATATATACAATCTACTATATAATACTATACTAACTCTAACTAAAATATAACTTATTCACAAAATGTACAATATCTACAAATTACAAATTTAAATAAAACTTGGAAAACTCACTTATATTCTGCCCTAAGATAGAAAAGGATATTTTTGTCGATTTTATAGTTTTATGAACAGAAATAAAATAGGAAACTAACTAAACTAAATCACTAATCTAAACTACAAATATATCTAACTAAAATACTAAAATAAATTAACGAAAATAAATCACAAACTAACATGGAAGAATGCTCCAAATTTGTCCTGTGTATGATGACTGTCTCAGCTGATCGGAGGGAGGAAACCCACACCGATTTATCCAGGAGCTTCTCGTAAACGATAGCTGTAGTGCTCTTTAAGTTTGTTTACAGGACAAACAAGACATAAAAATCACAACAATCATATGATTTATAAATCTCCACAATTAGATAAATCCGTATGCAAAGACTTATACAAAATAATTCAATTGATGAAGAAGAGAAATCTGTCATTCATTAACTGAACCAAGTAATTGCTGTGTTTGAAAGAAATCAGACATGGATCATATTAATTATTTCATATCATTCTTCAAAAGACTATGATAGCAAAAGTAGTCTATAATCAATTGCTAATGACATGCATAAACTTGAAACAAAAAATTGATATTATGAAAAGCGAAAGCTGTAGCAGAACATCAACTTCTGTCTGAGTTTGTATTAGGAATCCATAGCCTGGTTCTCCCACAAGTGAGGATGATCCTTATTACAAAAATAATAAGTATTTATAAGTTTTCCATAGGGTAAAACCTCCCTGTGGAAGTTATCAAAACTGTTTACATAAATCTGGGAAGATATCCCAAGTTTAACTAAACTAAGAACCTAAAACAAAAGTAAAAAAACAAAAATATTCCCCTAGCCTGTCCAACATGTCCCATGCAATTCGAATTAACCTGAAAAGGGTAAAAAATAGACAAGTTAGAAGGATCCTTTATTAATGAAAAGATAAAAATCTAATTCTATAGACTAGCTACAGAATCTTGCGATTCTGTAGCTGGTCTAAATAAGACACAAAATCAACATTAAAATTGATTGAATATCTTTCAAAGAATTAAATTTAATTAACATCCAATAGCTATTTGAAAACGAATCAATCAATTTGAAATTGTTAGACCATTCGAAATCAAACAGGATCAAAATCAATCAACCGAATACAGAGATAGGTGTACTCTGTTTCGTATGTTGCCAAAAGTCGGGTGGACAGAATCATAATCAAACAGTTTTGAAATCGTTTCATATCCAATTTGAAACTGATATAATCAAAACAAATCGTAGGCAATCGTTATGCTTCCTCAACAACAGGAGATATGATCGAATCCAAACAAGATCACTTTTCAAATCGTTATAAATGTATTGTCATACGATCTAGGCCGTGAGCGAGTTAAACCATAACTGACTTGTAACTGTCCACAAAAGAAATCGTAATAGGATCAATCAATTAGTAACAGAGTTCGTAATAGATATCCGATCGTTTGTTATTGCAAATTAGGCAACCAAGATCGATTTACCTTGATCAAAATCATTTCTTTTAAATGAATTATAACTGGATTCGATAGTGATAACAAAGTCAATTAATTCGTTTTGCAAATTAAAATCAAACAAAGCAGCTTTTACGATGCGAATCTAGCTCATGAAAATGATCAAACTGACTGAAAATAAACAACAATCCAATCAAGCGGATCAAATAGCGAGGGTTTAACATAGTCATCGTATATCAAAAATGTTCCATGATTCGGGTGTGAATATTATTTGCACAGACTTAAATGAGAGCATAGTTTCTGTGAAAACAGAGTCGTTATTCCCAGATTGGAAACGATCAGAGTTGTATTTTAGCTTTGAAAATTATATAACACAGCATATGTAACAACCAAACTCATGAAATCATTTGATGATCACCGCATACTAACCATAACGAAATCAAATCATGATCGTATTCTAAATCTAACATGAAAAACTTTTTGTTTAAATTGGATACAAACAAATTCACTTGACAAGAAACCATCAATTTTAACTCAATCGAACAAATCAAATCCAATCGAAAATCAATTAAATCTGATAAAATCTATCAGTGACTAATCTGGGTAAATCATGTAACCGAATCGAAATTGCATTCATTTTTAGCAAGAGAAAAAACTATACAGGATAAACACATTATGACAGAATCATTTCAAAATGTAAACAGAGCTATTCGAAGACCAAATTCCAATCACTATATCAATCCTGGTCATTCACAAAACTAAAACAATATCAAAATCATACCTGTATGATGAGCAGAAGGCTTGATCACGACAATTTGGAGTTGACAATTGTTGTAGACGATTCAACATTTTTAAATATGATGGAACCAATTGTCTTCTGCCTCTTATCAATTTCTTGGAGTTTGTCTCTTTGGCTGGTCAACACTGCAACTTGATTTTCCAGCAATTGAATTTTTGATTGGAGTAGGGGAACATCGATGTAGTATCGTTCCAACCACAAATCACATTGGTCACAGGACGACTGTGTGGGATTTGAAAGTGCAGGTGAGGGTTTGATCATATTGCTGAGGGTTTCATTAGGCAATTTAATCCCTGGGTAATTGGGATCGTTCCTTAGGTAGGGGGGAAGATTCGTCATGAAATCATAAGGTGGTTTGGGGCATAAACCCTGTGAGTAAGGGTACTCACTGGCTAGGAAATGTTCTATGTCAGAATCTGAATCCTCACTAAGGATTATAGGCTTTGACTCAGTAGAGGGTTTAGGTTTGTTCCTACCCATTCTTGAAATAAGCCGGGCATTCTTTTTACCCTTGGAATTAGCAGTAGGGTTTTCCTTAGCCTTTTTTCTCACAGGTCTCTTTATAGCCTCGACCTTCTCAGTTCCAACGTCTGGTAAGTCAATAGTAGGGTCGACCGAGGGTTTAGGAGGAGGCAGGAGGACATGGAAGGGCATAGGCGGCTCGACCTTGGTTTCATTTACCACAGGCTTGTCAACCTGGACAGGGTCTGTGTCATCAAAACCATTTCAAGCGATGAAAGCTCTCCAACTATCACCATATAAACTCAAATGATAAACAGTGAAAAGTTTAATAAGTCCATGGTGGAACAGGCTACTGTCAGGATTTTCTCTTTTAAACCTTTTCGACATTTTATATAGGCTATGATTGAAGTAAAAGGGCATATTCAATGGGTATCCCATAAAATTCATTAACAAACATAGGTGGTAGAGAAACATGAGTCCATATCGACCTTCACAGGTCACAAATTACTTGACTATTATGAAAAGGTCATGCCATCGTGGTTTGAGCATAGATATGGGCATACCTCTGTCACAAGAGGTGACCTTTTGGAAGACGAACAATAGTGTCCATGAAACCTCTTCCACTTTCGAATTTTTGAACCAACGCTGGCCTGTGGCAGGTAACCCTATAGCAGAACTAATAAACTTCTCATTGATTTCCAACTATATGTCACCCACCTTGGCTCTACAACCATCGAAAGTTAGGGCAAACTACTATGCCACAACTAAATTAAAACCCTCAAATCATTGTACAAAGGTGAGCCACCCGTTTTCCTCTAAGTCTTTGTGGGCATTGTCAAATAATAGTAAGGCTTGGTTGTCGTATGTCTCGATTCGCACGACTGGTGCCATGGAGCCGAGCACACGGTAAGTCCAGGGTTTGAATCATAGCACACACAGGAGAAAAGTGAACGAAGGGTTACTCGGGCTAACAGAGGCGAATGAGGGTAAGGGCTAGGCATAAATGTTAGCGTGCGGAGGTGGTGGAGCTTACCTCTTCCATGCAAAATAGTTATTGCCAAGGTACAACCGCCGGCTTTCATAGCTGTTCAACTCATTATAGTAGTTCAACAATCAAGTCATTTGCCCAACCAATGAAATCAATGGTAAGTGTATAAACCAACGTGTGCAACCAACGTTTTGCCATAGTTTTAAACCATCAACATTCAATTTGAAACCAATACCAAATGTTTAACCATGCGCCGATGTATTGTAACAACTCATATCAATAGTTTAACCAATGTACCAATGGGTCTTCATGTAATGAACATGCCAAAAGTTATGAAAACATGAACATAGGTGTCATATTAAAAGATATATATGAAGGATTTAATCATAACCCCTATGTATTTTCATGAAACCAAAGGTCAAGTAGTTCAAATAACATATAAATCCAAATGCCAATGTATTACAAATTCAATGAAACCAAGTCTCAAAATCAATCGAAGCATGAGTACCGATCAAAGGATCTTGCCAATTGGATAATGATAATTAAAAGGTAAGCGCAGTGGGCATATTGACAAGAAGTATCATGACAGTTCAAATAATGACTTCAATGCGACTTCGAAAGACTAAGTTTTCACGCTTACAGTCGTGAAAACAAAACGAAGGTAAATGTGCAAGTGTCGCAAAAAAAAAACAAAAAAAAGTGTCATGATTTGAAGATTGCGATGAAAAAATGATGTTTGCAAAACATTGGTGTAGGCATCTTATAAGACAATAAAAAAAATGTGAATTAGCTGCCAACAGAAGCACACTTCAATTCCTTGTCCTCCAGTTTCACAGATACCCAACATGAAGTGCAATATCTCAGTGCCAATATTGCCCCAATCAATAAAAACATGCATTCCTATATAGAAGAAAAAATGGAAACCATCAAACACGACCTCTCTACCCAAATTTCATCCTTCACTGACATGATCTGAGCCAAGCTAAATATCCCTGCAGACATTACCTCCTCTAACCCACCTTTTCACCTCTAAGGTGAAACTTCCTCCAATTCCCAGAATTTTCATCCCCATCACTTTCAGCGTGACCTACACCTTCCGCTTGTGGATGTGAAAAAATTTGATGGCTCAGATCCCACTTGCTGGGTTACTCAAATGGAACATTATTTCTCTTTGTACAACATTACATAAAAGTTGGACAAACTCTGGTATGGTGTTCTCCATCTAGCTCAAGAATGCTGGCAATGGTTGTGGTGGAAATGGATAAAAAAATGTCTGCCAAGGGTAGGTGGCTTGGACACAATTTGTTGCAGAGATGTATGAACACTTTGACACTGACACCAACCATTTAGGTCGTTTGACAAAGTTGAAACAATCTGGCATAGTGGAAGAATTTATAGTTTCTTTTGAGTGATTGGCTTTCCGCACAGAGGGAATGTATGATGTTTTTTTCCGAGAATGTTTTAACAATGGTGATCTAGGTGGATATCAGTGGCCACCCACCTTTTCCAACCAACTCAAAATAGTTTTCTGGCAATTTTGGTAATTTACTATTTTTAGTAGATTTTAACTTCCGGGGCCATTTTGAGGCCCTAAATGTCTCCCCCATGTCAAACATTGGTGGGAAACTTACTGGTAGCAAAGTTCCACAGAGGAGTCTGGAATATATGGGCTCGAGCCCACTTGGAATTTTTTTGGGGATGTGGTAAAGGAACAATATTACCTTGTTGGAAACTATGAGGACTAGTACATGAGATGGACCACACTGTGGCAAGAGAGGGGCCAAGTAGTTCTAGAGTTGACCAATACCTTCCATACCTTGTGCACCAAGTTGGGTATCAAAGACTCCGAATGACATTTGGTTTTGAAATACCGTGGGGCTCTACATAGATGCATCCAAATTGAAATGGATTTTTTGGACATCTCATCACTTGGTGCTACTTATCAATATGCTATTAAAATAGAGCAGAAATTTAAGCACCAGAACAAACGGGATTTTGGGTCTGCAAATCTGCAACAACCAAAGTATGACAAAGATGACCCTAAAAAACAGTCTCCTGAAAACCAATCCAATCCACAAGAAAAGAAGGGTCACGGGAAGACAAAGAAGGACACCAGAAAATGGTGTGATTTCCAAAAAATCCCCTGGCACAACACCAATGAATGTCCCTCAAAACCATCATTGGTGGCCGAATGGTGGCCGAGATCAAAGACAAGGATTTGAACCCTGATTCAGAATCTGATTCTGAAAATACTGGTAAAAGAAAGATCATCGATGCAGACCCCACTTCTATTGTCATGACCACAACAATTCAACCAGAAGAACCAACATATACAGAAGAGGGGGAGAGGCTTTTTCATTCACAGATGTGGGTGAAGGGGACCCCACTGCATTTTATTGTTGATAGCAGAAGATAGAAGAACCTCATCTCAGTAGAGGTTGTCAAACAGTTGGGGTTTTCGACAACACCACACACACAATTGTACAACATCAGGTGGCTTCGCCAAGGATGATATATTCGTGTGAGCCAACAATGCTAATTGTCATATGAAATCCAACCCTTCAAGGATGAGGTATTATGTGATGTTGTCCCACTGGATATCTGTGATGTTCTATTGGGACAACCATATATGTGGCGATGCCATGTTGTTTATGAGTCTCGACCCCTGCAGTTTCATTGTTTCTATAGGGGGTCATCTCTACAGAATACCAGAGGTCGTTCCAACTATTGTTCCACCTAAACATTGCCGCAAGGTAGTATCTCATACTGCAAAATCCAGCTTCTTCACAATCTGCTCAAAAGGGGAATAAAAAGACATTACAACCACTACATCCTTGCCCGAAGCACCTTCTATCCAACAGAAGAAGGTCGACAAGGTTGCAGAAAAGCACAAATATTACTTCTGCACACCGTCCTCTCATGTAGCTCGACTTTTTGAACAACCTCAGCCTCAACAGGTTCGTGACAAACTTCCAAAAACTAAGCAGTGCGATGTCTCCAACAAGGCAAGCAACTCACCAAGATTCAAATTCACCAAACGTT
>JZKD02S0482939.1:489777-501416 GCA_000966675.3 Picea glauca | reverse complement strand
ATGAAAGAAATTTTTAGACTGCATGGTATGCCTAAAATGGTGATTTTAGATAGAGACGTAAAATTCACATCCGCTTTTTGGAAGGAATTGTTTGTAGGACTAAACACTAATTTGACTTTCAGTTCGAGTTATCATCCGCAAACAGATGGACAGACCGAAAGGGAAAATCAAATCATTGAGGTGATGCTCTGCATGTATGTAAGAACAAATCCAAACAAGTGGGAAGACTACCTACACTTGGTAGAATTTGCATATAACAAGGGGTACCAAACTTCGGCTAAGTTGAGCCCTTTCGAAATACTGTATGGTAGAAAGTGTACAACTCTGATTAGCTGGGATAACCTGACTGACAGACTCATGGTTGGACTAGAGATGCTCCAAGAAATTGAGAACATGGTAAGAAAGGTAAAACAGAACTTGAAAGAAGCACAGGACAGACAGAAGAGCTATGCAGATCAGAAAAGAAGACACGTGGAATTTGGAGTGGGAGACCATGTTTACTTGAAGGTCAAAGCCCAAAAAATCTCACTGAAGTTAGTAAACTGTACCAAGTTGGCACCCAGGTTTTGTGGGGCCTTTGAGATACTAACTTGAATTGGACCCGTAGCATATCAGCTTGCTTCTAGCTAATCTAAGAATTCATAATGTATTTCATGTTTCTTTGTTGAAAAAGTATATTCATGACCCTACTCATATGATTGATTGGAGCTTGGTGCAGGTGGAACCCATGGGAAAGTTCCAGGTGGAACCCCTACGCATTATGGACAGGAGAGAAATAACACTTCGGAACAGATCCGTTGCTCAAGTAAAGGTGCAATGGAAGAACTTTAGTCCTAAGGAGGCCACTTGGGAATTGGAGGGAGATTTGCGGAAATCTCATCCAATATTGTTCCAGGAAAGGAACGAATACCGAGGACAGTGTTTTACTGAAGGGGGAAAGGATGTGACATCCCTAAAAAGAAAAAAAGAAAAATTGTGTGCTGGAAATTATTTCTGTTTTTGGCAAATTTGAATCTGGAAATTTTTTTCCATTTATGGCAATTCCAAATTTTGAATTTAATAATTGTATTTAATTATTGTGACTATTGGGCAGTGATCTGTTTAGACCCAACTGACTATGAAAATTTTATCACAACAAAATAATTATATTAACTACAGGAGAACAAATGGAACAACCATGTTAAAATCAGCTGACCATGACTCCATGAGTGGAGAACAAGTTGGAACTGCCTCTGGGCTGATGATTACAAGTGGAAAATCAGAGATTTGGCCACTGGAAGCCCTTGAAAATCAGGGATTAAGAAAAGATACAAAAATACCCAAAGGAGGGAAAAGACCTGGGCAAAAATGGGTAATTAGCATATGCGAGGAGGCAGGATGCTGCCAAGTATGCTGGGAAAGGATTCCTGAGCTCTCTTGCTGTTATGAACATTGGGGATTGAGTGTGAGGCAAGATGATCTTGCTGAAACAGAATCGCCTTGCTGTTATGAGCACTATTGAATAAGTGTGAGACAAGAGGATAACTGTTGGAATTGAAGGACATAGCTGAGGAGGAGTTTCCAAGTTCGCCGTCATGAATTCATGGTCAGGCTAGGGGGTGAATCGGGCAAGTGATTTTGGCTGCCCTGTTCTACGGTTGAGAGGAATGTGGTTGTTCCCTTTGTCTTTCTGTGGATTGGATTCAAATATGTTGATCTACCGCTCTCTATTATGAATGGCTATGTTTTTATTTCGATGTCATGTTAGATCCGAACTAGAATGATGTCCATTCTCTGTCTGAATGATTTTTCTGATGCATTGTGTTGATTAAATTGGAACTGTAATGTTTTTGATTTTGTTTATTGTGGGGAATATATGTGAAGAAAATTTGTAATAATATTTCTATAAGTAAGTAAGGGAAGGAGGTGATTAACGTCAATTAGGCAGATCCTCTCTGTAGATAAATTCCCAGGAAACAAAACTCAGATCCCTCAGAACATCTTTTTTTTAATGACCAATCTCTGATGGAATGATATTCTTAACTATGTATTTACATAGATGCACAGATCTAGTACTATTGACGTTTAATGCAATGATTTAAAAGAGGCTCTAAGTGGATATTATAGAATTTACCCTATACAAAGAATTTTATCCTTTGTGCCCCTTTGCGCGTGTAAATTTCGTAAGTCCTTAGGCATTTGGATTTCTGTGAAGTAAAAGTATACCATATCCTGCTACACCCTCAGTCTCCCAGAAAGAAAAGTAAGATTTCTCCCAGAAAATGAAATTTGAGAGTACCTGCAAAGGTTAAACACCAAGGAGTGATGAAAATAGTGTGAAGAGTTACAGTAGGACCTCTCTCTCCCCTTGCGTTTGTTTTTTATTTCCTTAACGTTTTTTCGATAGAAACACTTAGTCCAACTTCCCTTTCACCTTTCAAAGGTTCGTGTATATTGATGTATGGATTCTGATCTCACAAAATTTCAAACCTCGAAACCCTGAAGCTTCCACGTTTCTCATTTCAGAGGTTGGTTACATGAGAGGTTTGGGGTATTTGAACTCATGAAGTTCCAATCCCTAAAACCCCCGAAATGCGGGTCTCACCTTTACCTTTTCAGGACTTTTGGAAAGGTTTTGTGTTGTTGTTTGACATTTGAATCCCCAAAACCCCAAATTCTAAAATCTCAAAAATACGAGTCCCACCTTTACCTTTTCAGGACTTTGGGAAAGGTTTTGTGCTGTTGTTTGACATTTGAAACCCCAAATTCTGAAATCTCGAAAATATGGGTCCCACCTTTACCTTTTCGAAACTTCGGGAAATGTTTTGTGATGTTGCTTGACATTTGAAACCCTGAAATCCTGAAGTCCCAAATACCAAAACCCGAAATCCCTAAGTGGTGGTCCCACACCATTTCACTTTTTGGAATTTGAAAGTTGTTGTGTACTGTGGTTTGGTATTTGAAACCCCGAAATCCAGAAATCAAGAGACCCCAAAATCCAGAAATCCCGAAGTGATGGTCCCACATACTTTCACCTTTCGGTATTTGATAGCTGATGTGTATGGTGGTTTGGTATTTGAAATCCCACAATCCTGAAACACGGAATCCTGCAGTGCAGGACCCACCTTCCCCTTTGCCGCATGTTGGAAGTTTGTATGTGTGGTTGTTTAGGCACTTGCACTCACGAAAGCCTGAACTTTGAATTACTGAAGTACTAATCACCTGTTGGGAGTTGCAGTCTGTTGATGATTGATTTTTGTGATCACAAAAAACTGAACCCCAAAACTCGAAGTACTCGACATCTTGTCACAAATTTGAGAAATGTTGTGTTGATGTCTGACTCTTATACTCACGAAACCCTGAATGCTGAAACCCCGAAATGCTGGCCCACAGTCATTCCATATTTTGGATTTCGACAAAACAATAGGGTCCTTTGCTTTGTTTGGCACCTGTGGCCAATGAAACCCAATTGACCTCTGTTTTCTTCACAAAGTGGTAGGGACTTAGAAGAAACTTATTGTTATGGGAACAACTCTATTAATGTAATGAATGGACTGGTAAAAGAACGTTGGAGAATCTCCATCCCGAATAGGGGTATGGGAGTAACAGACTGGATTACAATTTGACTATATTGCAGACATAGGGTAATATGTTTATGTAGGTTTTTGGTCATAAAAATCCCAAATTTGCTTGTATTGTTAAGACTATGGTAGTATTATAAGTACTATCAGATAAGAGAGTAGTTTATAAATTTCAGGATCTTAATTAAACATTGAAGTGATGAGTAGATACTCATTATATCATCGATTAGAAAACTTAACTTGAATGGTAAGGGTAGTCGATGACAATACGGAATCTAACAAACCTTCAGACTCAAGTTTTCTAACAAAAAGCTTACTTGCTTGAGATCTCGAAACTTTTCAAGGATAAACGTACAAAAAAAAAAAATGTGGTGATTTTGAGGTACATTAGATATGGTATCAGAGAAAAAGTTACAACACTGGGCCTAAACATGGCCACATGAATTGCTTAGAATATACATTCTGATCTATGAGAAAACTAACAAATCTTGTGAATTGTAAACAAAAATATTTTCTGTTTTGTGTTGAATAATGGCAGCTCAAGACGGTGTAGAAATCAGGATGGAAGAGAATCCGCAACAAGGACCTCTCAGAGATCTAAGATAGAACAATGATGGAAGCTCACCCACGGAGGTGTTACAAACAATGAGAAACCTTATAGTTGAACTACAGGTTTTCAAGGTCGACAATGAAAAATTAAAGAAGGCACAGTAGGAACAGGAAGAGATAAATGAAGTCTTTCTGCGTAGTATAGTAACTAAGAAAAGCCCAAAAGATGATAACCCTGAGGAAGAGGTTAGCAAAAGGGCCTCCAAGAATTCTGGTGAAAAAATAGAAAAAGGAGACAGTTCCTCTGAAGGGACACCTTCAACTGAAGACAAAACCATACCAGACAAGAAAAGAAAACAAACAGACCACCTTGAAGGAGAATTTAAAAAGATTAAAACAACTACTTTTGATGGAGAGTCTAGGACAGGAGAAGAAGTCGAGGCATGTTTTTTGGACATCAAAAAATACTTCCAAATATACAACTATTCCAACAACATGAAGGTCAGAATGGCCATCTACAATTTGAAGGGGAAGGCCAACATTTGGTGGCAGGACCTGAAATTGGCCAAGGGCCTAAAGGAGAAATAGTTGGAATGGTCCGACTTCAAAAAGTATTTTAAGAAACAATACGTTTCTGAGAGCTATTATGAAAGGAAGATGAAATAATTTTATGAATTACGACTTGGACAAATGACGATGGATGACCTTACAAATAAATTTATGGAACTACTAAGGTTTGTACCATACATCCGGGAGGATAAGGTAAAAATCCAATGATTCTTAAGTTGTTTACCACGGTCCTACATGGACAGAATTGAGTTTGACAACCCCAAATCCTTGAGTAAGTCATACAGGAAGGCATGAATGTGCTATGACCAGTATAAACAATGGGTAGAGTTTCCCAAGACTTGGAAGGATAAGAGACAAGATGGAACACACTAGCAAAAGAAAGGATACCAGCCAACTCCTTATCGAAATGTAGCAAAAAGTTTCCCAAGGAAGGATTTTCACTCCAATCACCTGAATACACGGGGTAGTGGTAAACCTTTGAACCTTGGAACAAAAAGGTTTGGGGACAACGCCCGTGAGCCATTAAAGTGTTGGGAGTGTGGAGAGCCTCATATAAGGAGGAACTGTCCATGTTTAATTGCAAGAAACAAAACTGTTGTTCACAATTTGCAGGAAGCCTCGACAGTACGTGACATGGGCAGAAGTCTGCATCGGATAAATGCAGCCATAGATGGTCGACAAGCTGACCACTAGTCCTTGGTGGTAGAGATTGAAGGTAAAATCCATGACACTTGAATTTATGTTTTAATTGACCCTGGAGCTACGTTAAGATATATTACTCCCGATGTAGTAGAGTCAAATAAACTTAAGAAACAAAAGCATGCAAAATCTTGGCTTGTACAACTAGCAACATGGACTAAAAGAAAAGTAGTTAACTTTATTTCTGATCTTGAGTTAATTTTAGATGGTCAAAAGATAAGGACTAATCTGAACATCCTACCACTAGGGTCTTATGATATGAATATTGGGATGGATTGGTTGGAACAACACAAAGTAGTAATAGATTGTTATACAAAGATACTTAGCTATAAAAATAATTTTGGCACTGTTAGAACAACCCAAGGCATACCAAAACCTGTGTCAGTCAAACAAGTTTCAGCGATGCAACTCAAGA
This sequence comes from Picea glauca, assembly GCA_000966675.3. Lineage (NCBI taxonomy): Eukaryota > Viridiplantae > Streptophyta > Pinopsida > Pinales > Pinaceae > Picea > Picea glauca. The sequence continues at coordinate 495,623 of JZKD02S0482939.1, read as the reverse complement.
AATGTATTAGAAAGGGATTTCAAGTTTATGCCATCCAAGTAACGGATCTATTAGAAAAAGAAGATAAGCCCAATCTAGAAGAATTTGTTGTCCTACGTGAATTCAGAGACATGTTTGTCAAAGAGATACCAGAATTACCTCTTAGGAGAGAAATAGATTTCTCCATAGACTTACTACCCGAATCAACCCCTGTCTCAAAAGCACCCTATCGAATGAGTCTACTAGAACTGACAGAATTAAAAATACAATTACAGGAATTGTTGGACAAAGAATATATCAGATCAAGTGTCTCGCCATGGGGAGCACCAATCCTCTTTGTGAAAAAGAAAGACGGTACTCTAAGACTATGTATCGATTATAGACAATTGAACAAAGTAACCATTAAGAACAAATACCCCTTACCCAGGATAAATGATCTATTCGATCAAGTTGGGGGGGGCAAGATATTCTCAAAATTGGATTTACGATCTGGTTATCATCAAGTTAGGATAAAGGACCAGGTCATAAACAAAACATCTTTTCGAACATGATACGAACACTACGAGTTTGTAGTCATACCTTTCGGACTCACTAATGCACCAACCACATTTATGTTCTTAATGAATAACATTTTTAGCCAGTACTTAGACAAGTTCGTAGTAGTATTTATCGACGATATTCTAGTCTATTCTAAAATGGAGGAGGAACATGATGAACACTTACGAATAGTCCTGCAAACACTAAGAAAACACAAACTATATGCAAAATTCGACAAATGTGATTTCTATCAAAAAGAAATACAATATTTAGGACATGTCATTTCCTCGGAAGGTATTGCCGTAGACCCAGAAAAGATAAAATCCATTATGGAATGGCCAGTGCCTAAAGATGTGGCAGATATCTGGTCATTCATGGGAATCACTGGATATTATCACAGATTTATAGAAGGGTTCTCCAAGATAGCCTACCCTATCACGTCACTACAGAAAAAAGGGACCAAGTTTAACTGGTTGCAAAAGTGTCAAGACAGTTTTAACAAGATAAAAGAATTATTGACATCGGCGCCCACCTTGAAGGTAGCAGAACCAGATAAAGACTTCACAGTATGTGTTGATGCAAGTAAAGAGGGACTAGGCGGTGTCCTAACTCAGGAAGGGCACGTGATATGTTATGAGTTCCAGAAATTAAAAGAACACGAGCGAAATTACGTTACTCATGACTTAGAATTGGTAGCAGTAATACATGCCTTAAAAATGTGGAGACACTATATAATGGGCAGAAAATTTCTACTATTGATGGATAATAGCAGAGTGAAATATCTATTTAACCAACCAGACCTTAATGCAAGACAGGCAAGGTGGCTAGCCTTCTTGAGCAAATTCAACTTCGAGGTCAGACATATCAAGGGTAAGGAAAATAAAGTAGCAAATGCTTTAAGCCGCAGAATTCATGGGTTATTTGAGATAAACATCAGCAGGGCAGAAAGTAATCTGAAACAAAGAATAAGGACGGTAGGCATCAACGATGGAAATTACACTAAGATAATGGAAGAATTTCAAAATAGTATCGCAAACTCAGATAAACCAGATATAAGTATCGACAAGAAGGGACTATTACGATTTAAAAACAGACTTTACATACCAGATTCAGCAGAGCTAAAATTAACTATTTTAGACGAAATGCATAAGAAACCATACTCTAGCCATCCAGGTTACCAGAAAACAATAACAAAACTCAGAAAACTATTTTACTGGCCTAATATGAAGGGAGAAACAACGAAGTACTTGACTAGGTGCCAATATTGTTAGTAGGTTAAGGCCGAACACCATCATCCAACTGGCCTATTACATCCATTACTAGTACCAGAATGGAAATGGGAGGCCATATTGCTAGACTTTATAACAGGTTTGCCTAAAAATTAGAAACATAATGATTCAATCATGGTTGTAATCGATAAACTCAGTAAGTCTGCACACGTTATTCCTGTAAAGTCTACTTTTTGGAAGGAATTATTTGCAGGAATTATTTTAGATAGAGACGTAAAATTCACATCCGCTTTTTGAAAGGAATTATTTGCAGGACTAAACACTAATTTGAATTTTAGTATGAGTTATCATCCAAAAACAGATGGACAGACTGAAAAGACAAATCAAATCATAGAGGATATGCTTCGCATGTATCTAAGAACAAAGTCGAACCAGTGGGAAGACTACCTACACTTGGTAGAATTTGCATATAACAATGGGTACCAAACTTCGGCTAAGTTAAGCCCTTTCGAAATACTGTACGACAGAAAGTGTACAACTCCGATTAGCTGGGATAACCCAGTTGACAGACTCATGGTTGGACCAGAGATGCTCCAAGAAATGGAGAACATGGTAAGAAAGGTACAACAGAACTTGAAAGAAGCACAAGACAGACAAAAGAGCTATGCAGATCAAAAAAGAAGACACGTGAAATTTGGAGTGGGAGACCATGTTTAATTGAAGGTCAAAGCCCGGAAAAGCTCGCTGAAGTTAGGAAACTGTGCCAATTTGGCACCCAGGTTTTATGGGCCCTTCAAGATACTAACTCAAATTGGACCAATAGCATATCATCTTGCACTTCCAGCTGATCTAAGAATTCATAATGTATTTCATGTTTCTTTGTTGAAAAAGTATATTCATGACCCTACTCATATGATTGATTGGAGCTTGGTGCATGTGGAACCCGAGGGTGAGTTCCAGGTGGAACCCTTGTGCATTCTGGACCAGAGATAAGTAACACTTTGGAACAGAGTCGTCGCTCAGGTAAAGGTGCAATGGAAGCACTTTAGTCCTAAGGAGGCCACTTGGGAATTGGAGGGAGATTTGTGGAAATCTCATCCAATCCTGTTCTAGGAAAGGAAAAAACACTGAGGATAGTGTTTTAATGAAGGGGGAAAGGATGTGACATCCCTAAAAAAAAAAAAATTTATTTTTGTGTGCTAGAAAATTATTTCCATTTTTGGCAAATTTGAATCTGGAATTTTTTTTCCATTTATGGCAATTCCAAATTTCGAATTTAATAATTGTATTTAATTATTGTGACTGTTGGGCAGAGATCTGTTTGGAACCAACTAACTATTTGACTATGATACTTGTATCAAAATAGAATAATTATATTAATTGCAGGAGGACAAATGGAACAACCATGTTAAAATCAACTGACCATGACTCCATGAGTGGGGAACAAGTTGGAACTACCTCTGGGCTGATGATTACAAGTGGAAAATCAGAGATTTGGCCATTGGTAGCCCCTGAAAATCAGGGATTAAGAAAAGCTGCGAAAATCCCCAAAGGAGGGAAAAGACCTGGGCAAAAATGGATAAATAGAATATGCGAGGAGGCAGGATGCTATCAAGTATGCTAGGAAATGATTCCTAAGCTCTCTTGCTGTTATGAACACTAAAAATTGAGTGTGAGGCAAGAGGATCTTGTTGAAATAGAATCACCTTGTTGTTATGTGCACTATTGAGTAAGTGTGAGGCAAGAGGATAAATGTTGGAATTGAAGGACATAGCTGAGGAGGAGCTTTCAAGTTCCCCCTCATGGATTCATGGCCAGGCTAGGGGGTGAATCAGGAAAGTGATTTTGGATGCCCTGTTTTAATGTTGGGAGGATCATGGTTTTTCCCTTTGTCTTTCTGTGGATTGGATTCAGACATGTTGATCTACCCCTCTCTATTATGAATGGCTATGTTTTTATTTTGATGTCATGTTAGATCTGAACTGGAATGATGTCCATTCTCTGTCTGAATGATTTTTCTGATGCATTGTGTTGATTAAATTGGAACTATAACGTTTTCCATTTTGTTTATTGTGGGGAATATATGTGAAGGAAATCTATAATAATATTTCTATAAGTAAGGGAAGGAGGTGATTAACGTCAATGAGGAAAATCCTCTTTGTAGATAAATTCCCAGGAAGCCAAACTCAGATCCCTCGAGACATCTTTTTTTTAATGACCAATCTCTGATGGAATGATATTCTTAACTATGTATTTACATAGATGCATAGATCTAGTATTGTTAACGTTTAATGCATTGATTTAAGAGAGGCTCTAAGTGGATATTATAGAATTTACCCTATACAGAGAATTTTATCCTTTGTGCCCCTCTGTGCATGTAAATTTCCTAAGTCCTTAGGCGTTTAGATCTATGAAGTAAAATTATATCATATCCTTCTACACGCTCAGTCTCCCAGAAACAAAAGTAAGATTTCTCCCAGAAAACGAAATTTGAGAGTACTCGCAAAGGTTAAAGACCAAGGAGTGATGAAAATAGTGTGAAGAGTTACAGTAGGAGCTCTCTCTCCCCTTGCATTTGTTTTTTATTTGCTTAACCTTTTCTCGACAGGAACTTAGTCCAAATTCCCTTTTTCCTTTCATAGGTTCATGTATATTGATGTATGGATTCTAAACTCACGAAATTCCAAGCCCCGAAACCCTGAAGCTTCCACTTTTCTCATTTTAGAGGTTGGTTAAATGAGAAGTTTGGGGCATTTGAACTCATAAAGTTTCAAACCCCGAAACCCCCGAAATGAGTGTCCCACCTTTACCTTTTCGGGACTTCGGGAAAGGTTTTGTGCTATGGTTTGACATTTGAAACCCCAAATTCCAAAATCCCAAAAATACGGGTCCCACCTTTACCTTTTTAGGACTTCAGGAAAGGTTTTGTGCTATTGTTTGACATTTGAAACCCCAAAACCCCGAATTCTGAAATCCTGAAAATACAGGTCCCACCTTTACCTTTTCAGAACTTCAAGAGATGTTTTGTGTTGTTTCTTGACATTTGAAACCCCGAAATCCTGAAATCTCGAATCCTGAAACCCGAAATTCCGAAGTGGTGGTCCCACACCCTTTCACTTTTCAGAATTCGGAAGTTGTTATGTGCTGTGGTTTGGTATTTGAAACCCTGAAATCTCGAAATCCCGAAACCATGAAATCTTGAAATCTCGAAGTGATAGTCCCACATCCTTTCACCTTTTGGTATTCAGGAGTTGATGTGTATGGTGGTTTGGTATTTGAAACCCTGAAATCCCGAAACCTGGAATCCTAAATTGTGGGACCCACCTTCCCTTTTTCCACATTTCAGAGGTTTGTATGTGTGGTTGTTTGGGCACTTGCACTTGCGAAAGCCCGAACTCCTAATTCCTGAAGTACTAATCACCTTTCAGGAGTTGCAGTCTGTTGATGATTGATTTTTGTGCTCACAAAAAACCAAACCCTGAAACCCAAAGTACTCGACATCTTGTCGCAAATTCGGGAAATGTTGTGTGTTGATGTTCGACTCTTATACTCGCGAAACCCTGAATGCCGAAACCCCGAAATGATGGCCCACAGTCATTCCATATTTTGAATTTTGAAAAAACACCAAGGTCCTTTGTTTTTTTCGGTACTTGTGGTCACCGAAACCCTATTGACCTCTGTTTTCTTCATAAAGCGGTAGGGACTTAGAAGAAACTTATTGTTATGGGAACAACTCTATTAATGTAATGAATGGAGTGGTAAAAGAACGTTGGAGAATCTCCATCCCGGATAGGGGTATGGGAGTAACAGACCGGATTATAAGTCGACTGTATTGCAGACATAGGGTAATATTTTTATGTAGGTTTTTGGTCATAAAAACCCCAAAGTTGCTTGTATTGTTAAGACTATGGTAGTATTATAAGTATTAGCAGATAAGAGAGTAGTTTATAAATTTCAGGATCTTAATTAAACATTGAAGTGATGAGTAGATACTCATTATATCATCGATTAGAAAACTTAAATTGAATGGTAAGGGCAGTCGATGACAATAAGGAGTCTAACAAACCTTCTGACTCAAGTTTTCTAATAGAAATCTTACTT
>JZKD02S0482939.1:472750-484467 GCA_000966675.3 Picea glauca | reverse complement strand
CACCATGCACAATATATGAGAAATAATCAATAGTTATTGTTCAAGGGAAGTAATGACTTCCAAAGGTAGCTACAGCTTCCAAATATAAAGGGAGGGATAAAACTCCAAGAGGAAGCTACAATCCTCCAATATAAAGAGAGGTTTGAACTCTCCATCCTTGCCCCTTCCATCCACCCAAGAATATATGAGAGATAATAAAACTTTAGATTAAATTATCACCATCAACCAAACATCACATAGATCCTGATAATGCTTCCTGAGACTTCTTCAACTTCTATAATTATTCAATTCTTGGAATACTATGATCCTATGGATAATATTACTCAATGTATTCTTTGAAAATCCTCCAAGTTTCACTCATTGAATCCTCCCCAAAAATAATTTATAGAAAGAATGGTAGACTTTATTCAATTCTGGTTTATTCAGGAGAGCGAACTTGTACAGAATGCCCCATGCTCAATATTTAACATCCAATTTGAAAACTCACACACAGAAAAATAAGGTCTGTAATATTTCCAATGAAAATGGTCTCACTTCATTTGGATTCTCTATGAAGGAGTTATTACCGTTTTACCTGAAACACTTGTTTATGACTAGCTTCAGGACTGGTCACAAACCCTATCTTCCATAGAGTGTATCTCCATAATTATAGTGAATAAAGAGATAAACTTTTTACCACAGGTACCCTGATATGTAGTCTCAATACCATAGCAATTTCACCATCTGAATAATTCCATAAAAAAAAGTTATAGCAGAAATGGTAAGATGCCCTATAAATAACATACCTTAGAACACATCACCAAAAGACTTCATCCTCCCTTGAAATCCGACCTTCTTTACTTCTGATTTCCTCTAAAAATCAACTTGTTTATTAAGTGAATGTATAATGATATTTATTTATACCATTTATGTCACTTCCTTTTAACATTAGGGCCGACCTAACACTTTCTTATTTTGTAATTCTTTTCTTTAATTATCTACAGGGCCTACATGTACTTCCTTCTTCAATTCACTTTGTCATCTTCAAAAATTCATTTCTCCTCAACCATGAGGATCCACATGATGTGCCACCTACCACTGGAAACAACAATATGTATAATATCCATCCATGGGTTTTATTTCTGCATGTACATTGTTCTTCATGTCCAAATACCTTCATCAATCTTGTGGTCCAAAAACAATGACTAGGGTTGACATCAATGACAACAACCAATCTTACAACACATAGTAGCACCACGGGGACAATGAAACAACACATGGGGAAGTGGAGTGAGTCCAAAAATAGTATTTTATTTCTATAGAAAAGTGTCTAGGTCCAAGTCCTTCTTATTGTTTTGTCTTATGTGTGCATCATGTTTTGATTTCCTAAGCTTCATGGAGGTGTATGTGCTCTCCATTCAAGTGAGGTGTTAATGCAAGATTTGGGGATGGGTATCCACTCAACCTTTGGAAAGTTATTCATTCACCCATTTTATGGGAAAATAATGGGGAGTGCATTCTACCAAGGGGATATGTTACCATAGCTTGCAACAAGCACAGGTAATTTTTAAGAAAAAAAGGAAATTAAGTTGCAGCTAATATTCCCTAGTTCCTAGCAGTAGGGATTCACTAGCTATGATGTACTGGAGCATTGGAGGGACGAGATATTGAGGGATTATTTAATAGAGAAGGGGATCCCATTCCTTATGTTGTGTGGGATGAGGCCTGAGGGGGAAGAGAGGCTGGTTGAGTGGGATTAATTTATTGAGAATGGTTTGAAATGTTAATTCTTTAGTTGTGATATCTATAAATTTAGTTCAATGAGAAGAACTAGATTTGTATCTAGTAAAATCAACCTTGTTGTTTCATTTCCTAGAATGGGGTTTGCACCTCCATGTGTTGGTGCTTATGGTTGGGTGGAAAACCAATCCCATGGATCTATTTCACCAAGTGAAACCACTAAACATATAAGTAAAATTAATTTTTTTGGTTTAATTATTGAAGATTAACATTTGTGGCTCAACTATGTATAAATATTATGTGCTTAGTTAAAAAATGGAATTATGGAATTTAGCTTTGTATTAGGAATGCATTTTGGATAGTCATAAAGATTTCATATGCAGATTTGAAGGTTGTTATGACCACCATTTTGTATTGTAGATGACCTTTTTTCTGTAAATTAAATTTATGTTGTGTCAAATGGATGTAATAGGTATTGCAGGTATCAAAGAAGATGCTAGAATCATGGAAGAGATGTTATTATTTTTTGTGGAAAATGATTGGATATGTATGTTTATGTGTTTTCCCACATATATTAGTTATTAATATTCCATGTTTGTTTCTTTTTTGAAACGTTTGGATGTGTACATGGGTAATGAGTGAACTTGTTATAGGTAATTTTCTTTTCGATGTAATTTATACTTTCTTATAAATTCTACAATATATTTTTGAGTAGAGATTAATTTGGACAACTTGCGATGTTACAATATGGTATCAGATCTTAATTAATTTCCACTATTTGCATTGATTTCACTTGAGTTTGCATCAATGGTTTAATTGATTTTTTATTGAGTATCCTAACCCTTGAATAACAATACATAAGGGCTTGTGTATGTTATAAATTATGCCCATATTCCTAATCAAAGGCCAAATATCCCTTAGAGGTCTTGGGTGGTCATTTGGGGACTACTTCAAAAATATTGATCCCGAGAAGAATCAAATAGGGCCTATGTAACTTATGTTCCTTTTTTGACCACAATCAAGGTGTCAAGTGCCATATGCAGTGTATAAAACCTCCTAATGGAATTGATATCCAACTTGGATACTAAGTATCCTATAGAGAGGATATGTGTGGTGGTTTGAGACCTCATTCATGACCCTTGAGAATGAGAATATTGTTGTATGGTCTAAGGCCATTTTTTTTCCCCCTTAACCATGGTATATGTCTCAAGACCCATTCTTCTTGCGTAAAGCCTACTAATGGTACCATGTTCACAATGGGTGGCCAAGGATTGCGTACTCTACAAATGTTTTAATTGTGGTAGAGTAGGGAATTTTAATACTAAATGTCCATATGCAAAAAGGGAAGACAATGATGCTAAGGAAAATAATGATAAATAAGAACATAACAAGAAAATCAAACCTTATAGAAATAAAAGAGGAAAATATATTAAGTAGAAGATTTTTTACTCTAGAGAGGATAATAAATTGTTTGAATAAAGTGATGGATATGTTTATGATATTGACAAAGAATAGTTCCTCTTCATAGCCATGGATACAAAGTCTACTGATAAAGAAAATGAATACATTTAGAAAGAAAAATCAGATTAATAAGAAGAAGACATTGATGGGGAAAGTGAATCTTGAAGTAGAACTCATTAGTGCCTTAGAAGAAATAGACAAACCCAAGGGAAAGAATAAAAAGACGAAAGAGTAATTTCATAAATATGAAAAGAAGGATCCTGGTCTTGATGAAGCAGAAAAAACAATTATCATCTTGAAGAATAAACTAGAAGAGGAAAAAATGATAGGAGAAGTGGCGAGAAAATAGTTGAAAGAAAATGAAGAAAATTGCAAGAAGCTGAAATAATTTCCTTAAGAAAGGAACTAGAGAAAACAAGTGATTAGTTGAATAGAAGCTTGAAGTTTGGAAAGAGTATTGAAATCTTATATAATATTCTCATTTTTCAAAGGTCACCATTCATTAATACATGCCTTGTCTATTACGAAAAACAAAATACCCCTGAGGGAGATACAAGCACTAAGGTCACAAAGAGATAGGAAAAGGAAAATGAAGAAAACCCCAATAGCTATGCTAAAATTATCAAAGGATCCATCAACAATGAAAGAAACAACAAGAAAGGAAATTATTATCAGCATAAACTTGTTTCTTCTCACAAGAAAAACAAGAATCAATTTAGAAGAGTTGTTCCACCAAGAAGGCCTTTCACAACCCTCTACCAAAATATATTTCTTGGTTATTATTTTTCTTGCAATAATTTTGGTCATAAAACAATAGATTATAGAGATTATGTAAGAAGCAATCATGTGAGAGATAGAAACAAAGGTTATTATAAGCCTCAAAGCATGATTATGCGAGCAAGAAAACCATAAGTTTTCATGGCTTTGTTGATAGAAACTACAATTCGTTTGCTCCCCTACTTGATTACAACATTGAACGTTATAAGTGAAATAACTATGGGAACATAGCACATGACTGTAGAAGAGTCATAATAAATTCTCCTAAAAAAACATGGAATAATATTTTCTTACCAAGCATAGAGAAGAATACCCAAAGGTGTGGAAAAGGAGGCAATAAGAATCAAATAAGGAAGAATGTGGACTTGCAATGTATACTCAAGACAAAGGAAGACAATGGTACATTGATAGTGGATGTTCAAAACACATGACATGGGATTAGAAAAAAAATTCTCATCCTAAAGGAATAAAAAGGAGGTAGCTTTACCTTTGGGGATAATGCTTTTGCAAGGAAAGTTGGAAAAGATACCGTTATTCTTGATAATGAAAAGGATAAAACATATAATTTCTTGTATGTTGAAGGGTTAAAACACAATATTCTAAGTGTCAGTAAAATGTGTGATCAATCTTGAAATAATCCTCTAGAAGAATTAACCATTTTTCCAAAGCATTGACATGTATCGAGCCTTCAAATAAAAGAATATCAAATTTAAGTTGTACCTTGAAGGGTGTCACACCTATGAAGATAATGTTGGTTGAAGGTTGCACCATTGTTGTTGGCAGCCATCAAAGGATCTAGGAGAAACTATCCATCATCTCATTCCTATATTGCACGAGGGATTCCTCAAGGAATAGTTTGATAGAATCTGCTACTTCTTCATATCTCTTTTATTCCACCATGAGAGGCTTATTGGGATGGAGAGATTGTTTGTTCTCAAGAGAAACTAGCTCAAGACCCAACTTTCTATACCCTGACCTCATCGGGGACATGAACAAAGAAATGACAAGGAGTAGACTGCTCTAATACCCCTGATCCATATTAAATTAAGAATGAAATGAAGGCAAAAATATAGTTCAAGTAAAAACATAGAGATATTGTAAGAAAAACAATAATACAACTAAACTCAAATTCTATTAATGAAAGTATGAAATAAAAAAGTCTATAAAATACAAAGAACACAAGCTAGCTGGAATGGTGGTAGATTATATCTGAACATAGAGATGTGATGACGATGCTCATTTGAAAGAAACTGATTACAAAGAAACCGAAAAGGACTTTAACATAAAGAATAAATCAGAAAACCCTATTTTGGAAATATTTTTTCATTGATGTCAAATACAAGGGAGACTATAGATGTCCAAGATAAAGATTGCAAGATGGAGATTGTTGGAAACATTATTTTTGGATTATTGATGCTCAATTTGGATACCCTATAATTGAATATATTTTCAACCTATATACCTAGTTCAAATGGGAGCATATGTTATATGGTTATAAATATTATTCCAAGACCTTTACAGTGGTATATGGCATTCCCTCTAACTCCCTATGAATGAGGAGATATGAATTTTTCCGTCTGAGAACCCAACTATAAAATTTAGGTCAGCTCAACCAATATTTACAGGTCGACCCTAAAAGTGAGGACATAATTACTATAAACACATGATATATGTGCATAGGTTTAGTAAAACCAATAAATATATCAAGTCTGAGGTGCACATAAGTGATATGAGGTGCACTAAAGAAGTTGGGGTGTCTTTTTGGGATCTAAAGTTGTGGAAGAGACGTTTGAGGAATTTTCTTGGGATTTTCTTGTTCTTAAGGTGCACTATGAAGGAATGAAGGTATGTGATGCTGAAATGTGTGTTGTCTTGAGGTTATGATGTTGTATTCTAGGATCCTATTCTAGGAATGATGCTATGAGGCTCACTAGGGCATGAAGACTACATGTGAATAGGGTTTGAAGTATTGTCTATGGAATGAAACATGCAGGTGAAGTTAGAAGTACTCTATTTATAAATATCTTGGATTGGTGTCTACACATATATTTTTGATTTGGTTTTTAGGTGAAGGGATTGGTGTCGCCAACAGGTTGGTGCTTGCAAATACTCTAACAATGGGTTGGTGCTTATAGGTGTTGTTGATTTGGTGCTCAGTTGAGGAGATTGGTGTCTCCAGTAGGTTGGCTCTTAAAACATTTGTAATATTATGTTGGTTCCTATAGACAAACACTTATAAATATAATTTTTATGTTTTTTCTCTCGATTGGGTTTCCATGTTAAACTTTGTGCATTGTGATTTGAGTTTATATCTGATTATTTTTTCTCAACTAATGAATGATTGATGAATGGTTAAATAAAATAAAAAGTATTGTATATTGATTCACCCCCCTATTTCAGTATAAGAATAAGTTTAATGATTAGCATTAGAAAAGGTTCCTTCAAAAACAATTTAACCATTGGAAGGAACATCTTGAGCACATATGGATTGTAAGGAAGGCCTCCATACAAACAAAGCTCCTTTGTTCGATGGAACACAATATGCATCATGCAGTATAAGAATGAAGATATAGTTTAAGGTTCTTGGGTTTGGTATTTGGGAATCAATCAAAACAAGTTATACAGATAATGTTGGGAAGGATTCAAGTGAAAACAATGAAAAAGCATTAGATTCCATCTTGAGTGGTCTACCGCGTTATGAGATTTTTAAGGCAATGAAGTGTACATCAACTAAATAGATTTGGGACAAGCTACAAAACCTTTGTGAAGAGAGGTCTGGTGATTGTTCCATCTATGAATCAGAGACAAAAGAAGCACAATTTGTGAGAAAGATAAAAGGAGGACTTTCAAAGTACAAATCTAATCCACCCATCAAATGATTTAATTATGGTAGAATATGAAATTTTGTTGCTAAATGTCCATATGCATAAAGGGAATATAGTGATGATGAAGAAGGATCTCTCTCCATAACCATGGAAACAAAGCCTATTGATCAGAAAGAAAATCCATAAGAAGAAGAAGAAGATAAACATACATAGAAAAAACATGAAAATAAGGATTATAAAGGTGTGCAAGAGAAGTTTTAGGAGTTTTCTTGGGATTTTATTGTTATTAAGGTGTACTATGAAGGAACGAAGGTCTGTGATGTTGCAATGTGTGATGTATTGAGGTTGTGATGTTGCAATGTGTGTTGTCTTGAGGTTGTTATGCTACAGTCTGGGATCATATTCTAGGAATGATGCTATGAGGATCACTAGGGCATGAAGACTACATGTGACTAGGTTTTGAAGGATTGTCTGTGGAATGAAGCATGTAGGAGAATTTATAGATACTCTAAGTATGAATATCTCATATTGGCATCTACACATATCTTTCTGAGTTGGTGCTCAGATGAGGGGATTGGTGTGTCTAGCAGGTTAGTGCCTGCAAATATTGTAACAATAGGTTGGTGCATATAGGCATTGTTGAGTTGGTGCTCAGTTGATGAGATTTGTCTCTCTAGTATGTTGGTGCCTATATATTGCTAAGTTGGTGTTGAATTAAGGAGATTGGTGTCTCAAGTAGGTTGGTTCCTACATACATTTATAAACATAAGTTTTATGGTTTTCGCCCAATTAGGTTTCCATGTTAAACTCTATTCATTGCGATTTGAGTTTATATGTGATTATTGTTTCTCATCCAATGAATGATTGATGAATGTTTAAATAAATTAAAAAGTATCATATACTGATTCACCCCCATCCTCTTAGTATAAGCATAATTTCAACACCCTAAATATCCAAAAACCTAACCTCAGAATATGAAATGACAAAAGGTTTGTGGGCCCTGATGTGGTTAGTTTATGCATCAACTTTCCAAGGGTGAAATTTTTTCATATGACCTCCATTTGGGGTGCTTAGTACCCCATTGGAAAGGTCTAGCTAATGATTACACATTTTGTTTAGCCTATCATTTTCCTTCGGCTACATGCTAGGCATTATCGAGCCAAGAAAACGTTGTTTAGGGCCTCAAAATGACCCTGGAAGTTTGAGACCTAAAAAACCATAGAAAAAATACCAAGGTATGGAAGCATTCCAAATTAGTGGAATAGGTGGGTGGCCACCAGTATCCACCTAGATCAAAACTAAAAATGACAAACTATGTACCATAGGGATTTTCAACATTGGTTGTGTACATGAATTTTTTGACTTCAAGGAATTGGTATCTTGGTGTGCTCAAAGTTTTTATTCCAGGAAAAGAATCATTAAATCCAAAACAACAACAAAGAATCTAGTCTTGATTACTCCCAAGTTGTTCAAGAAAATGATCTATCTTCCTTCTACAAATAAACCTCTTAAGGTTTCTGATGTAGATGCCTTCCTAGCCTCTTAGGCAAGTGGATCCAATATATTGAGATATTTTATGCTACCATTTGCAAACATGTCGACCGACCTTTCAAAATTTGATATAGCTTTGCTAAAAGAAACATAATGGGAATTTTCATGGCTAGCTGACATTTGACTTCACACATACCCAGGTCATCTCTATATTCACTGTACTTTTCCTTTACGAAGGATGCCATGTTTGATTAGGAAAAGGTGATATCAAATGAACTTCGTTTCCAGTGGAGTAACTACTTAAATGATGAAATATTTTTTATGGCCACACATCTAGTGTTTGCAATTATTTATTGAAATGTGTTTGATGTTATCCTTGTTAAAGCGAGTGTAAATACACACAATGAACCAGTTCAATTTTTGCACCCGGTGTTATGCAAACATATAGTACGGTTCAATTTTTACATTATTCAGGACAATGTTTTTAGAAATTTCAAACACATGTTGGTTGGGGTAGATCCCAAGAGAATAACTTAGAAAGTTGATGAATTTCTCAAGGAAAAGGGTATTTTCATTCAAGAGGAAAACCATACATACATCCAGTTGTATAGTTGTCAAGAAAAACTCTTTATACTCCCTATGTTTTTCTGTGATAGATATTTTGTCACATAAAGTGTGTGACGGACCAAGTGTTTTTAGTTGCACACCAAGATTAAAGTATACCAAGTGAGAATCGGTTTTAGTTTTGTCAATTGTTCTAGAAATCAAGAATACTCCCACTAGAATCAAGAAATGAATCATCGAGAGATATCCCTAAATAATTACTTCCATCAACATATGAGGACGTGGGATTTCCAAAGGACAAGCTAGCTAGGAAGTTAAGATTTCCATTGATACAAAAAGTCTACATGGAGTGCTAGTGGACACCAGAGGTGTGTGAGGTAGTTTTGTTAGACAAATGAGTGGAGCAAAGTAGAAAGAGACAACGCTCCCCAATAAAGAAATCTATAAAAGGAAGAAATAAGATAAAAAATGGGGATGGCTAGCTAGCTAGATGGTGACGAGAAGATATTTATTGAGTCCTTAATATTGATCTTGCTTTGAGACTATTGTAATATTATAATGCTTTGAATATATTTCTTCTTCTTTTTTATGTCTAAGTTTTGCACAACATGTTGTAATTACGAGGATTTATATAGAGAAGATATGAAGTTCTACGTATGTCTTACACAATGTATATATCTATTGTGATGGAATGGATTTAGTAATAAATATTTTGTGTCTATCATGTATGAGTTGAATATATGTGTGTATTGTTTTAATTCTTAGTCTTGTTAGTTTTTTAGATATGAACTGCATGAATGCCAATCTTGATGAATTTTCATGTGTTTATCCTTCATCCCTGTCAGAATACCTTATGGTCTCTATGATCCTCTCTGCATACCAGGTTTGAACTTCCTTGGCCTTGGCCAAGGATTGATATGTCGGTGCTCTGGGGATTTTGTTGGACAACATGAACCTTAGGTCTAAAATCCCCGGCGTTAAGAAGGATGTGCACAAGTGTGGACCAAAATGCCCAAAAAATGTTTCTGATGTTGGGACCTTAAAGTATTGTAGGGAATGATGAAGGAAAGAAATGAGGTGGCATCCATATAAAGAGGAAATTCAAGACTGAGTAGAGGCAAAAGACCATGAGTTTTCCCTGTGAGAGACTCAAGGATTGAGGTTGAATGTAAAGCAATGGAAAGATAGGTAAATTTACTCGAATATGCATAATATTTTCTTTGTTGAATTTCCTTATCTGTTGCATGAATGGATAAAAAGTGAAGTTTCTACCAATTCTTCAGTGTGGCCATTGGAAAACGTGTTTTGGGATCAAGACAAGCTTGAATAATTGAAATCATTGGATAACAAGTGGACTCGGGCTATTGATTTCTGGTTTTCTTGAGTAAAAGAATGATACATTGTTGAATTTGTCATGGAATACAATGATTCTTTCAATGAGGCTGAATGAAATTTTGTAGAAGGATTGAGAAAGTGGATTCTAGAAGAAATTTCACTTTGGATAAAAATGTTGTTCATGCAGAAAGGGATAATGCACATGGAGCTCGATCAAATGCATGAGTAAACTCCCCTAGCACAGGGGGGTTGAAAAGACGAGGGAAATTCAGAGAGAAGATGAATCCATTGAGGAAGATCCATAAATTGTTGAGTTGAGGTGAGGTATGGAATGGAACTAGAAGAGAAGAAGAGAAAAAGATATGAGAGGTAAACAAGAAGAGTTGAGATAAGAAAAAGAGAAGAAAAGAGAAGTGGAAAAGAATTATCCAGGGGAACGTGACAAGGGGTCAGGTCCAAGATGAAGAGAAATGAAACTACACGAGGTGGAAGTGTAGGAGAGTATGCTGTGATAGAGTGGAGCATAGACGAGGATAGGCCCACAAAGAGGCATGACATAGATGAGATGGTGTCTAGCAGGGATACCGGTAGTGATACTAGTACAGACGTAAGTGGCGAAGTCCACACCCCTTGGCTATTTTGGAGTGTCACAACCTTAAAATAAAATGAAGAAAATAGTAGTGGTGCATTGGTAAGAAGGGAGTATGGTGCATAGAGCAGTAGTGTGCAGGTCAGAGAGAATAATTGAAGCACTGATCAGACTTGGAGACAAAGAACATATTTTTAGTGCACATGAAATCCCAAAAGACAAAGTGCATGTTTGTGGTGCGTAGTTAGGATAAGAAGGTAGAGTCAAGAATTTCGGTGCACTAGAAGAAGAGGAATATGGAGGCTCCCATAGTGGCAGGGGAGATGAATTGACAATAGTAGATTTTCTTGTGTGGTTGCAAGCAGATAGCTCTCTATTTCACCTCACGAGAAGTTTTAGAAGAAGATGGAATTACCCACCTTTGTACCAAATCCCTTGCACCTTTTTAATCAAGAAGAAAACACAACAAATAATGAAAATATTGGAGTAGATGAAAGAGAAGAATAAGAGAGAAGTGAAGAGATGAGTAAAGAAGAAGGTGAAGTCAACAAGACTTTACCTAGAGGAATAGTGGTGTGGAAATAACAAGCCCCTAACATTCATAGAAGTAGAACTATATCGAGTTTGAATATGGGGAACCAAGATAGTACACTGAGACTACCCATGTTCTAATGAATGGGTAAGTATGATGCGGAGAAAAAATAGTATACATGTGATGCAATCTTATTTGTGAACATAATCATAGATGAAGCAACCAAAATCGCGTAGCTGGAGATCATGTTTAGGGATAGAGCCTTGATGTGGTACATGAAGTATAATCCTACTATTCCAGAAGGAAAATATAAGTCCCTAGCTGAGATTAAGAAGGATCTACTTAGGAAGTTCTAGAAACCTAAGTCAAAATCCGAATGTATCACATAGATAAAAGAGATCAAACAGAAGGAATGATAAACCAT
>JZKD02S0482939.1:443515-472735 GCA_000966675.3 Picea glauca | reverse complement strand
TATTGGAATACTGGGGGGGGGGGGTTGTGAATCAATATGAGAAATTTATTATCACTTTTAACCACTATATGCAATCAATAATTTCATCAGCATTATATCATCAATATATCATGAGTGATTTAAATCAACAGAGAATAATAGACATCCACAAAGACACAATACACTAGCATTTAAGTGGAAACCCAAATGGGATAAAACCACATAATGCTTTTCTTATATATATAAATAATACATTCATTGGAAGAACCAAATTCCAAATTATCTAGCTGCAACTGGAACGAGGCTACGACCCCCTATTTATAGGCTCCAACTTGAAGAAAGCTACAACTCCTTGAATTGTCTGGCTCCAACCAGAAGGAGGATAAAACCCCCTGATTCTCAACCTCCAACCTGAAGGAAGATCCATCTCCCTGTGTTCTCCAACACCAATCATAAGGAGGCTATGACCCCCTTTCCTTTCCATTTCCCTCACCCTGAAATATAAGTGTAGACCAAACTTTCACTACCACTGATACTGTCACTACCTCTGATAATCAATATGTCATCCAACTTGTCACTATCACATAAACCTGTAAATAATCAATCTTTAACTTATCACTGTCACATCAACATGTAACTGATCAACCTGTAACCTGCCATTGTCACATCAACCTATAACTAATCAAACTATAACCTATCACTATCACATCAACCTATAACTGATCAACCGGTAACCTATCACTATCCCGGTAACTGTCTCTTCTATTGATGTATCAACCAGATCTACTCATATAGACCACATCAACATCAAGCATCCAATACTTGTACCACAATGTACCTTAAGATTTCATCATACCATATACCATAATATATGCCTCAAACATATGCCAATATCACAAATATGTGCTTCTAACAATGAACTATAACAACCATATAAAATGTACCAGTGATATATCTTAAGAATGTATCAATGACACCAAAACATAGACTTTAACCATATGCAACCATAAACCAAAAGGGACTCCAAAACATGCCTCAAGCATGTCTCATATTATCCATGATAAACACACATAAAGAACATACCTCTAATCTTGTATACATTATGCTGCATCAGATAATAGATAAGTAAACCAACCTGGTCATGAACAATCTAGTACAAGCATCTCTTCACACCCTTTCACAATATTTTCAAAGATCCATGACTTCCTTCACTACTACCTACGAATATCCCCAATTTTATCCACTGCAACCCACGTACATCTGTGCCCTTATGACTTGCAACCCACATATACCTTAGAAACTAGGGTTACTCACATTTTCTTCAACTTCAAGACTTTCACCTTCAACCTTCCTTCGTAACTTCAGACTTGCTATCTTAGACTCAACCTTAGATTCGCTAATAGACCAAAAGTTCTTCACAATATAGATAATCAATAGAGATGCATGTGAATTGTACATATGAAAGACTCCTTGAGGGGTATTTATACTTTTTCTAAGTAATGTATTTCCTTACTTTAGGGGTTTCTTTTTACAACTACTTTACCCTTTCATTAATTGACTTCTAACTAACTAGGGGCTTCTAACTTCACAAGTCCATAACTCCTCAACCATGAGGAACCACGTGGTGTACCACCTATCACCAGAAATGGAATGATGAGGACTATCCAACCATGAGTGATTTACCTACATTTACACCATCCTTCATGATCTTTTTCCTTGATCAACTATGAGTTCCATAAGCACACCTTTGGGGATACTGGACTTCTTCAAGGGCTGGCATCATTTACAACCAATCTTTCAACAATGAACGACGATGCAACTATAGGATATGGATAAGAAAAAGGTTGTGCATGATAAAATATGGGTTACCACTTGTCGCTTGGAACAAAATTGAAGAGATGAATGCCTTGTGCTCCCAAATTATGTGGCAATGGGTGCACTCAGTCCTTTTCCATCTAGGAATATGGAATAGTGTGAAATATATAGAAAATGGGGACATGTTCCACCCCACATCCCAACCTTATAGAAGTACTAGAGGACGAATCATAATCCATTCTACAAGTTATGTACATTCGTCGGGCATGATGTTAATATATTCTTCTCATTCTAGTTAATACAAGATAATACCCGTGATGCATTTCAGGTACATGAAGAGTAGAAAGGTGGTGAGTGTTGTGGTGTGAAAAGAGTTAGATACCAATGAGTTCCCTAAGGTGGATATGGGAGAATTCACAACCAAGGTTATGGCAGAGGGGGAGGTAGACCCCCACATATTTTAATTGCAGTGGGATTGGTCATGTCTCACAATTTTGTACCAAATCACGTGTTCTCTATGCATATTTTTATAGTCCTAAACATGCCACTGAAGTCTTTCCTAAAACACTAAAGAAGTGGGAGGAAAAAATGAACAATTGTAACATGGTGCATGACGAGCCATACGAGAACAAGAAGAAGAATGAGGAGGCTGACATCCAGTTAATAACCCACATAGGGGAGAATACATGAGACTACTTTGATATTGGTGAAGTCTTAGGTCAAAATCCATAAGGAAAGATAAGGAAGTCACCTCATCCCCCTCCAAAGTTTGATGCTACTAAGCAAAAACATTTTTGTAAAATTTTCATAGAGCACTTGAATAAGAAAGAGCGCGTGAGGACCTCCAATGTGTAACTCAGAGATCACTTGAGGAGGATCAGATATAGGAAGAAGCACAGAGGGTGACTCAAAGGTCACTGGAAGAATCTTGGATCCATGAATAAGTGTAACCTATCATACAAAGGTTGTTGGAAGAGGCTCATGTGCATGAATAATTGTAGTGCACAGTGAAAAGATCATTGGAGGAGGCTCGCATGTGTAATGAATTCCAATGCACATCACAACATTCAATAGATAAGGCTTTCAGATAGACTAAGTTGTGATGCATTGAGAAGAATGCCTATGAATAACATTGCCAAGAGGAATTGCATTGAGAAGTGTGTGTAGAAATATTACATGAACTAGGTCACAAGGAAGAATCTAAAGACCAAGTAAGTTCTTTCTTGTGATGTTTTTTGCAACTGTTGAATGATTGAATTGCTACCAGTAAGTTGAATCACATGTTAGATAATTTCATGAAAGAACAAGGAATGGAGGTTTCCATATCTACTCCATTTCCTGAAAGAGATGTATGTCACGTCAACAAGGAAAAGTGTACTGGTTGAGAATTTAATATGACAGTAGATCTTAGTTCCTATGACATGGATGGAGTCATGTTGGATCTAGGATCTGATGTGAATATTTTTCTAAAGAAATCATGGGAGGTGATGGGGAAACCAAAGCTGGTTTGGTTTCCCATCTAGATCTTTTTGGCTAATCAATAAAAGATCAACCCAATAGGACATTTGGAGTAGGTAGAATTCAACATAGAAGGAGTAAAAAAAAAGGCTAAATTTGAGGTTATAGAGATTATGGGTGATTTTGATCCATACCCTAAACTACTGGGTATTAACTGGGACTTTGATCATAATGCAGTGTTAAACTTGAAGAGGAGGCATATGTCCTTTGAAATAGATACCCTACGTGTGGTCATTCCATTAGATCCATATGAAGGAGAAAGGTACAATGAGTGAGTGGATGAGGAGGCATGAAGCCAAAGTCATTGAGAATATTTATAAGATCATAGGGCTCAGGGAAGATTAAATCAACCCCACTGAAAATGGAGAGTTAATGTGGAGAATTTTCAAGTCTTATGAAACATATTATGAGGACGCCATGGATAGGTGGAAGAATCATTTTCCACTTGTAGATGCATAACGATAACAAAAGAGTGCAATGCATTGGTTCTGCGATGTTCAATTCCCCACGGTTTGATGTGATAGGGCCAGTTGAGACGTTACTTATACAAATAAATAAAATCATTCCCATGGAGAAGATACTTTAGGACATGGATGTAGTGGTTCGAGGGAAACCTATGTGGTGGTGGGTGACACACCACCTGCATATTCAAATATGGGCACATGTAGTAGAGTTCATAAAGGTTCAATTCCAGCCCATCACTGACTTCTAACTAGCCAATCGGTACAAGGGAAATGAAGATCCTCAGGAAAACATTTCTTTCAATGAACAATTCTGGACTTATAAGAACATACCTCAATCCCAATGGGTCCATTAGTTTTTCCACATGATGGACATTGTCCCTAGAGGTTGATACATTAAGGAGGAACTCATAATAAAAATATTTGAGTGGACCTACATGAGTTCCCATTTTATTTCAACCTTCCATTTCACTGTAGAAGATCCAAATCACAGAGAGACACTCTGCTAGATTAAGGAATTTATTTCCCATCGGTAGCCAAAGGACACCACCCCCAGGGTGGTCTTCACATACCATCATTTGGTGGAAAAAATGAAAGAAGCATCACATTACTGGAAGATTGATGTGGACAATATTGATGACAATGAACCTTATGGAATCTAGATCAAAGAGTCAGAGGGAGAGTGCCCCAGATTACAATGTCCCAATAAAAACCAAGAAACACAATATTGGAGCTGAAGAAGTGCCCAATATGGCCATCATTGGCGATTATTGGGATAAGGAGATGGTCACTCAGGTTGTTGAACTCCTTAAGGAATATGGAGACTTGTTTCCTCATATATTTTTTGAGATGAAAGGAGTTGCAATATCATTGGGAGCTATGAAGATTCAACTCAAACCAGACACCAAACCAGTCAAGAGAAGGCCTTATTGCTTAAATCCTAAATATAAAGAAAAGGTGCACAAAGAACTAAATTGAAAGTTGGATGCTAAGATAGTTATCCTTGTAGAGGAGTCTGATTAGATTAGTCATATGGTCGTGCAACCTAATAAGTCCAAGGAAAGTTTCATATGTGTCAATCTAAGGAGTTTGAATGTAGCCCATGTCCATGACCCTTTCCCAATACCCTTCACAAATGAGGTGCTGGAAAATGTTGGTGGTTGGGAAGCCTACTCATTCATAGATAGTTTCTCTAGATATCATCAAGTTTGGATCACAGAGAAAGACTAGGAAAAAAACACCCTTTCGATCGAATGGGGGTCATTTTCATACACGGTCATACCCTTTGGCTTGAAAAATTCTCCTGCAATGTTTTCCCAGATAGTGGTCGCAACCTTTAAGGAGTTTATCCACAAGTTCCTTAAGGTACACTTGGATTATTGGATTGTGTTCATTCTATTAAAAGAACATATGAAATATCTTCAAATAATGATGGATTGATGCTGCCAGCTACAAATCTCTTTGAATTTACATAAATGCATATTTTGTACACCCTTTGGTATATTGTTGGGATACGCCGTGTGCAAGGATGGATTATTGGTGGACCTAGCTAATATTGTCTCCATCTTGGATATGGTGGTTGCCGATTTATTTTGATAAATGTGCGCAACATTGGGTCATATAGGATACTAAATCATGGTCCCATCCATATTATTCCTAAATCGTGGCCTCATTGGAAAATTTGTTGTGCAAGGATACTAAGTATGAGTGGAAAATGAAATGAAACAAGACTTCGATACACTCAAATAAAAATTGGTTATGACACCATTTTGATTTTCCCTCATTGGTCGAAGATCTTCCATGTCCATGTAGATTCTTTGTCCATTGCATTGGGAATCATTCTTGCCCAACTGGGGGAGGGAAACATCGATCATCCGGTCTATTTTTCTAGTCGAAAGTTGTCTGATGCTAAAAATAATTATATGGAAACCAAGTGCAAGGTCCTGGCCATGGTATATGCCTTGAAAAACTTTTCCACTACTTTCTTGGGTCGACTTTCAAATTCTTCACTGATCATCCAGTGCTTAAATATTTGATCAACAAGATAATTTTGGGTGGAATAATTTGTTTTTGGTTGTTTTTGTTCCAAGAATTTGACTTCGAATTTGTTGTGAAACCTGGAAAACACAATGTTGGACCAAATCATTTGTCACAGATTCACACTATGGAAGATGCTATGAGCATCGATGATGAACTCCTGGATGTCTAGGTCTTTTGAGTTGAAGTCGTTCCTGATTAAATGGCCAAAATTGCAGAATTCCTCATCATTATCCAGGATCCCACAAAGTATACTCCCACACAATGTTGACAACCAATGAGCCATAGTTCTGATTATCATTTGATTGTCAGATAGTTGTGTAAGTTGGGCACAAATGGCATCATGCATCATTCTTCTTTGGAACATGAACATGACTCCATTCTATACAAGGCACATGAAGTTATTTCTAGAGGCCAAAATGCCGGTAACGATACTACGTGCAAGGTCCTACGCTTAGGGATTTGGTGGTCATCTCTCTTCGTAGACTGTAAAGACTACTACAAACGTTGCAACACTATCAACGTGTTGAAAATACATGCCATAGAGATGAGCTTTCATTGTTCCTCATGACTGCACTTGAACCCTTAGAAAAATGGGCAATAGATTTTGTTTTTCCTATCAGTCCTCCCACACACTGCACAATGGCTCTCTACATAATTACCATGAATGAATACCTCAAAAGGTGGTTTGAAGCAACGCTAGTCAAGGATTGTACAATAGAAATAATAGTGCATTTTATTTTTGAGATTATCATCACATGATTAATATGTCCAAGGGTGACGATGAGTGACTAGGGCTCACATTTTTTGAATGAAACTATTCAACAAATCACCCAGGATTTCATGATCCATCATCAGAAAAACATCCCTTATCACCCTAAATCCAATGGTACAGTGGAATATTTTAACAAAATTTTAGAAAATGCTCTAACAAAAGTTTGCAATGTGTAGTGTGATGAATGGGATCAGTGCATCCCCAAAATCCTATGGGATTATCAAACAACATGAAAAAGGTTGACAAAGCACACACCATTCAGACTTGTCTATGGAAAATAAGTAGTCATGCCACTAGAAGTTGTTTTTCCTAGCCTCAAGGTCACCCTATCCACCCAAATGACAGATGATTAGTCTCTTTAGCACATGCTATATGAGATAATATAACTAGAAGAAGAGTGAATGATGGCCGGTTTCAGTCAAGTTGTGGAGAAATAATGAAAAAAGGCATGACATGACCACAACATACACTAAAAAATTCTCGAGCCTAGCTGTTTGGTATTATTATAGGACAACAAATATTTAAAACATTCGGGCAAACTCCACATGTTTTGGTTGGGTCGTTTCCTACTAGTATACATCAGTGAAGAAGGTGCCACCAAGCCAAAAACTATACAAGGTCAGCTACTCAAGGGACTCATTAATGGAAGCAGGTTGAAGGTTTACTATGGCCTGCAAGGGTTTGTCATCGTTTAAAAATTCTAGTCTAAGTTTTGAATAGAGGTAGAATATATTTAGTGTAGGTTGTACAACATGTATCATATCTCACAATCAACATAAATTACCTTTTGAAAAGAACAACATTCACATCATTCAATTAGGTGGAATATATAGACTGACAGTTCGAACATGTTTTCATATTTCCAAATCAAGTTGATGCTCTAACATAGATACAGGGTCTGGACTTGGTCTAACTATTCATGTGCATTTTGGAAGATTTTCGTGGTTATTCAATCTGTTGAAAGGGAAAGTAATCTGATACAGATTTATAAATTGAACGAAATGGAATAAATATGTATAACAAAGAAATAAACAAAGATACAATAAAACTTGATTTCTATTAATAAAGAGAATATGTTGAAAGCGTAAAAATGCATACTAAAACAAACTTGTTGGAATGGTGGAAGCTTATCTCCGAGAATAGATGTGAAGGCTACACTCATTCAAAACAAGATGGTTACAATGAGGCTCCAAAGACCTCTTTAAGATAAATCATAAATGAGAAAAACCTAAAAATACAAAAACCTAACCCTAGGATATGAAGCACCAAAAGTCATGTGGGCCCCAATGGGGTAAGTTGGTACATCAACTTCCCGAGGTTGTAACATTTGCATACGATCTTCATTTTAGGCGTATGATAGCTTGTTGGAAAGAATTAACCAAGGAATACACATGTTGACATAACACCCCCTCTAAATCCTATATTGTGATTGCAACGCGCCCAAAAAACATTGTTTAGGGCATCAAAACGACCCCAAAAGTTTAGGACCCAAAAAACTAAGAAAAAACTACCAACATGAAAATTGTTCTTTGAGTCAGTGGAATAGGTGGATGGCCACCGATATCCACCTATATTAGTCCTCCCCCCTTAGGAATAAATGGTATCTATTAAATTGGGTGCCTCCATCAAATGGGGATATTTTTGTTGAA
Organism: Picea glauca; assembly: GCA_000966675.3. Taxonomy (NCBI): domain Eukaryota; kingdom Viridiplantae; phylum Streptophyta; class Pinopsida; order Pinales; family Pinaceae; genus Picea; species Picea glauca. The sequence goes on along the minus strand of JZKD02S0482939.1, from coordinate 464,501 downwards.
CTTGGCCTTGACTGAGCCACTTGCCTTGGTGCAGGAGTTTCCTTACTTTGACAGCCCGATAAAGATAGATTCTTTATTGTTGATTTCCTTCAATCTAAGTGTCCCTTATATTATCAATGGATTCTTGTTCAATTTATTTAGGGTTTAGATCTATTTGTGTCATCCGCTCTGCGATCTATGATGTGTCCAATAATGGTGGGAAGTATGACCGAAGGAGGTCCACATTGAACATGGGGTGAGGTCCACATAATACTTAGCTCAAAATAATTGTCACCCACAACCTTTGTGATAGTGTTATAAGGTACATAGAAAAGTGAATGAAGCTTTTGATGGGGTCCTGTAAGGCACTCTTTCTGCAAATGAAATCATACCTTGTCTCCCACCTGAAACTTTTGTGACACCCAATGTTGATCATGGCACTGTTTGTACTTAGCATTGGCTTTCTGTAAAATATCATTGAACTGTTGTCGAATGTGATGAATTCATTCAATAAACTTGGTGGATTTTTCAACCTCATATTGAGCATGAGATGATTCTACCTGTGTGGATGCAAAGGGTAGTGCAACATCAATGGGACCCAATGGTTGAAATCCCAACCCCACCTGAAAAGGAATATGGTTGGTTGAGGCTTGAGCCATGAAGGGATCTGTTGTAGTTGTTTTGAACATAGGGGAGACTCTCATACCATGTGTGTGGATGTTTGGAGTTTTACATGTGTAATATATGCACTATCATTATGTTGATGACCTATGTCTGGCCATCATTTTGGGGGTGGAAGGCAGTGAATTTGGTGAGCTTGGTGTCCAACAATGACTAGAGGATGGAGTAGAATGTGTCGAGGAACTTGCTATCCCAATATGATATGATGGTATGTGGTATCCTAAAGTGTACCCACACCCATTCAAAGAAGATATTGACAATGGCCTTTGTTGTGATATTATTCTTGTAGGCTATGAGGATGGCCATCATAGAAAACCAATCAACCACCACAAAAACATAGTCATTTCCTTTCTTGGTTGAAGGAAGGCTTGGCATGTATTCCATCGAGATGGATTCCCATGGCCTATCATAAGTAGGAAGAGGGGTGTACAGGGCTTTCTTCTTACAGGTTGGTTTGGAAATGGCCTAGAAAGTGAAAGACATGATATACTTGTCGATGTCCTATCGATGTTTCAACTAGTATAAATGCTTTTGTAGTAATTCCACAGTCTCTTCCATGCCAAACCGTCATTCCATCTGACTGTAGTGAGCTTCCTAAATTAGTTTCAAAAACTCGCTTTAAGGAACACATAGATGGCCTATATGGAATAACAATCCATCCTGAATATGAAAGTCAGTGACAGTCAGACTAGTACCTAGCATATAGTAAGTGGTAGTGAAGCCAAGATCACTCTTGTAGAGTTGGGGCCACTCATATGCCTCATGGACACATGAGTGGAGAACCGTGGTTAAGGATAAAAATGGAGGTTGAGTGAGGTAGTCAACGACACAATTAGTGCTCCCTATCTTATATTTGATGTTGAGATGGGACTGTTGCAATCATGTTGACCACTTCTGATGGAGATCGATCTGTAATTTTCCTTATGTTTGCATGAATTGCAAAGGCTTGTGATCAGTGTGGATGATTGTCTCCTTCCTGAGAATTTAGTGCTTCCATTGTCAATAGGATTGTACGATGGAATACATTTCTTTGTCATAGGTGGGGTACTTATGGACAACATCTAATAATGTCTCACTTTTATATGCCACTCGATGACTGTGATGAGTGAGGACTGCGCCCATGAGATAGTCTGAAGTATTGGTCTTAATCTCCCAAGGTTATTGCAAAGAATGTAAAGAGAGTACTGGAGTTGAGCACAAGTGATGTTTCAAATCATCGAACGCTTGTTGTTGTAACTTCCCCCGCAAGAAATTTTCCTTGCCACCACCCTTGGTCACTTGGTTGAGGTCCCATGCAATATGGGATAATCCCAACATGAAACTGTGATAGAAGTTGGAAAGTCCTAAGAAAATTTGAATCTTGGTTAGTGTGTTTGGGGCTGGCCAGTCATGAATGAATTGGATCTTGGATGAATCCACATCCACACCATGCTCATCCACATGCATGTCGAAGGATCATTTTTCCAAGTTAGCATATAACTTGTGTTGTCACATAGTGTGAAGGACCCAATGAATATGATGAAACTTTTATGACAAATTTTTGTTGAAGATGAGGATTGCATCCAGATATACAACCAAAAAATAATTGGTGACAGACTGCAATATATCATCCATCAATCTCATGAAATTTGTTGGAGCATTTGTCAAACCAAAGGGCATGACTAGCCATTTGAAAATACCTTCTTTGGACTTGAAAATAATCTTCTATACATCAGGTTGTTCTATTTGGACTTGGTGGTAGCCAGACTTAAGGTCAATCTTGCTAAAAAACTTGGGTCCCTTGAGCTGGTTAAGAAGGTCATCGATTCGGGGAATTAGGTAGCGATTCCTGAGTGTGATTATGTTTAGGGTTGTGTAATCAATGCAAAGTTTCCAAGTCCCATATTTATTATGTAAGAGTATAATTGGGCTCCAGTATGGTGAGAAGATGGATCATATGTTCCTCTTTTGAAGAAAATCTTGAATATGTAGCTTAATTTCTTCATTTTCTATCAGAGAGTGGTGAGATACTAGCCCATTGGGTAGAGGAGCACCAGGGGTTAGATCGATTGAATGCTTGACCTAACAGTTCCATGAAACCCCGATGGGTGAAGAGAAGATGTCTTCTTATTCTTCCACGATCTTGTCAACTTGTTTTTTTTGTGTAGAGGGGCCCTCTGCAGGGGCCATGGATGCAGTTGTGACCTTCTGTTCACTTTGACAGCTAATCATGAAGAAGGAAAATTTCCTGATTTGGGAAATGACCTTCCTGCATTGCTTAGAAGAGATTAAAGAAACAGAGGTAGGTGGAGCTACCTATGGTATCCTATACAATTGTCTACCCGAAGTAATAATAACACTATGAGGTCTAAATTCATATACAGTATATCATTTCCACAAATATGGTTGGCCTAAAAGAACATCAAAAAATTCAATGGGGGAAATATCACACAATACCTCATCCTTGAAGAGATTGATGTCGTAGGGAAGATGACACTGTTGGATGGCATGGAGGTCTCTTCCTTGGCGGAGAAACCCGATGGTGTAGAATTCCGGGCATGGTGTCATCGACAGGTTCAACCGCTTGACAATCTTTGCTGAGATCAAGTTATTTTGACTTCCGTTTTCAACAATGGAAATTAGTGGAGCATCCTTCACCCACATATACAAGTGAAAAATGAATTCACCTTCCTTTCGCTCCTTTGGTTCACTTGGCTGGACCTTGGTGGTAGTGACAGTGTAACTAGGTTCTAGGTCAATGATATGCTTCCCTTTGTGTGGATTTGATTCAGAGTTGAAACTTTCCTCTAAATCTGAGGGTTTTATCTCAGCCACTAGCGACTGATTCAAGTGACATTGATTGGTGTTATTCCAGGGGATTTTATGGAATTCACACCACTTCCCAGTGTCTTTCATCATATTCTCATTACCTTTGTTTGTTTACGGCTTGGACTATTTTTTCTAAGGGATTCCATCCTTGCTCTGGCCTTTTTTATGTGGGTTGGGGATGCCTTTTCCCTGGTTCTACTGTGAGGAATTTTCAGATCCAAAATACTACTTCTTCTATTTAAATTTCTGCTCGATTTCAACAACATATCAATATGTCGTGCCCAATGATGAGATGTTCAGAAACTCCATTTTTGTTTGGATGCATCTATGTAGACAACAACAATACTTGAGCACTAGATGTCATTCAGAGTCTGTGGTACCCTTATTGGTTCACAAGGTATGGAAGATATTTGTGAAATATGGTATTACCTAGTCCCTTTCCTGTTGCAGTGTGGTCCATCTCATATACTGGTCATCGTAGCTTCCAACAGGGTGGTATTGTTCCTTAATAACATCCCTAAAAGAATCCAAAGTTGGGGTGACCACAAATATTGCAGATTCCTCGATGGCCCTTTCCTCATAGTAAGTTTCCCACCAATACTTGACATGAGGGACAACCTTAAGGAGTGTAAAGGTAATCTTTTCTCTATCAGAAAAATTATGGACAAAAAATAACCTTCTAGAAGATTCAACCGTTTATCTACAACATTCACATTTATCTTAACTTCAAATAAGGGGATATAAAAATTGACTTGTACCTTGAAGGGGGCGACGTGGCCACTTGATGAATATGTGTCACTTATTGGTAGTCATCAAAGGATCTGTGCAAATTTATCCATCATATCATTCCTTTGTCGCACGAGGGATTCCTTGAGGAACAATTTAAAAGGATATCTCACTCCATGATCTCTCTTTTCTTCCTCCATGGGAGACCATCATGATCAATGGGGACAATATTGCAAGGGCTCAACCACTTTGTGTCCCAATTCCTTGTACCCTGACCTTGTTGGGGACATGCACATAGAAACAAATAAATAATAGATTTCTATGGTATCATTGATATATATTTATATATGGAAAAAAATGGAATACAAATGTACAACAAATAAATGCACAAAGACACAATAAAACTTGACTTCTATTAATAAAGAGAATATGATGAAACTGTAAAAATACAGATTGAAACAAACTTGTTGGAATGGTGGCAACTTATCTCTAAGAAGAGATGTGAAGGCTACACTCATTCACAAGAAGATGGTTACCATGAGGCTCCAAAGGCATTTTTAACATAAATAATAAATGAGGAAACCCTAAACATCCAAAAACCTAACCCCAGGAGATGAAGCTCCAAAAGTCACGTGGGCCCCAATGGGGTAAGTTGGTACATCAACTTCCCGGTGTAGTAACTTCTACATATGATATATGTTTTAAGTGCACAATAGCTCGTTGGAAAGAACTATATGAGGAATACACATGTTTCCATCAAAATTTGGCTAAATCCTACAGTCTGACTGTGTCACACCCAAAAAACGATGTTTAGGGCCTCAAAATGACCCCAAAAGCTTAGGACTCGAAAAAATAGGAAAAAACTGCCAAAATGGAAACTATTCTTTAAGCCAGTGGAATAAGTGGGTGGTCACCGATATCCACCTGGCCCATAATACAATTTTTAAATTTCACATATTCCATCAGTACATAGTCATTTATACCATCCCTTTTCCCAAGAAGCATCTTCAGTACGACGAATCAGGTATGTTGATCTCCCATGAGCCACATCTTGCCGCCAATTTCTACTTCTTCTCCAAGCTACCCTCCTCAAATATTTCTTCCTCCTTTTCTCCCTATTCCCCACCCTATTCTCTTTATATATATCATCCCCTTGATTCTATTTTTGGAGTATTTATCCATGCCCCATTCCATCACATCTCCCTCCACGAGTTCATTCATCATTTCATTAATAGTTTCTTCGCTTCCCTTTCCTTTCTCCAAACTTCTCCGCTCCCCTGCCATGTCGTGGAATACAATATTGTTCATACGATATTATTTCCACTTCGAATGAGTAGCTTTAGTGCCTACCATTCAATTTTTATTTAGAATTTCAGTCTGTCACCAACTGCTTGGTTGTGATCCCTCCTCTTTATTTCCTACCAAGTATCAACTCTATCCACCACAATTCCTTGAATTGTGTTTCATACTCATGGAGGTTCCCAAACATTCATAAAACATATCTGCATGAAAAAACACCATGCATCATCCCATTTACTAATAGGAAGGGACCCTACTCATTGGATAACCAAGATACCTTCTCTCACCCATCATCATTGACCCTCCTTCAAAAGTGGCAAGGTCAAGCAAAATTCATCTATTTAACCCCATTGCTACTAACCCTACTCCCACCTTTCATCATCGATCCACAACCCTCCAGAATTAGAGCAGATGAGACATCCTGCTCGGTCTAGTCATCCCAAAACAAAAATACAAGTAGAGAATGATGCTCTCTCTTGAGTGAGTCTAAATTCTCTTTAATAGTTGGTGCTTGATGGGGATCTTTAAACATATTCTTCATTCACCTCCACAGACACCAATGAAGGTTCTAGGATGATCAACTAGCCATAATCACAACTTTTTTTGAATAAATATGATCTTCTCTTACTCCAATTATCTACCTTTACAACTTACAATATTTGGCTTGAGGATGAGCCAAATAATTGTGGTGGGGGATTGTTGGCACCCAAAGGTTTGGGTTCAATTTTGCGCATGTGAACAAACAAAGTTGTGCATGTTCATTCCATAGTTTTGCATGCGCCTAAGGAAATGTGTGAGTAATGACATAGAGTGCACATCGAATATTTTTTTGTCAATTGAGTGCCAATATTAAAGTCTACCAAGTGCGTGCCGGTCCAAGTTTTGTCAGTTGTGCTGAAAATAAAGAAGACACCTGCCAGAATCAAGAAAGGAATCATTGGGAAATATCCCTGAATGATTATTTCTAGCAACATATGAGGAAGTGGGAATACCATAGGACAAGATGGCCAAGCAGTCAAGATCGCCATTGATACAAAATATTTACATGGAGCACTGACATACACCAGAAGCATGTGAGGCATTTTTTTATACAAACGAGTGGAGAAGATAAAAAAAAGACAATGCTCCCCAATAGACAAAGATATAAAAAGAAGACATAAGATTATGAATGGGGATGGTTAGCTAGCTAGATGTTGATGAGAAGAGGTTGATTGAGTTCTTAGTATCAAGCTCACTCTGAGCCTATTGTAATATTGTAATGCTTTGAATATATTTTTGTGTTTTTTGTATGTTTGAGTTTTGAGAAAAGGCCCATTGCGCAACTTGTTGTAATTATGGGTATTTTTATAGAGGAGATATACAGTTCTATGACTATCATATGTATCTTTCTTGCACAATGTATATCTTCATTTTGATGGAATGACTCTAGTAATAAATATTTTGTTCTATCATGTATGAGTTGAATATGTGTGTATTGTTCTAATTATTATTCCTATTAGTTTGTCAGATATAATCTACATTGATGCCAATATTGATGAATTTTCGTGTGTTTAGCCTTCATCCCTGTCACAATATTTTATGGTCTTTGTGATGCTCTCTGCATCTCGGGTGATACATTTCTCATCCTTGGATTAATATTTTTATTTCAGTGTGTTGGAACATCAAGCATTGATGGTGCATAACACATATCCTAGGTTCAGTCAGTCAAGAGGTTGACCTACATATGGACATAGTCAGTCGAGGGATCAACCAACACAACACACTGAATCATTCGGTCAGGTAGCTGACAATTATGTCGATCGTATATTCGACCAATAGTCGAATATAGTTGGGCAGTGGATCGACCAATCCTGCAATCAACTACAAGTTTGAGGGATAGTCGGTCGGGTCAAGTCCCTTTGACCCAGGTTGATGGAGTGGAATTTGTGGAGTCAACTCTAACCACAGATGGTTATATGTGGACGAGATCTTATGGATTATGTGGGAGTTGGTTAGATCTTGAGACTATAAAATAAGACCCCTTAGGTCATTATCATAATGTTGAATGTGAATTGATATTTCACAATAGATCATGTAGATCAAGATGTGAAATATGCATTGTGATGTTATGATCACACTACTCTATTCTTAAGTGTTGTAATGGTGTATTTAGACACCACCTTTGTTCTTCAAAACATTTTTTCTCTATTTGATTGTTTGCAATATTGTGTTCTTTGTTTCATATCGTGTTTTATTTTATTCTCCAACATGGTATAAGAGCTAATAAATTAAACCTTGACCTGCTATCTACAAACCTTGTTGAGTCAGATCCATTGTGTGATTGACTCTAGGATGGTGGTTTACTGATTGGAACTTATTGAAACAAGACTAGTCTTCCTATTGAAGATGGCTTTGAATATTGATCCTATTATTCTGAATGGATAAAATTATGGAGTATGGGCTCCAGATATGGAAACCTTGTTGAAAAGTAAGGGACTATGTAAGTATACCAAGGTTGTGATCCCAGATCGAACATATGGTTTGGAAAATTTTTCTATTGATGGAAAGAAGGGTGAGTTTATAGAGGTCATCATGACCTACATCTCATAGGAAATCCGATTTCATCTAAGTGGAATTGACTTTCCACATTTGTTCTTGAAGAAGCTAAAGACCTTTTTCGACCAAGTTGATGAAAGCCACATCTTGCAGTTGGAAAAAGAGTTGATCTCTTTCGATCCTCATTCCTTTGTGAGAATGGAGGACTATTTGGCATGTGTTAAGGAAATCTAGTTGAATTTGAGTGAATGTGGAGAGAATTACAAGAATAAGGGTGGGAAACTCAATGAGTTGGTCCTGATAAGTTTGAGAACATCATTTGATGTGTTTCTATCGACCTTCCACACCAACTGACATGCATGTTAGAAATATGGTAAGGACTACTCCTTTGTCATTTTTGTGAAATTTTTATTACTGATCAACATATATTGCTTGAAGAAGGCAAGCTTGGTGGTAAACACCGAGCCTACTTTATCAAGGGTAAGGTCAATATGGATTCTAGGAATAGAGTGCATACTAATGCTTCTGCAAAAAGAAACTGCATATAATGATCAGGGACCCCAGAGACAACCACAAAAAAGTAAAAATTAGAATACATGTCGGTACTATGGAAAGAATAGACACATTGAGAAGAAATTATTCAAGAAGCAAGACAATTTAGAAGAGAAGGTTAAGAGACTTGAAAGAGATGTGTCAACTGTTTGTTTACCCAAAAAAAATTTCACCTTATAAGTCAAGACTTCTCAAGCCTTGATGTCTCATACTGCAAAAAGTGAATGGGTTGTTGACTATGGGTGCACTCATCATATGGAAAAAGATGTAACTTTATTCAAGTGATTAAATAAAGATGAAGAAAGTATAATCTATGCTACTGATGATTTTGATTTTGATGTTGTTGGTCAGGGTGATGTAGCTTGTCGACATGGAAAATTGTCGATGCTTATCATGTGCCAATTCTTAGTGCCAACTATTGTCTGTTTCTCATTTGAATTAGACTAGTAGTTTTTTGGAATTTTGGCCAGAATGGTTCTATGTTTGGTATTTGAAGAAAGGGAAGTCGATTGTCGCTAACAGGATTCTGGACTGGACAGAAAAATTATACAATTTATGTGACTCGAATCGATATGAATCTGAACCAACTATACTTATTTCTCACACTGATGAGAGAAGTCAAATTTGTCATGGATGACTCAAACATCTGAATTTTTGGAGTGTGCAGGCACTGACAACTCATAAAATTGTTGTTGGTTTTCCAAGGTTGTTTCCTCCTGAAGGTGTATGTAAGGGTTTCATACTTGGGAAGCATCATCAGGCACCTTTCAACTCTAGATAGGTGTGTAAAGAATATAACCTAATGGACCTGGTTCATAGGGATTTTTGATCTATCAATTTACCTTCATTGGTAGGTGTAAGGTACATTTTGAATTTCATTGATGATTTCTCTTGTTTCACATGGGTATTTTTCTTGAAGAATAAAATTTTTGTCTTTGAGAAGTTCAAATAATTTCAATCCTTTGCTAAAAATAAATGTGGTCGACCCATCAAGTTCTTGAGATTAGACAATGGTGGTGAGTATGTTAATCGACCCTTTGAATAATGCCTACTTCTATTTGGTATTTATTGGAGGTGGTTGGTTTTGCACACACCTCAACAAAATGGAGTTGTAGAATAAAAAAATCAAACAATAGTTGAAATGGATAGATGTCTTATGCAAGATAAATAATTGCCTCCTCACTTTTGGGTTGAAGTAGTGTATTGTGACAATTATCTACTCAATCACATATCGACTCAAGCTGTTCCTTCCATGAATTGAGTCGAACGATGGTATGAAAATAAAATTTTTGTTGGCCACCTTCATGTGTTCGGATGTGTTTCCTAGGCCCACATTACTGATTATTTTCAAAATAAATTAGATGAAAAAATTCATGCTTGCATCATGATGGGATACTCTGAAGAGTCGAGATCCTATGGACTATTTGATCCTATATGATGACAGATTATTGTTTGGCGTAGTGTTTGGTTTGATGAGAAGTATTCCAGAGTCAAGTTGTTCAATTCCTTCTTCGGATTACTACAGAAAGATCCTTTTGTTGTTTCTTGGACACTGGTTCTCCTGCTCCCCTCTCCATTCCTTCGACTGGTCCATCAAAATTTCTACATGTTTTGAATTGATTGTTGATCTCCAAGTTGACTAGTTCGACATATTCTATTTTGACTGGTGCACTGACTATATAAAATTTGACTTCTGATAAACCTAATGAGGAGAACCATGTTTCAGATGTTTCTTGTCTACCTCGATGGGCTTCCATGAAAATTGAAACCACTAGAGTTGATGCTGGAGATGCCTCCTATGGAAAACAGACTTGAAGTCAAAAGCAACATGCCAACATTTCCCTAATGAATCATGTTCTTGAAACCTATAACCTTGTTACCTACTCATATGCCGAAGGTTGACCTAAATGGGAACATGTAATGAGGACTGAAATTGATTCATTTTCTAGGAATCAAACATGGGAATTGGTTCCCCGACCGTATGGAAAGAACATTGTGAAGTGTCAATGGGTCTACAGGACCAATTTACCTCTGAAGGTATTTTTGAGTGACATAAATAACGCCTCTTTGTGAATGGATTTTCTCAAGAAGAAGGCATCAACTACACTGAAACCTTTTCCCCCATTGCAAGGATGAACTCTATTCACTTGATTATTTCCCTTGTTGCTTGCTTTGGATGGAAAATTCATCAAATGGATGTGAAGAGTCCCTTTATTCATGAATACCTATCCAAAGAAATTTATAAGGAACAACCACATGGATATGTGACGAATTATGATTTGGTATGTTGACTCAATAAGTCTCTTTATGGTTTGAAGTAGGCTCCCTAGGCCTAGTAAGATAATATTGGCAGTTTCATTCTTAGGCTTGGTTTCAAGCGTTGTGAATCTGATCACATCCTGTATGTTCTCCACTCCAATTGAGATACCTTGATTGTTGTTTTATATGTTTATGACTTAATCATTACTGGACATAATAATTCTCTCATATCTAGATTGAATAAAAAACTCATTGACTCCTTTGATATGACATATCTTGGCACTTTGCATTATTGTTTGGGTCTTCAAGTATTACCAATGTGTGATGGTGTTTTTATTTCTTGGTATAAATATATATTGGATATGTTGACACATTTTAATATGGATGATTGCAATCCTTTTGTCACTCCATTTCAGTCTCGAGTGAATCTTACTAAAACTTGTCCAAAACCCTCTATCGATGCTACTCTCTATCGACAATTGGTCAAAAATATTATTTATATTACTCATAGCTGACCTAATATCTACTTTGTTGTTAGTGTGGTTTCTCGGTTCATGCAGGATCCCAAAGAAATCCATTGGAAAGTAGTCAAACACATTTTTCGATATCTAAAGGGTACCACTCATTTTGGTATCAAATATTGTCGTAGTTAATATTCAATAGTCAGCTTCACCGACTTCGAATGGGTTGGCAATGGAGATGACCATAATTCCACTTATGGGTATGTGTTTCACTATAGCATTGGACATTTGGTGTGGTCATGCAAGAAACAAAAGGAAATTTCTTTATTGACTACATAATCAGAATATTGTGGCATTGTTCAAGCAGGTACTGAAGCAGTTTGGATTCGTCAAGTTTTGGGTGAGATTGGATTTCGTGTTCAAACCTCGAATACAATATTCTATGATAATCAAAGTTCCATATAAGTTAATGACAACCATGTTTCTCATAGTAATATGAAGCATGTTGAGCTTTGTGCTCACTATCTACGAAAGTTGGTTCATGACGATGTTGTTTCTCTTGAATATTTCTGCACTGAAGATCAACTTGTTGATATCTTCACCAAACCTTTAGTTGAAGCCATATTTATCAATATCCACACTTTTATTGGGCTATAGGAAGCTGCAATTATGGGGGGGTGTTCCATTAATGTAATTTCACCTCCTGAATCTTCATAGTTGTGTGTTGATGAGGGGGTGTTGGAACATCAAGAATTGATGGTTCATCACACATATGTTGGGTTTATTTGGTTTAGAGTCTGACCTACATATGGACACAGTCGATCGTGTGGTCGAAAAACACACCACACTAGTCAATTGGGTAGTAGACGTACCTGTTAGTTGGACAATCAACCAATAGTTGAATATAGTTAGGAGGTGGATCAACCAACCTTGTAATTGAATACGATTTGGAAGGATAGTCAGTTGGATCATGTCCCATCAAGCCGACTTAATAGAGCAGATTTTGTAGAGTCAACTCTAACAATTGATGATTATATGTGGACAAGATATTTTGGATTCAGTGAGAGTCATTTAGATCTTGAGACTATAAAAGAATACCCCTTGGTTCATTATCATAACATGGAATATGAATTGATATTGCACAATATATCATGCAAATCATGATGTGAAATATTTACTGCGATGTTATGATCATAACACTATGTGCTTAAGTGATGTACTGGTGTCTTTAGACACAACCTCTATTCTTCAAAAACAAATTCCCTCTTAAATGTTTTGCATTACTATGTTATTTTTTTCATATTGTGTTTCATTTTATTCCCTAACATGGTGCTCTAGGGTTTTTGTCGGAAAACTCTAGATGAACCTTGGGTCTAAACTCCCTAGTGCTAAGAAGGATGCACGAAAGCATGGAAAAAAACACCTAACAATTCAATTGTTGAATGAAGTTAGAGTTTATGTTGATGAAAAAAATAATGGGAGACTCGATATAATTAGACATGAATGGGAGGTAAATACCATCCTACATAATCTTTCACAAAGGATTACAATTTGTTTTGAATATTTGCAAATATATTTGCAACATAATGAAGCCTACTTTAAAATGAGATAAATACTTTCATCACATGAGTCACTACTATGAATAATCATCAAATAGACCAATAAGGACTGCCCTCAAGCAAAATAATAAATAAAATAAACGAAGGTTGGGAAGCACGAATAAAAATGTTGAAAAATGTAATTTTGCTTGCGAAAAAAAAAATGAAAGAAGAGGAGATGCTATTTTAAAATAATTTATTATTATTAAATAATTACAGGGCCCAATTTTTTTTTGAGGAATTCAATCATAATCACTAAAGAAGAACTTGATAGTTACTTGGTGGCAATGAAGACCTCATTAATAGTTAATGAATTCAATATCCTTGGGGAGTTTCTAGATGAAGAACTAAAACAATGGCTTGCTACATTTGTTAATGACAATGAATACCACTTCTCATCCATCGACCAAGTCTAAGTGGAATGAAAATAAGTAGAGGAGGATATTTTCACACTTCGAGTTAAGCAAGAAATCATCATCCCACCAATCAATGACTATATTGATTACTAGGCCAAGAATGCCTTGGAATAGATTGTTAACCGAGAATAACCACCAAAGACTGTTCAACATAAGTCCAAAGAAACAAATATTATAAAGGCAGATACACAACAAGAATAGACAATCCAGAGGAATGAAGCATTTTCTTCTTTGTAAGTACTCAAACAACCATCACATTTTCTTTTTCTCTTCGTTTCTTTGTTGACATGGTAATTCCACAGAATTACTTGTTCTATGATCTGTGAAAACCTAAGACCTGTTTCTAACTATCTTTCTTTCTTTGTTCCTGGTCTTTCTTCTATTTAATGGTCCATGGGAGCCCCAATCCCAGTCTATTTGGACAAACACATTTAATTTTTATAGACACTATTTAAAAGAAAATCATATGTTTTTTAGCTTGCTGAAGAACTGTTTTGGCATTTACAGACATTATTCAAAAGATAATTGTGTATTTTTTTACCTTGTCGAAGAATTATTTTGGCATACATGCCTAGTGATTTTTTGGACTTTGGGTTTCAAAAACAAATTTCAAGTCTTTGTTCACTATTTATGATTTTTCAATGAAATATCATGTTCTTTGGATATGTCACCATTCACTTTCATTCTACCAAATCATATTTTGACCTTTATGCTATGATTTGTAAATTTTGTATCATATTCTGAATACTCAATAGAAAAGTGCCTAGTCCTTTTTCAGGCCTTTCTTTCCTTGTGGATGTTTACTTAAGAAACCTACTCCATTGTCAAGTTTTGTTTTAATTCTGTCTATGCTGAGAATTTGTCCTGCTACATTTAATTGTTTTAAAAAATGTAGTAGGATTTATCTTGCTCGACTTATTTTCAATACTGATTGAACATTATCAATATAGATTAAACATTGTCCAGTAGACCAACCCTTTCTTGAACAATGTCTTATTTTCCATTCTTCTCGTTTACAAAGGGAGTTTTCCTATTAAGTGCAGTGTTTCAGAATTCCTCTGCTTTTGCACTATCTTTCATCTCTTCAATCCTATACAGACGGTTTTATATAAGAATTGGTTAAAGAAGCAATCATACCAGTAACTAGTTTGTGATATGATATTCTCAATTTCAACATTGTGCACAAGGAACATTTTCTATGCAGGGAACTCTATCCTATTTTCTGTCTACAAAACCTAACCTGCACACAATTTACATTGTTTCCCACACATATTAGCATCTTCACACTTTACATTGCTTATGTCACATTCTAAATTCCACACTTTACATTTCTTCCTCCACATCTTCACTTCCACATACTTCCTTTTACTAAGTTCTACACAATATGTTTTTACTTGTTAAATGTAGATATTAAATTTTTAAATCAATTATTTCTTAATATTTTTTAAATTAGTTCTATTAAAATTTAAAATTTTAAAAATATTATATATTACTAATTTTTCATATTAATATTTCCAAAAATATTATAAATTATTAGTCATATATATTAATTTATATAGAATATTCTAGCTTATTTTTACATAGGTCTATGCTAAATGGGATGTCTTGTGCGAACAAGTTTACTTGGTTTATTTCTAGTGGATCCTAACCTATGCAAACTTATTTTTATTGGATTTTATGTGTGAAGATTTGACAATTTTGTGATTTCCATTTTTCTCTGCACACATTCACTTCCACACAATACAAAGACTTAATCCAAACATTTAGTTTTTCTATGATTTCTTTCAAAAACTTTTGTTTCCCTTGCCTTGCTTTGGTGTCTTTCCATAAAGATACTATGATCTTAATACAATTTTTCAAATGCATAGTCGACCACTTAAATACAAATCAACTAAACATTTCCTTCTTCATAAGTGAAGCATCCATTACATCTACTTTTCCTCTTTTTTCCATTACATTCATTATTTAAAAGATAATTGTATATTTTTTGACATTGTTGAACAACTCTTTTGGCATAGATGGCTAGTGATTTTTGATAATTCCTATCTCAAACTAAAGTTTCAATTATGTGTTCACTCTTTATTATTTTTCAATGAAATATCATGCTAATTTCTCTGCATATGTCGCTATTTACTTTTATTCCGCCAAATGATATTTGTAAATTTTGTATCAAATAGTGAATACTTAATAGAATAGATCTTGGTCCTTTCCCATGGCTTTCTTTCCTTGTGAATGTTTACTTAACAAACCTACTCCATTCTCAGGTTTTGTTTTAATTTTGTGTACGATGAAAATTGATCCTCGTCCTTTTAATTGCTTAAAATAAAGCAAGAGGATTTATCCTACTCGTCGTGTTTTCAACACTTAAACACCATGGGAGATCAACAATATTGATTGAACATTGTCCAGTACACTAACACATCCTTGTGCACTATATTCTTTCCACTCTTTTGGTTAAAAAAAAACAAATTTTCCATTAAGATGGAAGTTTCAGGATTCCTTTTCTTTTTTACTGCCTTTCCTCTCTTCAGTGATATGCACATTGTATTTTTTGAGCTTTGCTTAAAGAACTAGTGATTCCAGTAACCTATTTTCGATATGTTATTATGAATTCAAACCTTGTGCAGGGAGCTCTTTCCAATTTTCTTCCTGTGAATGCTAACTTGAACACACTTTGCATTGTTTACCACACATCCTAATCTACACACATTTTACATTACTTCCATCCCATCCTAACCTCCACAGACTTTACATTGCTTCTTTCTTATTGTGCATATTGCAATAAAGATGCCATGATGTCAATATATTATTTTTCAAATGCATAGTCAACCATTTAAATAGAAAACAACTGCAAACACAAAGTATCAACTCAATCACATACCATGACAAAGCACATCAACTATTTCTCAGCTTAAACTTTGTAACCTATATTTCAAAATTATTTTTAACTTTTGTGATTCCTACTTCACATCCACTTCTACAACATATGCAACACAAAATGTGAATTTTTTAATTGTAAAATTATATATATATATATATATATATATATATATATATATATATAAACAAGGGTATTATATTATACAATAAATCTCAAAACTTACAAATTTTAAATATACAAAATAAATTTTAATTTAGTAAACTATATATGTAAGATGGTTTTAGAATTTTCACTAGGTGACAGATAAAGTTCAAGAACATCGACATAGATAAAATTATTTACTTATTGATCTCTAAGGTTCTATGCAAACATCATCTCTTGTGTGAAGAACCATGCCAAATTTTCTTCTTGCAATTCTAACGTGATGACACTTTGCACTAGTTCTTGCACATCCTAGCCTCTGCACACTTAAATTACTTCTTATAAAAGCTAAATGTTATCTCTTATGTCAAGAACTCTACCCACTTTACTTCGAAAAATTCTAACCTGGACACACTTTGCATTGGTTCCTTCCCATCCTAACCTCTAAACACTTTACATCGCTTCCAACCCATCCTAACCTCCCCATTGAATAGTTCACTTATTTACATTGCTTCTGACATATGGTAACTTTTCCATTGAATACTTCACTTATTTATTAAGTTTTACTAGACATTGAACATTTACTAAGTTTTAATTCACATTGAACACTAAGTTTTACTAGACATTGAACATTTACTATGTTTTAATCCACATTTCACTTATTTACTAAGTTTTACTCCACATTGAACACTTTATTGTTTTGCTTATTTTTTACAAAATTTTATGATAAATGTTTTTACTTGTTTTTTCCTTTATTCATATCATTTCCCCCTTTGCATAAACAATAATTATATTCTTCTTTATTATATGTATTGCCTTTTGACAAAAGACTATTAGTTACCTATGTATTTAATTATATTAAGTTTCATTATTCAACATATATTTCTTTACTAACTTGGTAAGAACTGTGCTCTCATGTAGCCCTTGTTAATATTGTAGATTTCAAAAAATGACTAAATCATTTTAATAAAAGTAAAGTGGATTATTAATATTAAGAGTCAAAGTAAACAAATAAAATCATTATTATTTTTATATTTTTTCATATTTATATTAAATTTATTACAAAATAAATAATAATAATAAGACATACTATTAAAATGCTAATTTAAAATAAAATAAAATAATAAAAAAGTAGCATAATAATAATAATAATAATCCAATTTTAAGGTTAAGAAGAAGCCAAGCAAATTTAATAAATAATATTAAATTTATAAAATTTTAAAAATAAAAAATTAATTTGAATTATATTACATTTATTTATTCTTAACCATATTTTTTTTAAATTGTTTTCTTACAAAAATTAAGATACCAAATTTTCTATTAGTTTATTTAGTTAATATTACCTATATCACGACTAAGCCAAACATATTTAATATATAATATTAAATTTGTAAAATTTTAAAAATTCAAAAAATTATATCTAATTTTGAATTATATTTCATTTATTTATTGTTAACCATATTTTTTTTAAATTGTTTTCTAGCAAAAATTAAGATACCAAATTTTCTATTATTTTATTTAGTTAATATTACCTATATCTATAAATAAATATCTTCATGGTAAAATCTTTATTAATTGTGTAATAAATATCTAAATTTAATTATATAATAATAATAATAATAATAATCTATTTTTAAGGTCACGGCATCAAATTGGTGTATGAGACCCCCTTGTTTTCCCAGTGATTTGACTGGTAAACTCTACGAAGGTATACATACCCTACTCCCCTCTAGATTTGAACCTGTGACCTCTTAAGAGGAAACACATGTTCTTAACCATTAGTGATCTGGATTATTTTCGACACGAAATGAGATCGGAGATATGATAAAGAAATGCACAGAGATATCGCAGATATTCAATAATATAACAAAAATGTATCAGAGATGCAACCATAAACACGGATATATAGTAATACATGATACTGATCCGGATTATTTTCGGCACAAAATGAGATCGAAAAATATAATAAAGAAATGCACAAAGATATCGCAGATATTCAATAATATAACAGAAATGTATCAGAGATGCAACCATAAACACGGATATAAAGTAATACATGATTTCTATTAATGAAAGAAATGTACAGAGACTATAAAAATATAGAGTGAAAGACTCGCTAGAATGGTGACAGCTTATCTCTGAGAAGAGATGTGACGGCTACTCGCATTCACAATAAGATGATTACAATGAGGCTCCAAAGGCCTTTTTACAATAAACAGGAATTCCAAAAACCCTATACATCCAAAAACCTAACCCTAGGAGATGAAGCGTCAAAAGTCATGTGTTCCCCATTTGGGTAAGTTAGTACATTAACTTCCTGGGGTCGTAACTTTTGCATACGATCTTCGTTTTAGGTGTATGGTAGCTCATTGGAAAGGTATCATCGAGGAGATTCATTTTGGGGGCTCAATCATGCATTTGAATATCATTTAGAACCTCGATCTCGAAAACCTTCATTTAAGCCCTCAAAATGGCCCCAGAAGTTAAAACCTGCTAAAAATAGTAAATTGCCAAAATTGCCAAAACACTATTTTGAGCCAGTTGGAAAAGGTGGGTGGCCACTAATATCCACCTAGATCAATTGATCTAGATTTTATGAGCAGAATGAAATGAATATAGATCATTAACAGGTGCTTAACACAAAATAACAGAGATACAGTAAAACTAGTTTTCTATTCAATAACGAAAAAATATGAAACTGTAAAATGCAGTGGAAAAAAGCTTGTTGGAATGGTGGAAGCTTATCTCTGAGAAGAGATGTGATGGAAGTTCACATTCTTAAATGGTGGATTCAACTTTTATTCAAGCTTGCAGTGTCGATAAGCTTTATGTGCCTTCTTCTTTTGGCCTCATGGGTAGTTCTTCTTTCTCTTACAATGATGTTGTTAAATATGAGAATCTTGTTTTCTTTCTTCCTTTGACTTCTTTCTTAGTTCAAGAAGCTCCAACAATCACTTTTATCATGGGTCAGGATGTTAAAGACGAGGAAGATTATTTTAGGGAAAACAATTTAATTTCTCGGTTCAATGGCCTTTGGCCTCGGTTGGTGGATCTCAATGGTTATATTTCTTCCCTCTAGAAAACCTTGATTAAGGAAGATTTTTTTATTCACCCCTACCCTAAGGGTTTCTTCATCACTAAGTTTGATCTAGCGGAATATGGGGATCTGATTCTCAACTCTTTCCCCTGGTTTTGGAGAAACCCAGGTTTGTGCATAATGCCCTGGAATCCTTTTTTCAATCCTTTAACTGTTGTTCTTTCCTCAACTCCTATTTGGGTCAGACTCTCAAATCTTCCCTTGCATTTTTGGAGCGCTTCTTCTCTTAAAGTTATTGGATTTTCCTTAGGGAAGTGTCATTTTTCAAGTATAGAAACTAAAATTCATAGTGTAACTTCATATGCCCAAATCTACGTGGAATTTAACTTTAGTAAAGGGTTTCCAACTGAAATCATTCTAACTTGAAAAAATACTCATGGACACAAAAGTTGGACTATGAAAGAATCTCCATGCGATGTAGGGCTTGTTTTGAAACATGGCACATAACAACACAATTCCCTAAGGGAAAAAGGAAGGCCCAGAAGAAACATCACAAATCAACTTGGTGGGATGGTTCCAATGAGGATCACCAACTAGTTATAAAAACCAATTGGTCACATTCTTCACTTTCCTCGACTTCAGATTCACCTAGCCGAGATTCTTTGTAACAACCCCTTTATAAACCTATGATTATGTGCAATTAATCATGAATTATGTTTTCCATGTAATGTCATAAGAACATTGTAAATGTATTATTGTTTGATTTAAAATGAAATTCAACTAACTATGGGGTGAAGTTTTGAAGTACTGGCCATGATACCATTAGAGGAAAAAGTGAGGAAAATTAGAGAGGAGTTCATCATGCTAAAGATGACCCAAAACTATTTGTCGATATATTTGATATCCATATTATTTTCCTCATGTTTGATTTCAAGGCAAATAAGTTAATGAGGAAGGATGGTATTTGGAAATCCAACTACCCCAAATAAATTTAGGTATGGGAGATCAGGATAGGACAACTGAGACTATCATCCCTAGGTACAATAGGGTACCATTTTCCACAACCCCATATGAAACCCATGAGTTACTTCTAACAAAAGGAAGGGGACAACTTGAGAACATTTGGGGGGAAAGAAACATGCAAGAGAAGGCACAGAGGCAAAAATGAAGAGATAAGGGATTGAGAGAACCTTGAGGGGCGTTCATATCCTAGAGGTAGGGGGAGGACTGTGTAAAAACACAGTAAAGGAAAAAGAAATTGACATTTGGAATTTGGGTGGAGAGTCTAGAGAACCTAACCTATGATGAGATGGATCCAAACTTGATACTGGGAAGGTATCTGAAAAACCTCACTGAGGCCTGAGCCAGGTGGGTGTGAGGAAATCCTTTCCCAGAGAGGTGTGAAGGAGGGTAACATTCACATCCCAAACTCCTATAGAACTTGAGAGATATTATCCCTGGTGGCATCATGGCTTACCATGGGGGTGGCCTACTGCAAAAGTTATAGACCACACAACTCCTATGGTTGGGTGGAAATGAGAACACCCACAATCAGTTGGTTGGATTATAAACTATAACAGATAAGTATCTCTATAATTTATGTATTGAACTGA